>CM070684.1:8587520-9079552 GCA_036346265.1 Melocanna baccifera
ATGCGAGAGATGACAAGGAGTACTTACAATGTGAACTCAAGCGCAAAAGCGATGCACAACCCCGATCAATTGTTGTGTCGCTCCCTGGTGTGACGCAGCCAGTGAGGTGATGCAAGATGTGGCACATGCTAAGGAGAGCTCTGGCACGGGTGAGCGTGGGTGCGATCACTGGTGGGGCTCCAGTGCTATCGAATTGGCAAGATAGCTCGGGCGGTGGCACGGTGGTGCAGCATGGGCATGGCCAACATGTGGAGCCGGCGCACCGGCACACTCTGGCTCGACTTGGGTTGGGCCAGATGCAAGGGCAAGGGAAATGGGCTAAGCTGAAAAGGCCAGTGGGCCAATCCGACAAAATGGGCTAGGCCCAAATTAATTTCACATTTTTCTAAATTTTCCATTGATTTTCAATTCGAATTTCACTTTAAATCACCTAATTAATCCTAGGTTAATTTGGGATTGAATTTCATTTCAAAATCAGTTATCATCAATTCTCATATTTACTAATATATGAATTTAAGACTTTTGATCAAAAATAAATTTCTAGGGTTATATATGTGGGTGTTCATGACTAGCTTTGCATATATGGGCAACCTACACACACATATAGACATATACACACATTTTTGGTTTAGGGTTTGAATTTATGAATGGCATTCAATTCTAGGGTTTTTAATCTCATTCTTTATTTTGGAATATAAATTTAAAAAATTATACTCTCAATTTGTTGACATTTTTATATTTTAGCCTTTTATTTTAGCTTTGCATTATTGGGACCTTTTCACTACAAATTCTCCTGCCCTAATTTCTGGATCATCTTTTGATTCAGTATTATAATTCTTAAATTAAACTCTTCTTATTTACCCCATTTGTTCATAATTTTATTTCTAGAGATTTTTATTTATTGAAACCTTAATCATAACCAGAGAAATTCTAACAAAAACTAAATGTAAATACAATGCATTCCAAAAAGTTTTAAAATTACAAAATTTTGACATCCTAATTTCTATTATGTTACAGTTGATGATTTGGGAGCGCAAATTGATGAGTTAACAAGGTTATACATAACCGCCCACCACAATTTCAGCATGCTGAACAGGTTCTTCAATATCCCGAACGGTGTGCACCATATGAAGATGACGAACAAGATGAAGACTTTGATGGTGCAGCGGGCTTTGCTCCACAACCCTGCCATGCTCAGGACTACTGTGGTGCTAACCGTGGTAGAGGCATGTGTGACAGAGGTGTTGCCCATGGTGGAGGCATATGTGATGGTGCTAGTTTTGCTCAACATGTTGTTGTGGATGATAGCATTGAGTGGGTAAAAATTTCTATTCTATCGTTCAATGGTAAAGCTGATCTAGAGGAGTACTTAGAGTGGGAGATGCACATCGAATAAATTTTTGATGGCCATCATTACACCGAGGACAAGAAGATTCGTTTAGTGACAATTGAGTTCACCGGATACGCTCTATTTTGGTGGAACTAATTGTGTCGTGTAGGAGCTCGTCCAGACACTTGGTGCAATTAAAGAATATCTTGAGGTGATGTTTTGTTCCAGCATACTACACTAGGAACTTGTACAATCAGTTGCAACAGCTACACCAAGGTAATTCTAATGTTGATGAATATTGTAAAAAGATGGAGTGTTGATGATCCGTATAGGGACGGAGGAGTATGATGAGGCTACTATTGCATATTTCTTTAATGGGTTGAATGAGGATATGCAAGATTGGGTGGAGATGGTTCATTACTACAACATTCAAGACTTGGTGCATCAAGCCAAATGTGCCGAACAAGTGATGACATCAAACTATTCAAACAAGACTCTTTCAAGGGAGGTAAGCAAAGGAGGTAAAGAAGCAACTAAAGCTGAATCTAGTTTCATTTCTAATGCTCATGCTAGAGAAATTGAGTACTTTAAGTGCAAGAAAAGAGGCTATATGATGCATGATTGTCCAAATCAACAGAAGGTGCTTATCACTAAACATGGCTATGCTTCGATGAGTTTTAGTAGTGATTCTGAAAGCGAAAAGTATGACGATAAGCATAAAGATGATGGTCTAATTTTTATTGACCCTTCTTTGGGTAGTGTTAATATTTTGGTCCGAAAGTGCAAAGTAAAGAAATTGAAACAAAGAGACAAAGAATGGAGTGTTTTCCAAACAAAGTGCAAGATCAAAGATAAAGCATGTAAGTTGATTGTAGATAGTAGGAGTTACACCAATGCGATGAGCATGGATTTGGTGTATGCTTTAGAGCTATCCACATAGAGGCATTCTCAACCACACCACGTGGAGTGGCTATATGACCCGAGGAGGCTAAAGATAACTCGTAAGGTATGTGTTTCATTTGTTGTTGGTTACTATATTGACAAGGTGAATTGCGACATAATTCCAATGCATACATGTGGGTTACTATTGGAAAGGCCATGGCAATATAATCATAATACTATACACGAGGGCTAATTCAACATATACACCTTCATACATAGGAGAAAGAAGCATGTGTTGAAACTAAAATTGGAGAGTGCTATCCATGTTGATGAAGAAATTTTAGCAGAGAAGAAGACTCCAAAAGTTATCCCTAAGCTAAGGATGGCTTTGCTTAAAGGGAGAGGAGATGATACGGTGCCTACAGGGAAATGAAGAGCCAAGGTGGCGACAGCGAATATGAGGACAATGTTGTTGTGAGACCATGTGAGGTCAAGCATCATTTGTGATGAGTAATTAATTGTGTTTTGCATGTGTTGTCAAAGTTTAAGTTTGGTTTTATAAATTTGCAATTTTGGAGCTGCTATTTGCATGGAGTCGGTCTGACCGCTATGCAGAGCCATTCATATTGCTGGGCATGAGGAGTCTGATTGCCCTCTAGAGCCAGTTAGACTGGTCGCCGGTGTTGGGTTTTTAGTGAGTTGGTGCTACAAATGTGTAAGTTGTTTCGGGAATTGGTCCTAGGGGTGTTTCTGTCTAAACTGTCTATTGGATTCAGGTAAATGTAGCTATGTTTTATTGCAGTTCAGGTTGAAATGTTTGATGCTATTTTTACTCTCGAGAGTACGTTCTCGTAGCGTTGGAGGATAAGATGCTATTTTTCCCCTTGTGCAATGTGACGTCACCTAGAGAAGTAGATGGGTTCTTTTGAGCTGATGGTTTACGGCTTATGGCTTAAATATTTAAATCTTGACTGTTTGCGAGAGATAGTATGCACAGGAAAATAGTTGCATACGATTTTGGCCGATACAACTGAATTCAGTACACTTTTTATTATAATCTTTCTATAGAGCCTGTTTTAAAAAAACTTATCGTTTAAAAGTTAGTTACTGTAGATAGTACGAATATAAGCCACTAATAAACCATTTCGAACCCATAGGTCTTTCCAAAAATAGAGAAGTGTGTCTCCTTTTCGGCTTCTAAAAGTTATGTTTTACGATAACTAGATTTCAAATGGAGTGTTTTTTCAAGTCGATTGTAGTACATACTGTAACGACTTTATTCATATCAGTCAAAATCGCACGTGACTCTCTTATCTCTTCATACTCTCTCTCACAAATAACTAAAAGCCATAAGCCGCTAGTTAAGAGAACAGGCCCATTCTACAGGTTCTGATGCGGTTAAGTAGTAACTGTGAGGTTAATTTACACCTATATGTTAGTAGATATCTTCTTTTCAGTTTCTAAATGATGTTTTTAACTTTTCTACAATAATTAGCTTTCAAACAGAATATTTTTCCAAATCGGGGTCTACAAGTTGATTATAGTATATACTGTAGAGACTTCATTTATAGTCACAAAAATCGCATGTGAGTTTCTGTTACACTATAGTCTCTCTTATAAACAGTACAAAAGCTATAAACTGAAGCTAAAATGAATAGGTCTAGTAATTGTTGGGAATGGCCATCGTAACATCTTGCGGACGTCCCGCCCCACCCCCTCAAAAACAGCTGAAAACAAAAATTCTGATTAAAAAAGTTGAGAAAAAAATTGAAATTTGGAAAAAATCAGTTCAGAAAAAATAAAAAACAATGCACATTATCAAAAGGTAAAACCCAATCAAATTGTTCAAATATGGAGGAGAAAATTTTTAGTGACTTCCATGCTTCAACTACACAACTCTGATTACTTGCTTTGATTACTTGTATATGATTACACATCAAAGGGTAAACAAGTAGGCTTAAAAAATCTTTTAAAACAACAAGCACTATTATTGACACTTATTTCATTGTAGTCATGACATGACATAAAAGATTGTTTATCCACAATATACAATTTAAATTCAGTAAGTTTATCACATGTAATGCATATTCAGTGAACATAAAACTTATCATCTATACCATAATCTTCAATCAATTTGAATTTATATGTGTAGGTATAAGTACTAACTAATGATTTTAAACGTAAAATTTCAGCAAGGTTCTCAATCACACTAGATAGCTCTCTAGAATCATTAAATATGATATAATATAAAGAATCTATAGGAGAGATCCTAGTAAGAATTTTCTTATGAGTAATCAATTCCATATTATGTAAATTGAGAAAAGAAATTTCAGAACATGAAATTTTCGATTGATCACATGAGTTTTCACAATTACTCATCTTTTTATAATTAAATTCAGCACCAATAATGTTACCTTTATTGTCCTCATTAGTTGCTGTAGGTGTTGTAGGTATCAACTCTTCGTGATGAAACAATGGAGCAGTAAGTACTTCATCTCCACTCGTGATTATCTCCTTATCTTTCGCTTCTAATGGTGTCAATTGTTGAATACTCAACTTCTTATCTTCAATATTAATCTGCATAATATGAGAAACAACACTAGAAGTAGACATTAATGTGTTAGTTTTATAATCAACCCCACTTTGTCTATCTCTTTTTCTTTCATTGTATTTCTCACACTCTTGATTTAGATGCTCTCAAATCACATATGGTGGAATCACATAGCTCACTCTTTTTATCATTCTCACTCAATTTATTATGCGGCTCTCGTCCTCACATGGATTTGATGTATCTCAGGTGCTATATGTAACTTCGGAACATCACTATATGTCTTCTTGACTAAAGGAAAAGTCTCATGCTTGGTCATCTTCGAAACAACCTTTGTAGAGTATAAACTGTTCGAACAACCGTACCCACGGTCATGGGCAAGCATGAAAACTTGCTCGAGTTAGTGTCTATTTCTAAAACTTTATGGGTGGAGTAGATAGTGTTAGGTAGTTCAAGCCCTAAATTATGTTGCCCTAGGCGATCGGTCTCTATGATAATAATGAGCAGATGTAATGCTAGAAATACTAGCATATGGTGCAGATAGACATATAACGGTGGACGAAAACTATGCTACTCTTATTACTATAATCTTTCACACACTTCAGAAAATCTATTCCAGTTAAATTGCTAAGTTTTAGGAATTTTTCATTATTGTAATCTTCAACTAAGCCATTTGGCAAAAGAACCCAAAGACTTCCTTATGCATCCTTGCATCTATATTATTGCTTTCTGTGTGTTGGCTCACGGAGCACAATGGATTGTACTCACACTCGCTCACTCAAATAACTCAAAACCAAGAGAGCAGGATCATTATGCTCATGATGATGCACCGGTACCCGACAATGAAGATGACGTAGGAAATTAGGATGTCTCTCAATAGCTTTTGTCGCAGCTAAGCAGACTATGATGGAGATTATGTGCACATATATTATCTTAGCTTAGATAATATCTGCCATTCATATTTTACCCTTAGTCGTTTGTCCATGGCATCTTATCGTCCTACCTTTTGTTTACTACTTCTGCTTCTGCCTTTTGAAATATAAGTATCTGGCTTGGTAGGCCATATCTGTAACTATACCTGATGTGGACTACTTAAACTCAAATATGTAATAATAATGTATGGTATGGTTCATACGATATATGAAATGATTCAACAATGTATCTATGAGAACTATCTATTGATCCAGGGATAGTGCAGTGGAATCATAAAAGATTCTGGATTAACAAAATCTGAGTCTGACACGTATGACAGGGTAGTTGTAACAACTAATTTTTGACCGTTGAGCCTGAGGAAGTTTGCATTGAGGCGGATGATCCGGGTTTGTTGTCACTTTTGAAAAACTATGTTTAGCGGCTAGTTTTTGAATTGGGATACTATACATTTGGACCATGAGCATCCAAATTAGCTCTCTTCACACTCCAAATCATTGATAGGCTTATTGGGGAGTCCATGGGCACCCATAGATATCTAGTTGAGATCTTTGTGAGATTGAGAGAGATGTTAGGCTTCAGTGTATATCACTCCTAGTTGCTTGACTTTACTGTGTTTAGGTGATCACTTTGGGCTTATTACATTTGGAAATTGACATTTTCGAGATGGCTTGGAGACATGCTCTTGGTTGTGAAGATTCGGAGTTCACCAATCCGAAGCGAAGAATTACCACAAGTGAAATGCATGAGTCCTTGTATGTGTTCAAGTAGGAGCTAGGCTTTTAGAAGAGTGCTCTAAGGAGGAGTAGAGGAGATTACCGAATCTCCAAGATTTCATAAAAAATGGTTGTCCATTGTTCCTTTAATTTTCCATATTTAAATTCTTTGCTCCTTCAATTCCTAGCTACTAGAATTGTTAGGTTGCAAAATTTCTCTAGCATGTGTAGGTGTTCATTGACCACAATAGCAAACCTTAGCTACATAGGTTGAGAGATTAGATGTTCTTAAGTTGTTTAATTTGGCTTTAGTTCGAAAAAGATTCCCAATTCATCCCTCTCCTCTTGAGCGCACATCCACTTTGCACAAACCCATGTCTAAATAACACCCTATAATGCAAACTACTCATTAAGCATGTAGTTCTTCGAGTGAGTTCTTTTCAGCGAGGCCGATGGCTTATGACTATGATTGCTAGCTTTTGGTCTTAGCACAGGCGCTCGTGCGAATGAACTAAATACTAATGAGCCATTTCAGAAAGGTTATCCCAATAAACCACTTTGAAACAGTAACATAGAAGATATCCTATTTATTTATTCAGGGAAGGCATAAGCTATAAGCTGAAAAGAACTTAACCTTCATTCGTTGATAGAGTTGGGAAGGGAATCGAATGCATCATGCATGCAAGTTCATTTGATTACTTTCTTTCTAGTCGACGAACTAACAATTAAATTTCCCTTATTAATGGATAATTTTGATTAATAGATTATTTCTTCAATTAAGCAAAGCAACGATAGGACAAGAAAAAGCGTTAATGGGTGTTAAATACATGATTAGTTGTGCATTAGTCATTCCATTCCTACATAGTTTCTATATCACCATGTTTCTCTCCCGTCATGGATGCGTTTGACCATCTTGGTGTTATAGTGGCCAGATATATATCACAATTAATAGTATGATGAATGTAATAATCAATAAGTAGCGGTTGTAACTTTCAATCTGCACATGTTAACCATTTGTTCTTTGAGTGTCTTGCTCTAATCAGTTTGAGGTATTAAGCAAATTACGATCTCGAGCATTCTGTGTAGACTTAAAAGATTGATCTGCTTGCGGAGAGATGCAATGGTTAAGAGGGATGAAGGGATATAATGTTATTAGGCTATGTAATACCAATCCTTCCCCCACTAAAATCAATAGATAGAATTTCTAAACCAATCACAAATTTAACAACCTTTTTCACTATATATGTGCTCCTTGAGCAAACACACAAGTACAAAATGCATCTAAGATAAATATATAATAGTAATTCAACAAGAAATATAGACTTAATTAAATTAAATTTGTTGATATACATGTAAACTTAAACATGTTGTACACAAATAAATTAAATTACAAGACCTAATTGCAAGTTAGCATATACATACAACCATTTCTAGAATTATACATCAATATTTTTTATTTTATTATATTATTTTGTCTGAAATCATAATTTGTGTCTCTCTATTTTTTATTTTTGTGAAATAATTGTTTAATTACACTTTTAGATCTCACATATATCAAAGTGCACTTATTTCATAGAGAAAATGGTGATAACGAATATGTGATTCTCTATGATTACAAGAGCACATTGTTGATTGCTCCGGCTCGACCTGTAGGAGATGCCGAGGCTACAAAGTTTGGATGTCTATTTATTTAGTCGATCAAAACCCCACACATACTCACAAAAAGATATAAAGTTGAAAAGTAGATATATTTTTATAATATTTAAGATGCTAGTTATACCAAAATATTTTATTATCTAAAATTTACCCAAAACAATTCTATTAGAAGGTGCCTACCGTGTCTCTGTTTGATCGTGTGATTGGTATGGATGCAGGTGTACAACGGATATAGAGTATTTGATATGGTATAAATATGTTTTAGATTTTTCATCCGATTAATAACTTCTTTTATGATCAAATTCGTATAAAAAATATGGATGCAAATTTAGTTTACTTTTTTAAAATCCAAAATGCTATATTATCCGAACTGTTTGCATCCAAATTAGAATTTGGTAAAGAAATATATATTTTATTACAGTATATCTAACAAGTTTTAAATTTTGTATAATTTAATATGAATTCATTTGTTTAGGTTAAGTGAAGAAATTACAATTGTTAGTTAAAATATCATTAATATTTCTACAATACAAGCTATGTGGATATTGAATCTAACCAAATTGATCATATTTTTGTTTCCAGTTTGTGTTCGGTATAATATTCAATTCGAATTTGTATTTCAGAATATTGTGATTCCAATTTATTAATAAAATATGGAAATGAATATGATTCGACTACTATTGATTCACATTTTCACGACTACTTGATGCAACAAAAAAATTTATTTCAAACTAGCTAATGAAAAATATCGAATCATCTGCAGCAACTTTAGAAAAAATTTGAAAAATAGGCTTCCCGTTAATAATATTAGACAAATAAATGAAGAGGAACATCCTCCTGACCTCTCGGCCCCCACAAAATATGGAACACATAGAACCCCATCATTTTCCATCCTTGCAACTAAAACAGAAATTGGCACAAGAAAGCAAGAACTAATATCTCAAATTTTGCAGCCTACGTTGCTTAATTTTGCAGCCTCATCTAGTTCTCGGGTTGATATCTCAAATTATAAAGGTAACTTGTGCATATCCTTTTACAAGTTCAAGTGACACTACAAGTTTGCCATGTATGAATTTATTTTTAATCAAATAGTAGTACTCTTATGACACTGCTTAATGTTTGTCATATAATTAGATACAAGTTTTGGCTGATCTGAATCTTAAGAAGACACCATAGCTGGTGGAAGTGTTTGATGACAGCAACTCAGCAAGGTATATATAACTTTTGCCATTGTGTACAGCGTTTATTAACATCTATATTTCTATAGAATGTATGCCATTTTATTTTACTTATTATTATACAGGATATAGATGAATTGTTGAGCTATCACCTGAAAAGTTGCTACTTTAGTGGATGAACTATCATCTGAAGAGAGCTGGCTACAAGAAAACCATTAACAATTTCTCTTCAGATGTTAAGGTTCAAGCAGAAAATACCCTTTTCTCTTACAGAATTTATTTATAATTCAATATTTGGTCCTCTTCATTTGAAGGGAACCATCTGATCAAAATTTACTTAGTGTCACTTTATACAATATTTGGAAAAGCAACATCTAAACTCTGAAGACATTGTTTGCTGTGATATCTTATTTAGAAATGGTGCAATCCCTTCAAATTCCTTATACAAATTCAGTACTATTTCATGCATTATAGGAACATATTTTTCCTGTACTGCATCCATAAAAAATATCTTCTTTTCTTGCTTTATTAGATGCTCAACTACCAATAATCTTACAAGCTAGGTCTGTACAGGATGGTGAAGCCTATGCTTACCTTATCAAATCTCTTGCTCCAGAGCATTCCTCTGAAACTGCATTGGAGACTAAGGATCCTGCTGAAAGGGCAAAGATGGTACTTGAACAAGCAGAGAAGTTGAACTGCAAAAGATACTTGAACCCAAAGGATATTTCTGAGGGCTCTGCTAATCTGAACCTTGCATTTGTTGCACAAATCTTCCAACATAGGTGAGAATTAATTGTTCTTTGAAGGAATCTTAATGGTTCCTTTTTTATTATGGTCGAGTACTGTAATATCCCAAAAAGTGATTCGAGATCTACTCGATTAATCGGAGGGAAGGACCAAATTGAAAAAGGGTTAATTAAAGATTTCAAGAGGGGGAATTTCTGAATTTTCCCTAGGCTTGGACCTGGGCCTTGGCCCATGGGGGGAGGAAGCCAAAGAGGGGGGAGGCGCCCCTCCTCCAAACCCTAGCCGCCTCCCCTCTTTCCCGCCCCTGCAGCCGCCTCCTCCCCTGTGCCTCCCTCCCCTGCGCCTCCCCGTGGCGCCTCCTCCTCCTCGCCTCCCCAGCGCCTCCTCTCCCCTTGCGCCGCCCAGCCCTCTCCTCCTGCGACGACGCCGCGCCCCCGCTGCCTCCTGCGCGTCGCCCCTGCTGCTCCCCCCTGCCGTGCTCATCCAGAGCAAGGGAAGAGGAAAGGAGAGAAAGGAAGAGGAAGGGAAGAGGAAGAGGGAAGGAGCTCTGGGGGATTCGTGGTGTTCTTCGGCAATTCGTCAAGGGTAATCCCTGTTCTTCTCCAAATAGATGCATATTTTAGTTGGGGTAGATTTGTCGGTAATCTAAACTGCTAGGACAGGTTTCATTGAAACGCTATTTTGGATTAGTTTCGTGGGGATTCAGGTCTGGAGCTCTCCTAGAGAGTCGTAGAGGACGTCGTTATCTTTTCATGAAGTGCTAGAACGTGTCGATTGGACCTCTGTGGCAGAAGTTATGATTTTTCTACCGAGACTGTTCTGCAGATTGGGAGGTTTCTGTCTGGTTTTGGTAGACTGGTTTGGACGATTAGAAAACGGGCGAATCAGGGGATCTTCATATTATGAAAGTTATAGATAATTGTCTTAGCTTTCCAGAAAGGTCAAGAAATTATTTTTTCGGACACTCGGGCTGGAAGTTATGGCCTTTTTAGTGTGCTGTCCAGAGAACCCGATGTGAACATTGATGTTTTAGAAAACTGGGTGATGCGGGTAGAAGATGGCCGAATCAGGAGGCTCCCAAATAGGTTTAGTTAGATAATTTAATTATCTTTCCAGAAAGTCAAAGAACATCCCATTCGGACTCCTGTGCCAATAGATACGAATTTTTGAAGTTGACTGTTCGCAGAGGTAGGCGGGGTGACCGGTAGGATTTGGGAGTTGGAACCGAGATAGACAAATTTACTAGGTTGTGTTTGTTATTATTTGGGCATAGGTCCTTTACTGGTATCTTAGCGAATATTACAATGATGATTCAGGTGGAGGACGGATCCCCGAGGCAGCACCTTCTGCACGTCCCTCGTTATCTCGCGGTTAAGGCAAGTATAATGGTGGTTTAATATTGATAAGGTGGAAGTTCGATGTTTGTTCAATGGTATGAATATATGTGTGTTTATGATTGTGGTAACAATGTATGGGTGTTATATAGGGGTGTTGCAATTTACAGTGTTCATGAATATTTCTGGTGTATAGATATTGTGAATGCAAGATTTATTTTCTTGGAGCATTCCCGCAAATGCATCATGTTGATTATTTGAAGTCTTGGTCACGAGATGACTAAGCGCTGAGGTCCCCGTCATGTTGATGATATGACGGGCTAAACGTCCCCATACTTGTGGAGTATGGGCAATTGGTCCCTGTACCAGGTGGTACAGGTATGGGTGTGCATCGACGGATGTACACTTTGCATTACCGATAAAATGCAAAAGAGAAAGAGATAAAGAGTTTTTGATCATTGTGCATAGCATGGCTTGTTTATATAGTTGATGAATGGGTTTGTGAAGTGGTGGGCGTAAATGTTTTCGTTCTGTCCCTTATATTTGCTGAGTCATTGGATTCACTCTTGTTGTTGTTGTTTTATTTAGGTACTGTTACGAGATCGGCATGCATGGAGAAAGGGAAGGAATAAGCATGTTGCACATGCACGTTCCACATAGAACAGAAATAAAAGCAGAAGAATTAAATGATTGATGCAAGAACCTTTTAGATACCATCTGATTATTATCTTTGGATTTAATTGTAATGAGAATTTAAGGTGTTCCCGGTGCTCTTCCCTAAGTATTATATCCATAAATGGTTTGGTAAACTTTAGACTATTTGCTTAGCCTTGAACTTATTACTTGAGGATAGACTATTAAAATTGATTTTGCTTTTAGAATCTCTGATTTAGATAAATAATAAAGGAGGCTCTGCCAAAATTTTGTATAATGTAACTAGTTATCACTGTTTTACTTCTAGTTGGGTAGCATTCCGGGTCTTTGTTTGACCGGGGTGCTACAAGTACCATGATACATTCTAATAGTTTTAATGATTCTGTGATGTCTTTTCATGTTCACCAAAGTACAGTGCATTCTTACATGCAGAAATGGCTTGACTACTGACACCAAACAGATTAAGCTCACACAGACAGCATCACGAGATGATGTTGTATTATCTAGAGAAGAAAGAGCCTTCCGAATGTGGATCAACAGCCTTGGAATTGCGACATATGTGAACAATGTGTTTGAAGATGTTCGAAACGGGTGTGCTGTCCACAATAGAGGCAGGCAGTAAGCTCTCCTCAATAGAGGTAGGCAGTATTTATCTGTAACAGATTTGATGAATGATGTAAATGCCTGTACAGGTGGGTTCTTCTTGAACTACTTGACAAAGTCTCTCCAGGATCTGTCAACTGGAAGCTAGTGACAAATCGTCCAATCGAAATGCCATTTAGAAAGCTGGATAACTGCAATCAAGTTGTACAGATTGGGAAGCAGCTGAAGTTTTCCTTAGTGAATTTTTTTTTCAATAAGGGAAACTTTATTAATTTTCAAGATTTTAACATCTAAAAGATACAAGACCCTGAAAACAATTCCCGGCCTCTGCATAACCAGGATGCACACAACCAAAAAGACAAAAAAGTACAAGCACTTCTAAAGGCAATCAATCCGTAGTCTAGACCACCACCCATGTGCCTGGGTAAAAAACTCCGTGGCCACCCGCGCCAAATGTTGAGATGCCGCTGCAACCAAATCCTGCTAAGATGGCGTTTGTAGTATAACCCAGGTACGAAGCCAATGAATGACTGAGTAGATAACCTAAAAAGGGGAAACATGATGTTTTTTTTTCAAATATTAGATCATTCCTGCATAGCCATAGTGACCAACAAGTAGCAGCCGCCCCTAACAGGAACAGAGGCTTCAATTCTTTCCCAACACCCCCTAGCCAAGAACTAAACAAGTGAGACACACTACGAGGTTGAGAAAGTCCTGAAGCTGCTCGTATGATAGACCAAACAGGACGAGCAAAACAACATTCAAAGAACAAATGGTTAATTGTTTCGTCCGTATGACAAAAGCAACACGTCTTGTTACCTTGCCAGTTGCGTTTGGTGAGATTATCTTTCGTCAACACGACCCCTCTACGTAAGTACCAAAGAAAAATTTTAATTTTCAGAGGAGGACATCAACATGAATCATGGCCAGGTAATGTGATTTCACCGAGAACTGTCCATTTTGGTGTAGGTTCCAGCGAAATTCATCAGGTTTCTGGCTCAATACAATGTTAGCAATGCGTGAAAGTAAATCATTCCATACTACTAACTTATGTCCAATAAGATCTCTCCGCCAAGAGAGAATGGGGGGCGAGGTGCTGAGGGCTTCTGCTACAGTAACCTGCTTGTGTCGAGCTATATTATAAAGTCTAGGGTACTGTTCTCGCAGGGTTGTCTGACCTAACCACTTGTCCTCCCAGAACTTAATTTGTGATCCATCTTTAACTATGAACGAGCCGAAGCGGAGAAACTCTCCTTTCACCTTCATAAAACTTACCCAAAAATGTGAGTCCCCAATTCTCCACTGTGTTTGTGAAAGCGGTTTGGAATGATGATATTTATTCCGTAGAATCTGTTGCCAGATACTATCAGTTGTCAACAATTTAAAGAGCCATTTACTGAGAAGGGCCATGCTCTTAATATCCAAATCATGAATTCCTAGGCCCCCTTGGTCTTTAGGTTGGCGCAGTATACTCCATTTAGCAAGGCGATACTTTCGTTTCTGGTCATCGCTCTGCCAAAAAAACCGAGAGCGGAAATAATCTAGTTTCTGAAGTACCCCTTTTGGAATCGCGAAGAAAGACATCATATACATGGGTAAACTGCTGAGTACTGAGTTAATCAGCGTTAATCTCCCACCCGTCGAAAGGTATTTGCCCTTCTAACTACTGAGTTGTTTCTCGAACCGTTCCTCAACTTGTTTCCAATCAGCATTTGATAGTTTCCTATAGTGTATAGGAATCCCTAAATACTTTAATGGAAAAACTCCTTGGTTGCAACCAAACAGGTCTGTATATTGATCGACCGCTTCATGTGCCTCACCGAAGTAGAATAATTCACTTTTATGGAAATTGATTTTTAGACCCGATAGTTGTTCGAAAGTACAAAGCAATAACTTCATGTTACGAGCCTTCTCCAAGTCATGGTCCATAAAGAGGATTGTATCATCAGCATACTGTAGAATGGATAAGCCGTCCTCTACCAGATGAGGCACCACCCCACTGACCTGACCATCTACTTTTTCTCGTTTGATCAAAATTGAAAGCATATCGGCAACAATATTGAAAAGTAATGGAGATAGCGGATCACCCTGTCGAAGGCCCTTTTTTGTTTGGAAGTAAGACCCTACATCATTATTTACGTTAACCGCAACAGAACCACCCGAGATGAATGACTACACCCAAGAGCTGGGGGAAATAGGAAGTTGATAGTTAGTGAGTTAATTAACAAAATATTGAGAGATGTGGATCAACCTCTCTTGAAACACTCTCAGATACATCTACATCAAGTGGCGTTTGTCCGATTGCACTGTTTGTTTGAGCATAGAGTTGAGACATCCTTGATTCTGTGTTCCGATTGCACTCTCAAATATTATTGCAATTAGCAAAGGAATATTGCTATTGACCCAACTTTGCTTCTATTTTGCTTCTGTGTTGTAGCTGGGGTGTAATTTTAAATGTCATCTCACGTGTTATTTCAGCACTTTTGTGGCAATTGATGAGATTCAATATCCTTCAATTGCTAAACAAACTGAGATTCCACTCTCAAGGATCCCAAGGAAAAGAAATAACCGATGCTGATATTTTGAATTGGGCAGATAGCAAAGTGAAGGCTTCAGGAAGAACTTCTCCAATGGAAAGTTTCAAGGTGATATTTGTGATTGCACATTGCCTTTCAGTTGACATTTCTGGTTGGCAAATCCTAGTTGTTCACAGTTCTGTTTGAACATCAGGACAAGAACCTATCAAGTGAAGTATTTTTCCTTGATCTTCTTAGTGCAGTACAGCCAAGGGTCGTGAACTGGAAGGTTGTAACAAAGGGCGAAGATGGTGCGTTCATGTTCCATAAGTGAATTTGTTTGCTGTTCTATTGCGGAGTTTGGAACAAACTTGTTTAGGATAAAAGGCTTTGTTGTTGTTGTTGTTCTATTGCGGAGTTTGGGACAAACTTGTTTAAGACAAAAGGCTTTGTTGTTGTTGTTCTATTACGGAGTTTCTGACTTAAATTATATTTGTTTTCTTTTGGAGCATCATCAGAATAAAATGGAAAGCATGTCCTACCTTCCTCCTGTAGCATTTTCTTCGTCTGGACTCCCACATCCCCTTTCACTTTTGCAGATGATGAGAAGTTAAATGCTACCTACATCATCAGTGTTGCATGGAAGCTTGGATGTTCTGTTTTTCTGTTACCGGAGGACATCATTGAGGTAATGGACCATCACTATGAAATATGTAATGAGTATCACCAAAGATTAACTATATTACAAAGGTTGTGTTGTGTTAGCAGTACAAGCACCAACGAACATGTTATTCCTGTATTTTATCAGGAACACATTGTATGCCTGCAGTATTATCTAATCTTTTTCTACTTATGTTTTTGCCTTGTAACTCAATGTTTTTTCTCCCACAGGTGAATCAGAAGATGATCCTAACACTGACCGCTAGCATCATGTATTGGAGTCTGCAGAAACAGCCAGAGTCTGAAACATCAGAACAGTCAGAACCATCTAGTATGGCTTCAGATGCTGCTTCTGATCTCTTCAGAGAATTATGCTTCAATAATAGCACCATTAGAGGGAGAAGAGGTGAATTCATTGTGTGATAGTATTTCCAACATGAACACGGATGATGCTACTTCAGATGCTCCGCTTGTGAATGCTTCGCCTGATAGTCCAACTCCATCTTGACCACAAATGATGATATTTCCAGATACCGCTCTGGCAGATAAAAGATTCTGCTTCAATAATAGTACCATCAGAGGGAGACGAGGTGAATTCGTTGCGTAATAGTATGTCCAACATGAACATGGATGCTGCTGCTTCAGATGCTCCACTTTTGAATTCTTTGCCTGATAGTCCAACTCCATCTTAACCACAACTGATGATACTTCAGATAACGCTCTAGCAGATATGATGATTTAGAATGGAATAGTACTTCCCCTCATTAGTTTTTGTTTTGGCACCTTGCAAACAGAATAGTGCTCAGCAATTTTTTGTAGTTTGTTTAGTGGTTGATAGACAGAAATGATATATATAGGGTTATGATCAATATAGGTTCCAATTGACATTCCATATCAGACAAATATGTAGGTGCTATTTGTTCATTGAATTTTGATCTTACAATACGAAAGGAGTATATAGAGGGTGTCTATTGACATTCCTTTATACAACTAATATGTAATACTTCAGATAATTCAAAGCTTCTTCTGTATCTTGCCCGTCACTTGAGCTGCTTGAAGCATTAAGCTTTTTGGTTGGTGCTAACAGTCAAATTCAAATTGTTGTAAGCATGAGTTATGTATTTTTTTTTAATAAAATTGTTTTTTTTGTCAAGAAGTGTGTTTTAGTCCTGTGCTTATTGTGTGAAGTATTAAGTTTTCTATGTGCGCGGTATCAGCTGCACAATTTGAATTGAATTAATCGTGATATCAGTTTAAGAACAAAAAGAGCAGCTGAATTCATCACCATCTTTTTGCCAGAGGTTGCTTTCAATGTAGATATGTTCTAAGGTTTTATTGGATTGTGATGTAAATACGACAAAAATTTTCAGGGTTCCAACTGGTTGTGGAGGTAAAATATAAGGAAATATGCAGATTGATTACAAAGACATGAGACTTCCTAGAACAAGGAGAACAATAATCGAGATGAATCACAGGACATACCAGAAAAGCCTCTACAATTCAACTTGATGTATTGTCATACAAATATAAGTTGCTATTGCAACAAAGCAACGTAGTATGATGGTTCATACAGCATGATGGCAGCAATCAAGCACTGCTGTTTGCGCGGCTATTTCACAATGAGATTCTGTGTAACAAAGCAGAGACATGCTAAATTATTACTCTGTTATTTGTTCTCTCCAGATATTTTCATTCCAGTTGAACCGTCCGTTTCATGTTCCTACAACAACAGATAGACCTGTAATTCACAAAAACTACATCACCCTTCAGTGAAGACTACAAAAACACAGCTGCACGAGAAGGTATAGTTCTCAGTGTTGTCAAACATTGTTATCATTCGCTTCTCTCTCCGCAACAAGCATAAGCATCTCCAATCGCTTGTCAAACAGCGCTGCACTCTCATCTCTCTTGTCCAGCTCAGCAGCCTCTGCTTCTAACCATTTCTCGCGCAAATCATCCAGAAGATTGCCTTGGTCCGTGTTGCCTGCAGTCCCGGGTGCATTGGGACAAGTTGTTCGCAATGAGTCATCTCCAGATGGAGGTGGAAGTGTCAACAGCAAGGCCTTGAATTCTCTTGTGTCTGCAAACATCTCGAAATTGCATGCAATGATATCCAAGCAATATTCCCTTATTTTCACAACACCATAGCTGCATTTGGAGAAAATATTGACCTTTAGTAAGACATTAAATAATCTACTCATAGATAACGCATCAAGAATGATGAGCACACATACATGTCTGACAACAAAAACCAGTGGCACAATTCTGCAGGCGAAACATGTTCCAGATGTGGTAACAGCATATCAGCTACAACTCGCTTAAGGGGAAACAGCAGATATCTCGATGCAACATCAAATAGTTCTTCAGCCTGGCATAGTTGTATTTGAATATAGTTTCAAAAACAAAGTGAACCAACTTCAACACTTCAATATTTTTACAAGAAGATGTAATTGACTTATGTTTCCTACATGTTACCTGAATAGGATCCATATGCTCTAGCTTATCGGTATACCTAAAATTAACACAAGCAGGGAATAAGCCAGATAACAGCAATAACATTAACAATAATGGTCAAGCAAGAAAAGTGCAAGGGATCTTACATGTACTCAAGCATCTTTTCAAATGCTTCAGTACTCAAGTCATGCTCCTCAAGAAATGGAAGGTTCTGAGCTGCTTGAAGTCCAATGTTACCTTCAAGAAAATCCATCGTTCGAGATAGTCTGGCTTTAAAGTACTCTGACCTTGAGGCCAAAATTACCTGATGGCAACGGAAGACTCTATAACCTACTTTTATGTAGAGATCGGCAAGATGATGATCCTCTGAGTTTCTGCACATCTCATATGACTCATCGTTATAATAATCTTCTTCTCTTGAGTTAGCTAGACAGTCATGTAGAACATGCTGCAATGCTGATGGAAGGCGATCTTCCTCTGGCAAGGACTGCCCTTGTAAAATGAATCGTTTCTGTGAATTGTCCAAATCAACTTCTCTCAATGACTTGTACTGTGCATGCTTCTGATGCACAATTTCTTCATCCAGTATCTTTTGCAACCCCTCACACTTACATACTTTGCACATGCGCGCCAAACTTTCCATGTCATCCACAGCTACCTCGAGTCTATCAGAATAGAAGAAATGGATAAGGCTATACAAGGCACCGAAAGACAACTTTTGGTTAGAAAATATCACTTCCTTCCTGTTTTTCCAGTCTGTCTTGAATTTATTTTGAAAGAAGGGTGATCGGGCACAGAGAATGACCCGATGAGCTTCAATAGGTTTTCCATCCGCATAGAATGTAATATCCGGAGGGAACAGACTAGCACTTGATACGTCATCCCATGGCCCAAATCCTGCTAGTGCTTAGTCACAAAATATATCAACACAAAACTTATCAACTATGTAACCTTCATGAAAAAACGGAACTGTAAAGCTCTTACACTTTCTCAATGCTTTATGAGGAAAAGTAAGAAGTTCTATACTACAGCTAAAAAAAAGAGGTTAAAAAAACATGATAGCACCACTATCCAGGGGCGAAGCTACGTTGATGCTTCCGAGTGCACCGGCAACAGGGTAAAGTCAAAAATCAAGTTATTAGCAACTCATTTTCACCTCTTGTGCACCACCCTAGCCCAAATCGTGCACCACTTAGCCGACGCGACGCCGATGAGGGGCGAAGGGGCAGCCGCGAGGAGCCGGACCGAGCCGGATCTTGCGGCGAGCCGGCGACGCCAATGAGGCGGACGGGCCGGATCGCGCGCGACAGCGGCGAGAGGGCGAGCCGGCCGGATCTGGCGCTGTGGCGACTCCGGCGAGGAGCGGAGCGGAGGGGGACTGGGAGGCGGAGCGGAGGAGGAGGCCGAGGCGGGAGGTGGAGCGGAGGAGGCCGAGGCGGGAGCGGCGGAGGGGACTGGGAGGCGGGAGCGGAGGAGGCCGAGCGGAGGAGGAGGCCGAGGCGGGAGGTGGAGCAGAGAGGGAGCCGGGAGGCCGGGGGGAGGAGGACGAGGAGGCGAGCGAGAGCGGCCGGCGAATGGGCGATAGAAATGGATAGGAGCGGCGAGTGGTCGGCCGGCAATAGAAATAGGGAGCGATAGAAATAGGAATGACCAAATGAGATGAGATTTTTAGAGGAGGTTGAGATGGGATTGAAAAATAAAATGAGGATGTGGTATAAATATATTGATTTGTATATACAATTTGATAATAATTTACACTTTTATACTATCTAGTTGTATTTTGTGTAGTAATGAATTTTATGATTTATCTCGTGGTTCGAATTTGCCTTATGATTTATGCTAGCGACTTTATGGTATGTTTCTTTTATTTTCAATGTTCATCATCACTAACAATTTATTATCGCTAATTTTCACATACAGCTAAGAGATCACTACTCACTGGAAGCATATTCATACGTTTTGGGGATGCGCTTTTCATTATCGCGGTACATTCGTTCTATTTCTATCTTTTTTATTTGTTTCTCTTCTATTTACATATGGGCGCCGCCGAATTGTTGTAAATGCGACGTTGACTCTTGATCTCGCTAGTTGTAAATAGGTGTTTGATCTTCGGAGCTAAATTACTCGGATAAATCGGTGAACCTATTAGCCCTCCTAAATTTTTATTCTGCGTCCGCCACTGTATTGAAGTGTGCACTCGGGTCCTTCGTGCTCTAGCTTCGCCCCTGCCACTATCCCAACAGTTTCTTCTATATGCACTGAACCAATGTCGCAATTGAACTTTTGCACATTGTGCTGGCTCAAATAGCTCAAGCAGATCTATCAGTTCGTACTGGAATTAGCATATAACTAGATCAACCGATTGCCCATAGTGCATTTCAAATATGATAAATCTTTCTGTGATATACCGTATACGCAATAGTGGTCCAATTGGTAATCGTAATAGCTGCAAAAATCAATGTCCTTCCACTCCCAATCATCTAGTACTGGCATTCGTATATAGCTAGATGAATCGTTAACACTCAAAATGACAGATCAAATTTGCACCTAAAGAACAGAGCAATCCAAGAAACAGAAGAAGCGCTCACCGGCGGCCGCGGCAAGGACAGCGGCTTCGGCGCCGGCGCTCCCCTGGAGCATATCTAGGAACGCGGCGCGGTTGGAGGGGCAGGCGAGGAACGTGTCCCGGAGCGCGGCAGGAAGCGGCGCAAGCGGCGGCGGGCGCGCCTCGTACGCTCTGAGAAGCCTCCGCACGCGCAGGTTGAGAGCAGCGTAGTGGCAGCGGTCGCCGTCGAAAGTGCGCTCGGCGCAGACGGCGCCGGCCTCGAGCAGCATCCGCGCGGCGTCAGCGTGGCCGGCGAGGCAGGCGTAGTAGAGCGCGACGGAGTCCCAGCGGTCGCGCGCGTTGACGTTGGCGCCGCCCTCCAGGAGGAGGGCGAGCCGGTCGCAGTCGCCGGCGCGCGCCGCCTCGAAGAGGTCGCCGCCGGGGACTTTCTTGAGGGGAACTGACGGCTGAAGGTCCTCCGGGTCGAGGTTGAGGTCGATGTCGATGCCGTCGGGCGGTGAGTCCATTTCCGTTGGGATTTGGGGCCGGCGGCGGTGAAGCGGGGACGGAAGCTGCGGTGCGCAGAAAATATCTCTATGCGGACGGGATGACGCTGTTTTTTCACTGTCCTTTTCTTTTTTAAAAAAAAGATATGACTACGTTCCGGGCTCTCTGTCTTGTCTTGGTAGCTTAGCTCACTCGATAACTAAGAGACTGTTTGGTACAGCTCCTGCTTTCAGCTTCTCAACAGATTTTTAAGGAGTTGTATCAAACACCCCGATTCTCAAAATAAGGAGATTCTGCTTCTCACGAGAAGCACTCTTCAAAATGAACTAGAGAGGAGAAGCAATCTTTTGATGGATTCTCGTGGGGAGCTGTTCACCTATATCAGATATGCCCATAAAAGTTCATTAAAATTACCCGCAAAATGCCCCTCACCTACCCCCACGCTCCCCTCTCGCGCCCCTCCCCTCATTCTCTCTGCCGCGCCTCCCTTCCCTCTCCTGTTCCTCTCCCCCCTCCCGCGCCGCTCGGTTCCTCCCTCCCCGCGCCTCCCCTCTCCTCTCCTCCCGCGCCGCGCCTCCCCCTCTCTCGCGCGCCGCCTCCTCTTCTCTCTCGCGCCGCCCTCCCTTCTCTCTCGCTCGCCTCCCCTTCTCGCGCCGCCGCCTCCCTCCAGATCTCGCCCCGCCGCCGCCCTCCTCCTCTCGCCCGCCGCCTCCTCCAGATCTCGCCTGACGCCGCCTCCGTCTGGTCCACGCACCACCGCTTTCCGTCTCTCCTTCCTCTCGCGCGCCGACTCCTCCTCGTCGCCCGACGCCGCCGCCCCACCCCGGCCACACCCCGCCTCGCCCCTTCCTCCCGAGCTCCGCGCGCCCGCATCTTCCTCCTCCCACACGTGCAGTGCAGCACCACCTACCGCGACACCAAGCTCCACCCGCCGTCGTTCTCGCCCCAAGGTGCACTACCCCCCAGAAAAGATGTTGTCATGGTCTCATTAACATGCTTGTAGATGACATTCGGATTTGATTGTATTTGTAGTGATGTGAAAATGGAGTGAACAAGAAGGCGACGATCCCCTAAGCGAAGTAGAAGAAGGGTTCTTGAATCGGCTAGAATGCCATCTTGAAGATGATAGATTGGAGGAAAGCGCAAGAAAACAGCTTGAAATGAGCTCAGAGATGATGGCCATCATGGATGTTCATCCTGAGCTGAAAGCAAGGCAGTGGAGAAGGACATACAAAATGAAGAAGACGACCTGCAATGATCAAAATCCAGTGAAGATTGAAGTTAGCAAATTGATGCTTATGCATATACTTGTTTTATGATCTTTGATACAAAGAAGGCACACACATATTGATTCTAACCGAACTTACATTCTGTGTAAGTTATTAGATTGTATGGTTGTTTATGGTTGTCCATATTTGTCATTATTTTAGATTGTATTTTGCTGCAATGCTTGAAACATAAATCTGTAGGTGATAAACAAAAGCTTATCTTTAGGAAAGGTGTTGTTATGATATAGTATGCCATTACTTGTATTACTACTTTTGAGATTATTTGATAATTAAAGAAAATCCTGAGTCAGCCTGCTGTTTGACTTGGAAATCAATTACGATTGTTTTGGTATATAATGGCACTTGGACTAGAGACTTGGGCCATTGCGTGCTTGCTATCGTCTCTTTTTTTTGCCGAAGCTGTTGTTATCGTTTATCAGCTTAAACATACTTGCTATCTGTTATTATTGCCCGTTGCGTGCCAAAAAACACATATAAAGTAGTATAAATTGCTGGTTAGAGCATTTACATACACTAAGGACGTCACTGGATCAAATCTAAATCGAGAAGAAAAGGCGTAACAACAGAACGTTCATTTGTGCGGTTTGTTGCATGTCTACGTCCGTTTACACTTCACAGCAATCGGAGAATAATAAAGTAGGGAATGAACAATTTAACAATGGAAAGAAGATGCCGCCAAGAACGTCTATGAACAATTTAACAATGGAAAGAAGATGCCGACAAGAACGTCTATCAGCACCGATAAGAAGGGTTACAACTAGGGGTAACATGGTCTATTTCCCTCAAATCTCCTCTTTTATGAATCTGGAGTCAAACCACTAGCCAAACGCTTTTCAGAGGTAGCTCCAGATTCTCAGAGAAGCGGATTCTTACAGAATCTGGAGTAGAAGCAGAAAAATAAGAATCTAGAGCTCTACCAAACAGGCCCTAATAGTCTGAGTAGTAGTAGAGAAAGGTGATTATAATTTTTCCATGTAACGAGGAATACAAGAGATAGTGAGACGAGATGAATATGAGAAAGAGAAAGTGTGACTAAATAAGTTAGTAGATCAGTATTTTATGCAAACAGTGAGACCAAGAAAGACAAAGTGAAACTAAATAAATGAATGAGTCCCAATATTCTATATGCATGCTGTGTTTCTGTATTAACCAGCCTTGCACAACAAAAAAAAAATGAATGACGTCATTCCTCCTCGACTCGTCACACGTGGATGTTTCTGATAGCTTGCTTCTAATCCGACTGCTTATTGAGGTGTGCATGTCTAAGAGAAAAAAAAATGCACGCGCGGAACATAGGATTTCCGTTAAAAATCCAAAAACCCCGTAAAGGCTGGTTTGGATTTTGGAGCAAACTTATCCATTCCGTTCCGGTCGGAATGACTCGTACCGTGGTGCAAACCGGCGTAGGTGAGGCTGCATTCCTTCTCGGCCAGTCCTGTCATTCCGCGCAATCTCGGCCGTTCCAGTAGATTACATCTTTTCGTCAATTTAGCACCAATGAAGCTGTAGAGCTGAGCACGATGGAGCAATGACGGCGAGGTAGATCATGGAGGTTGGCGCTACAGGCAACGGAGGATTGCTGACGATGAATGGATCAACTCGAGGTATCAACGTGGGGAGCATGATTATGGGAGGAAAGAATACATCAGATCTAGGGATTTGGGGGGAGTAGATGAAGCGGGCTAGAACGGGTAATCACTACTACAAAAATATTAATACTAGACGGTTTATTAAAATCGTCAGTATTAATCACAATCACATACGATTTTGGTTTAGCGATCGTTTGTGTTATTAGTAGCGCTAAAAACCGTCTGTAAAGATATAATACTATAACGGTTCATGTTGAAAATCATCTGTGAAGTATCATAGACGATTATTTACCAAATATCATGGACTATTTTTTCTTTAAATCGTCTATGATATTTTGCAGATGGTTTATATTAAAAATTTTCTATGATAATTAAGTCATCGCAGATGGTTTATATTAAAAGTCGCCTATGATATTTCCCCACTCGATTTTGTTGTCCCCTTTATTTAAACTTTCAAACTAAAGCGACGTCGATATCTCAACTACTGATCAGTTCTGCTACTCAAATGCCCTTATATATGCTGCTCACATGCCTCCCTCAAACACTCCAAATCGAAGCACCGCCAGCTACTGGCTAGCTCCCCAAACCGATCGAAGCGCCGCCTCCCCCAACGATGCTGAGTACCTCCCTGAACTCCTCCGCCTCCGATTATGACGTCACGGTTCACTACACAAAACATACTTGTTATAAGAGTGTCTTGTGCAGTGTCACCGTCGTGACATAATGGTGACAATGCCGTCGCCTCTTCATCATTGGTGATATATCCCCCATCCGATCCCCTCCCCTCTCTTTCTTGATGTTTGGATATAAAATACAAAAATATAATCTTGATGCCCGTGCATGTAAAAATTAATTGTTGATACCTTAGTTCTTGTGATGATTGATGGATGGCTAGGGTTTTGGTCCTTGTTAAAATTCATGTTTTATTGTAGGACAAAGCCACCTCTTACACACTAAAGCAACAAAACAATAACACATACAACGACCTATAAACAATAAGCCATCAAATATATGGTGCTAAAGTTTGTTGCACGATGATCTTGTTATCATAAATAAGCCTGCTTTGGTTCATATTCATTCTCTGATTGCGCTATTTTATAGTGCAATTAGAAAATGTTAATGAACGGAAGGAGACTTATTTATGACAACGCGCAATCACAAACGATTCTCAACTAGAACCGTCTGTAATAATAGACTATCATAGAAGATTTATAGTACAAATCATCTGTGATAACTGTTATTACAAACGGTTCTAGTTAAGAATTGTCTGTGATAAGGATTATTACAGACGATTCAAAATCGTCTATAATGCCCTTAGGGTATTACTGACCCATAAGCATAGATGGTTTATGAAACAATCTCCGGTGACGTTTCTGAACCATTTGTGATAAACTTTTCTGTAGTAGTGAATCTAATCAAAGTGTGAGGCAAAAACAAGAGGCCAATTGCCCACTGACATTCAACAGTCAACAACTATACAAGTGTTAAATCAACAAAGAAGTCATGGAGGAACTTATAATCAAGGAAATTAGATACTGATCTTGCTCATATTTGGACCACAAAATATCATATTAGAGAAACTATATGGATAAAGTACTCTAAAGCAACCCAAAAAGAACTATACCAAAATGTAAGTGAGCCATAGAGTCATATAGAGTTAGAGACTAACACTATCTATAGGGCCCTTCATTTCTTTAGGTTCTTGGAATTTGTTATTACATTGTCATAACTATAATTTGCTTCAATTTCACCTTCTATGTACTAGAAAGCTATTAGTAAGAAATTCATCTTCCATCTTGTTATGTAGCCTTGTCTTAATAATTTTTAAGTATAGAGAACTTTAAATCCTCAGTTTCGTCACAGATATACTTCCTAACTTTAGTTGTAAAAATACTCAAGATATCCTTCTCGTTCTGAATGTGCAACATGTACTTAGAACATTGTGGAACATTCTCTAAAACTACATGTTGTAGGGTGGCCCCCACCTGAACCCAGCTAGCCTGTATCGACAGGTTGCGAAGCTGCGAGGGATCCTTGTAGGCTCTGTGTAAAGTACATATATATACGATTCTTGGATAGACCAAGAGGTCATTCGCTCACCTAACTCTCCACTACCATACCTCTCTCTCTGTTTGGTCTGTAACCACAACAGTTGGCGCCGTCCGTGGGGACGAACGCGAGCGAAGCCTCAGGGATGGCACCGGAAAAAGTTTCATCATCGACGACGACAAAGGAGGGTGCCGCGGCGGGGCCCCGCGTCGGCACCGGGGCCTTGACGTTGGCGGCCGCGGGCAAAGCCAACGAGATTCGTCGTGCGACGTCCTACCCCGCCATCGTCGACGCGGCGATCGACTCCTACCCCGCCATCGCCGACGCGGCGATCGACTCCTACCCCGCCATCGCCGACGCGACGATCGACTCCTACCCCGCCATCGCCGACGCGGCGATCGACTCCTACCCCGCCATCGCCGACGCGGCGATCGACTCCTACCCCGCCATCGTCGACGCGGCGATCGACTCCTACCCCACCATCGCCGACGCAGCGGCCGACGTCCTGCCCGCCTCGGCAGCACGGGTCAGGGCCAACGCCCTGCTGCCGGCCCTCGACACGCTCCGGCGCGAGTTGGGAGATCTTCGTGCAACCGTGTGGGCCATGCAGGAGGAACCGAGCCCGCCCAACCTGAGAACTATAGCACCGAGGAACCGCTCGCAGCTGCCGCACCGCATGCCCCTGCAGGTTCAGGTTATCAGCGTCATCTCTGGGGGTTCCTCGGTGGGGACCTCGCAGCGTTCACGACCCGGTGCAGCCCAGGGTGAGGTCACTTTCGCGCCTGCGGACGCCCGGGGCGTGGAGTTTCCCCACCACGACCCTCTGCTCATCCGCGCAGGCATCGAGGGGTGCGATGTCAGGCGCGTCCTTATTGATGGAGGTAGCTCGTGAATGTGCTTTTTCGGAGGTTCTCGGCCGCATGGGGATTCCTCGCGGCCGTGCGCGCCATTGGGGACCCGTTATGCGGCCGGGGCGGCAACTAGCCACCGCGGGCCAAATATGTCTCCGAGTTTCCTTTTTTCAAGGCAACAACGTCAGGAGCGAGGACGCCATATTTGATGTCGCGGACACTCCAAACCCGTACAACGCCATTCTAGGCCGCCCCGCCCTTGTGTCCTTTGGAGCGGTCCCGCACTATGGCTTCCTGTGTTTGAAGCTCCCGGGCCCGCAGGGCGTCATCACCGTCCATGGTAGTCAAGACCTCGCCCGACGCTTGGAGCTTACGAGCCCCTGCCACAAGGTGCATATGCTCGCCGGCAAGCTCAAGGCGGCCACCCCATCCGCCCTGGGATGGACCCCTAAGCCTCGACCGGAAGGCGGCGTCAAAAGGGTCCCCCTCCGGGTCGACGGCCACGTCGTCTCCGTCGGCGAAAGCCTCCCTTCGGAGGTGGAGCAGCAATTACTTCAGGTCCTCCGGTGTTAGTGATATGCCCTAGAGGCAACATGGAGATGTTGTATATATCACATACTATGTTTATGATACATTACTTTGTTTCTTGGAATAGACATCATCATTATTGATCAATGAGTATGTGACTTATTCATGAGACTCTTAAATACTAAGATGTTGCTATTTCTAAATGATCCCTGATCGTATATCATATGAGGAACAAATATGATTCAAAGACAAAGATCAGCATATGTATTGATTGATGATCATGTCTCATGGATCATGGTATGGTGATACCAAATCAATAATATGGACATGTGTTAGTGAACATATGTTGGATAGACTGCCATGAGACAACTGCAGAGATTCCATGTGTCATCGCTTGGTCTCAAGTAGTGTTTATGTAGAGTCCTTAGACTTGAGATTATCATGGTTCCCAACATGAGTAGTAGCTTATTTTGGGACTACTAAACACTACTCCGTGGCTGGTAGTCATAAAAGTAGTCTTCGGGTTTGCCATGAAACATGTAGTGGGATGTGAATGATCAAGATAGAATTTGCCCCTCCTTATGGGAGAGATATCTCTGGGCCTCGATGTAATGGATTATGAAAGTGCATGGCCATGCCAAGGTGATTGAGGAGTCAATCACGAGTTTATAATCCATCACGGAATCGAGAGAGTGATTGAGCTATTAAGAGGATGACACAAGTCTCGCCTTAAGCTCAATCTATATCGTGAGGCAAAGGGATTCGTACATGAGAGAACATTACAGTTCACCGATATGATCTTTACATATACTTTGGGGTTAATATGTCTTACTAGAGGCCGCTATTAACATGGTAATCGGAAAGGCGTTTCGGGTCACGACCAAGTATACGTGAACCTGTGGTCGCACGCTTAACGGTTGGAACACTAATTCGAATATGATTCGGATATGGGCTCAATTCGGATAGAGATCCGAATAGACTCCTATTGGGCCTCGGTCCACGAGGCCCACGTGAGGAGGTCTATATATGGAGGCGAGGCGGAGGATTCGTCCCGCTTAACATCTAGCAAAACCTAGCCGCCACCTCCCGAGCCAAACCCTAGTCGCTCACGAGTGCTAGTACACTCGCGATCGGCGTTCGGCCCGGACGTGTGGATACGGTGGAGGCGCTGCCGTTGTAGTGTTGATCGGCGTGCGTGGAGGAGAGACGATCATTCGAGACGATCGCTACTTCCACTACTACCTCGGCGAGATTGGATCGGTTTCCAATTCTTCTTCACTGCGCTGCGCGTCTAAGTGGTAACGATCCATGATCCTTCCTTAGCATGATGTTCTTGGGTGCGCGGTAGAAAAGTTTTGTTTTCTGCTTCCGTAGCCTACGCGTATTCCAATATCCGGAACAATGTCGATATCTTCGCATGGTCCCCGGAGGACATCAAGGGAGTACACCGCTCTCTCATCGAGCATGCCTTGGCGGTCTGTTCGGACGCTAAGCCGGTCAGGCAGCGGCTTCGGCGTATGTCTGCCGACCGGCAACAAGCGGCCAAGGTGGAAGTAGCGAAGCTCATGCAGGCAGGGGTCATTCGCGAGGTCCAGCACCCAGAGTGGTTGACCAACCCGGTATTGGTCAAGAAAGCCAATGGTGCCTGGCGCATGTGCATCGACTTCACCGCCCTCAATAAGGCGTGCGGGGATGACTACCCTACCACGCGTCGACCAACCGGTCGGCGCCACCACCGATCGAACTTATGAGCTACGGGCGCCTACTCCGGATACCATCAAATTCACATGGCCAAGGACGACGAAGAAAAAACTAGCTTCATCACCCCGATAGGAACATACTACTTTGTCAGGATGCCCTTCGGCTTGAAAAATGTTGGAGCAACTTTCACACGCCTCATTGTGCTGGCATTGACCTCCCAGTTGGGGAGGAATGTGGAGGCATACGTCGACGATGTGGTCGTCAAAACCAAGCAGTTGGCCGTTCGTACCCAGGATCTACAAGAGACCTTCGACAACCTCCGGAAGGCGGGCGTCAAGCTCAACCCGGACAAATGTGTATTTGGTGTGCTACGGCAAGCTTACGGGCTTCACGTGTCGGGCGCGGCATCTGGCCAACCCCGACAAGATCGACGCGATCCTCGCTATGGAACCGCCCAAAACAACAAGGAGGTTCAGCGACTGCACGGCCGGATGGCTGCTTTGAGCCGATTTTTATCCCGGCGGGCGGGGCACGCCCTTCTTCAAAACCCTCCGCGGTTGTGACGGCTTTCGCTGGGACAGCGATTGCGCTAGCGCCTTCGACGACCTCAAGCGGCACCTCGCAAGTTTACCCACTCTGGTCGCCCCGGCACCAGAGGCTCCCCTCCTGCTTTACCTCGCCGCCTCGACAACAGCAGCCAGCGCCGTCCTCGTCCTCGAAGAAGGCGCTCATCAACGCCCCGTGTACTTCGTCTCCGAAACCCTACAAGGCGCCAAGACATAGTACACGGAGCTTAAGAAGCTGGCTTACGCGCTGGTCATGGCCTCCAGGAAACTCCGACACTACTTTCTGGCCCATCCAATTACCGTGCCGTCCTCGTTCCCTCTGGCGGAAATGTTGCACAATAAAGAAGCCACAGGGCGCATCGGTAAGTGGGCAGCCAAACTCGCCCCTTTTTCACTAACATATGCCTCGTGCACAGCAATCAAGTCCCAGATCCTGGCGGACTTCCTCGCGGAGTGGACCCCCTCGACCCAGCACGTCCAGCAGCTAGAGGACCCGGTGTGGACGCTCCACACCGACGGAGCTTATGGCGTCTCCGGGGCAGGCTTGGGGGTCATGATCACTACGCCGGAGCGACACTGTCTGTTGTACTCGGCTCGCCTTGCATTTCCCGCCACCAACAACACTGCCGAGTATGAGGCGCTCCTCTTTGGCCTCGCGAAGCTCAAAGCTTTGGGCGCGCGACGAGTCCTCGTGCGCACGGACTCACGGTTAGTGGCAGGCCAAGTGGACAAGTCGTACCAAGCGAAGGATCCCGACCTCGCCAAGTATCTCGCAGCGGTGCGAGCCAAGGAGCGGCACTTCTTGGGTGTCACCGTCAAGGCTATCCCCCGTGCGGAGAATGAGCAGGCTGACGCCCTCGCGAAGGTCGCCAGCCAGCAACTCCCCATCCCCGAAGGGGCGTTCTACGAAGTGCTACCCGCGGCGGCCATCGCGCAAGACAACCGTGACGCAGCCCTCGTCCACCAGATCGCTCCGCAGGCCGATTGGCGACAGCCTGTGTATGCTTTCTTGCAGGGCATCGCCGAGCCCGACGACCCCACGGAGCTCCGTCGCCTACAGTGCCGCGCTAGAGCCTTCCAGGTGCTTGACGGAGTTCTCTATAAGAGAGGGGTCTGCGCACCGCTTTTGCGATGTCTCTCGCGCGAGGAGGGCAAGCACCTCCTCGCGGAAATTCATGCGAGGCTCGTGGCTCGCTTTGGCGCCAAGATCGCTCGTCGGTAAGGCGTTCCGGCAGGGCTTCTACTGGCCAACCGCCGTCGCCGATGCCCAAGACCTCGTGCGCCGGTGTCAGGGCTGCCAATGGATGGGCCGGGTCGTTCATCGACCCCCGGCTGAGCTTAACCCCATCCCCCCCGTATGGCCGTTGGCGCGGTGGGGTGTCGACATAGTGGGCCCGCTCCCCCGCGCTCCAGGAGATTTGCGCTTCGTAGTGGTCGCCCTGGAGTACTTCTCCCGATGGCCAGAGGCTGCGGCCCTGGCCAAGGTAACCTCGGCAGCCGTACAGCGATTTCTTTGGCAGAACATCATATGCCGCTTCGGGGTGCCCAGGGAGATCATCGCCGACAATGGCCTACAGTTTGACTCCTCTCAGTTCAAGGAGTTCTGCAGCGACATGGGCATCACGCTCCGGTTCGCCTCGGTCGCGCACCCACAATCTAACGGTGCGGTCGAGCGAGCAAATGACGCCATCTCCGCTGGGATCAAAAAGCGCCTCGTTGGGCTGCCAAAAGGCACCTGACCGGGCGAACTCCATAGCGTCCTCTGGTCCCTCCGCACGACGGTGACGCGCCCGACGGGGTTCACACCGTTCAAACTCCTCTTCGGTGACGAGGCCGTGACGCCTGAAGAGCTCCGGGCCGGCTCACGACGGGTCCTCGCCCAGGCGCCAGACGAGGAGCGCCACCTCTCCCTCGACCTCCTTGACGGGGCCCGGGTGAATGCCACCCGGCACGTTGCAAAGTACGCACGGCAGATGGTCCGCATGCGCGCCCGCTCGGTGCATCCACGAGAATTCCAGCCGGGGGACCTTGTCCTCCGGCTGACGTTGCACGCAGACACGGTGGGCAAGCTGGAATCCAAGTGGGAGGGCCCGTACATCGTTGCAGAGGCGTTGCAGCGAGGGGCTTACTGCCTCACCACACTCGAAGGGCAGGCGTTCCGTCACACGTGGAACGTGGACAGGTTGCGTAGGTACTACGTTTAACTGTATGCTTACTTGCCTACTGTAATGCACTCGCTCGTTCAGACGCGCGTTTAATAAAGCCGGTCCCACACTGACTATTGCATCCGCCTCCGCACGCACTCTACGGAGTATAAATAAGACGTAGCGAAGAGGTCCGCCTCCGCACGCACTCTACGGAGTATAAATAAGACGTAGCGAAGAGGTCCGCCTCCGCACGCACTCTACGGAGTATAAATAAGACGTAGCGAAGAGGTCCGCCTCCGCACGCACTCTACGGAGTATAAATAAGACGCAGCGGGGGGACGCCCCCGCGCGCACTCTACGGAGTATAAACAAGACGCGGATGTTTTCCCTGCGCACTCTACTGAGTATAAACAAGTCGCGGATGTCCCGCGCGTTGGCGTACCCTCGAGCTTACCTAAGGCGTGGTTGATTGTCCCACGCGCGCCCGGAGTACAAACTAGACGTGGATGTTTTCCTGCGCACTCTCCGAGTATAAACAAGTCGCAGATGTCTCGCGCGCGCGTTGGCGTACCCTCCGGAGCTTACCTAAGACGTGGTTGATTGTCCCACGCACGCTCCGGAGTACAAACTAGACGTGGATGTTTTCCCTACGCACTCTACTGAGTATAAACAAGTCGCGGATGTCCCGCGCGTGCGTTGGCGTACCCTCCGGAGCATACCTAAGTCGTGGTTGATTGTCCCACGCACGCTCCCGAGTACAAACTACAGGTGGACGTCTTCCGCACGCGTTCTAGGCCCGACCCCTGCTCGTCCTCAGCAGCGCACAGCGCACCAGAGGCTTGTCCTCGTGTCTACTCCAACTAGGTGCCAGCTCCGCTGCCACCGCTTCGGAAGGGTGGGGGACGGAGCGCGCGTGCGTCTACCTCGCATGTGTCATGTGTGTGTTGGCTTCCTCGCCGCCACTTCAACCACAGCGCATTATCACTAAAGTACAAGCAGGGGCGACGGATAAAGAGACGCCAGAATCTCCCGTGATTAACGGTCAACTGCGCAAGCAGCGTACAAGCTATTAAGCACCCGGCACAACGGCCCTTTATTTCCGCAGCAAAAGACAGTAGACAACAAAGGCCACAGTAGTGGCGCAACCACCAGCTCAAGCATCATCCTGAGGATCGGCACCGTCATCGATGCGATGACGAGCTTCCTCCAACCACTGAAGGAAGTCACCTTCCTGGAACAAGGTTCGCCGCAACAGCACCTTGGCCGCTTCCTCTCCAAGATGGCCCCAGATTCGCTCATAGAAGTTCTGGACGGCGGGCATGGTGGCTCCGGACATGACGCGCAACACCCCGGCCCGCTGGTAGGTTCGGCTTCGGGGCAGCCAGCTCGATCACATGCTTGCATCCGGCGTGGAGTATGGCAAGGCGAGGCAAGCACTGCCGAAGCCGCAATGGTCGCCAAAGGCTTTTGCACCTTGAAGCGCCAGGCCTGAGCCTTCCTCAATTCTCGCCAGTGACTGCGTCGCATCCGTGGCATTGTGCGTAACGACCGGCACAACCACAGAAAGGCCTCGGAGAGCCTCCTCCAAGGACCCCATGGCCCTCCACGCCGCGCGACGCGCGCGTCCAACGCCCGATCCCTCTCCTCGAGCCATGGTAAGCCGTGTTTCTCCTCCTCCAGCACGCCGATTCGCTCAAGCAAGCCAGCGCGCTCCTCCACCGCGGCGAGCCGGCCTTCTTCGGCAGCATGTTGCGCCACCATCGCCGCCCGCACTTCCGCCTCCAGTAGACAGAGGCGCTCGTCCTTCACGGCGTGCGCCTCGTCGGCGGTGCGCAGTTGTTCCTCCAGCGCCCTCGCTTTCGCGGGCGCGCCTCATCAGGCGGGCCGCCGAGGGCGACCGCCTAATAGCAGCAGCACATGCCCATTTAGCATGACCATAGTTAGCAGCGGTAATGACGGGCTCGGGTGCTTACCTTCATCCCCGTCGCGCCCAACGCAAGGGCGAGAAGATCCCCACCGCACGCAGCGAGAGCCCGTCCAATCCAGCTTCTGTCCCCCGCATTCGCGCCCCGTCGAGCCTGGCGCCTGCGGCGGCGGAACAAAGTCAGAAACGGCGAGCCTCGGGAGCCCCGCGACGGCGCCAGGCGCTGGCGCCGCATCCTGCGCAGCGTCACCACCGCCTTCGCAGATGCCTCCGCTGCTCGACCCTTGGAATCGCCCAAGCGACTTCCCCTCTCCTGATGTCGACGATGGCATGAGCGAGCAAATGGGAGATAGCCTCGCGAAGTCGTGGGGGGAAAAGGAGTTACGCCTACCTCCGTCACCCTCCACTAAAGCATGGAGAGGTGTCGGCTCAGCCCCCACCTGGGAAGCGGTGGCCACCCCCTCGGCCGGAGTGGTTTCTCGCGAACCCTGTGTCCCCGCCAACCGCGCCCGCCACCATGAACTTCCCCATGCGGCGAATGCACCGTCGGCGCGACGCTTCACTGGGAACCCGGCGAGGCACACTCGACCGCCCCGGTATCTGCGCTGACCGGAGCGAGCAACGACCGCACGCGATAACGCCAAGCCTTCGCCGCCCCGCCGCATTGCATTGCCGGGGCAGTGGTCGGTCCGCCGCGCCGGCCGCGGCGGCGGGCGTGCGAACCAAGTCCTCGTCAGCCGGCACAGGCGGTGCAGTCTCATCTTCACCAACGTCGCTGCCAAGGCCCGCCTCACCGCCACCCATGCAGTCGCCGGGGGCGGCGTGACCCCCTGGGCTGTCATGGTCTGACCCACCGCCCGGTACGTCGCCCGGCCCCGCGGTACACACCGCCACCGCGATGGGCAGGCCAGAGACAGTGGCTTTTGATCGTGATCCTCGCCGCCGGGGAGACACCCCCGTTTTGCCGGCCCAATCGCGACGGCGGACCGGACTCCCATCCGGCACTGCGCGTTCCGGAACAGCGAGGCCGAGGAGCTCGCACACCCGGTTTATTCGGCCTAGCCCCACAGGCCCGGTCGTCGCCTCACGCAGGGCGTGCTCCTTCCGCGTATACGGCCCCAAGAAGACCTCGACAGCCTCCTCAGCCTCTTTCAACGAGAGCACTGCACGAGAAGCGGGGTCTCATTCACAACACACTCACGTATGCGTATGCAGCACATACTTAAAACACATACCACGACTGGAGGTCTTCTGCAACGACGACACCGCTGGCCGGATATCGCCCTTCCGGTATCGCCACTGCCCGAGGAGCGGAGACACCCCGTACATGATGAATTCTTCGGCAAGATCGCGCATGTTAAATCGGAGGGCCACGCCGGCAAGTCTTCGCGCCTGCCACTCATCGTCGCTCCACGGTTCCAGCCCGGGGCAGCAGTTGAAAACTATCGGCTGACCCCGGCAATGCAGCCTGCTGCTGGGTGTCACGCGGTAGTAGAACCACTGCCGCAGCCACCCTTCCCACTTCCGTCGCCGCCAGAGCGGGACTACGTTCGCGTAGCCCGACCTCACCACGGCGAACAACGCCGGTTGGACAGCGCCCCTTCCCCGGTAATGCGCATCATGAAGCAGGGCGAACAGGCTCACGCGAGGATGACAGCCTTCCGCCCGAAGCGCCCAAGCAAACACCGCCAAGCAAACTATGGCGTTCGGGGTCCGTAAGCCTTTAGGACCTCACCAACAAATAGCGTCGACGGCATTCGGAGCCCAGCCTCGAAGAACGCGGAGAAGACAATTGCTTCATCCGTCGTGGGGTGGGGCTCCACCTCGTCATGGGCCGGCAGGCGCGCTCCGTCGCGCTCCGCTATCTTCTTCTCCCGCACTAGGGCTTCGAGCGTCTCCTCCGTTGCCAAGCTCCGCCCTAGAACCCCGGAACAAAGACCTTGCGCGCTCTCGGTCGCGTCGTATCGCTTGCGGACTTGCAGCGGCTTGCGAGCCACCAGGGAGAATGCCGCCCGCGCGGCCGCTACCGATTCGGCCCGATGAGGCGCTACGCGCGCGCCGCGATCGGAATCTCCACCACTTGCCATTTTTTCCTCTCACACGCAGGATCGCAGGAGCAGGAGGCGTGTGGATTTCGCGCGCCGGCACAAAGCGACCAGACAAGCAAATGCGGGCGAAGGACCCGCTGGGCGCCGGCCAAGAGCCTTTTATACTGATCCTCCGTGTCCCGACCGAACGCAACCGGCGGGCGCATCACCCGACTTCCCACGATCGGGGCGCGAATCGTCGCGGGTGAATCGACGCAGATCCCGCTTCCTCTCGAACGTCGCACTCGCTGCCGCGATCGCGACATCCCACGACACGCCAACCATGCAACGCCGCTGTCTACTCCTCGGGACCTGCGTGACGACGGTCGCAGACGTCCCAAAGACTCTTCAATGCTCGCGGCAATGGCCTCGCCCAAGCGCGAGCCAACCTCATCGATCGGCGCGTGGAAAGGCTCGCCCCACCCCGCATCAAGTGCGGTTTACTGCTGTTTCCTCGCGACGCCCAGCACCCCGCCCCGCAAGATGGCTCCCGCAACAACGTGGCCCCGGGCGAGCGCCCGACAACCACCCACGTGTCCACACCTCGCGTCCGAAGGATGCCCCTCCGTGGCAAACTCGGACAACCCCGACTTCGCTCCTTTGCTCGTGCCGCGATCGTTTACGCACACTAATGTATCACACGCCTTCCATGAATGACCAGTTCCGGGAAGTGCAGCGCGAAGCACCTCCGCGATCGGCGGCGTCTTCCGCTCCGCAGCGGCGGCTACTCAGACGCGGACGCCTTCCGCTCTGCGGCGCAAAGGCAGCCGCATCAGCGGGCTTCGCTCCGCCAGCGCAAGCGGCGCGCCAGATCGGCGACGCTTTCCGCTCCGCGCGCAAGCGGCGACGCATCAGCGACGCCTTCCGCTCCGCAGCGCAAAGGCAGCAGCGCGTGACGGCGACGCTTTCGCTCCGCGGCGCAAAGCGCTTTCGCGATCGGCGCCGCCTTCGCTCGCGGCCGCAGCACCTCCGCACGGCCGACGCCTTCCGCTCCGCAGCGCAGAAGCACCTCCGCATCGACGCGCTTCCACTCGCAGCGCAAAGCGGCTCGCGACGACGCCTTCGCTCCGCAGCGCAAAAGCCTCCGCGGCGCAAAGGCGGCCGCATCGGCGACGCCTTCGCTCCGCAGGCGCAAAGCGGCCGCGCCGGCGGCGCCTTCGCTCCGCAGCTGTAAGGCGCTTCCACATCAGCGATGCCTTCCGCTCCGCAGCAGCAGGCAGCATCGCGATCGCATCGACGCCGCCTCCATTGCGCACCCAACCCCGCTCTCGTGAAGCCGCATATACCTTCGCGCAACAAACAACTCTCAACTACAACCGTGCAACGTCACAGGCCGCGGGACGGAGGGGGCCAAAGGACTCGGCAACATGGCTTTGGCCTGTGAAGCCCATCCCCATGAGAGGCTCCTGTTGTAGGTGGCCCCACCGAACCCGGCCTAGCTCAGACGACAAAGTTGCGCGGCCGCGAGGGATCCTTGTAGGCTCTGTGTAAAGTACATATATATACCATTCTTGGACAGACCAAGAGGTCATTCGCTCACCTAACTCTCCACTACCATACCTCTCTCTCTGTTTAGTCTGTAACCACAACACTACACTTGCATTTTTATGATTCAATTATGAGATAGGTTTTCCCACTTGTACATGGATCTACATGTACATTGTGTACCATTGATTATGCTCTGAGATTCATGATAGCAAAGTGGGTGGGAATGGTGTATGTATTGTGTATCCACCATATGTAGGTATGTACGTATTGTGTACCACCGTATCTGTATGTACATAGACCTCCCTTAAAAATCTTCCCACTCTCTCTCCCCTTTTCATGGACCAATTCAGTATGCAACGCTTTCATTTAATTGTTCTCATTTTCCATTTTCAGAAAAAAGTTAATTTTGCCATTTCATCGCGATTACTACTATTTCATGATTTCATTCATACCCATAGTATTGTTTTTTTTAATTCTGAAATGGAGTAGTTTTATGTTTGCACTACAAGTTGAAACGAGATGTGCCCAACGCATGTAGAAATGAAAAGGAAGCACCATACCTTACTTGGAAAGATGCAAAATAACCTTGTTTAGAAAAGTCAACTACATTTTTTTTATTCGTACAAACTTATGAAATATAAGGTTTGCAAAACCTTGCATAAAAGAATAGACATTCAGCAGACACCACGTGGCTATTTCTTCTTATTTCTCTACAGTGAGACATATGTGCTTCATCCAAGAAAGCGTGCTTGATTTATTGACAAGTGTATGTAGCTTGTGCACACAGCTATGCCACTAAGTGCCAACCTCCATTGTAGCCTCCACCACCATAGTATCCACCTCCAACTTAGCCGTCACCACCATCGTATTCACCATACCCACCAACATCATATCCATACCCACCACCATATCCACCACCGTAATCAAGGTCAGGGCAGATCTATACCTTAGGCAGTTTAGGCTCTAGCTCGGAGCGTACGATATTTATTAGTGTAAAGCCCAGGTAAACCTAAGTAAGCTAAGTGCTCAACTTTCCCTTCCAACTTAGATAATAGTGGCCTCTAACCCTTCCTAACCTGAGACGTGATAAAATCTTGACCAGGATAACCATATCCACCGCCATACCAGCTGTGCCTAGGTACGTACCCTCCATAGCCACCACCATATCCTCCACCGTTCCCACCACCATATCCACCACCATAGCAGCCGCCATAGTATCCATGCAACTTCTCATCCTTGAGGCCAGCCCCACTTGCAGGTTTCATGTTCTTCCCTTCAGCTTCTGAATGTAAGATAGTTCTCTATGACTAAACATTAACTTAATTCCATATATATAGTAGAGTACTTGTTATCTTAATATTAATCACTATATAAAATCAATAGTCAAATGACAAACCATTGGCCTCAATGAACTAATCTCTTGCAGCAGCTACATCCTAGGAGACGAGAAGGAGATATGCCAAGACGACACCAATAAGCAGAAACAAAGACTTGGATGCCATGTTTTTGTATGTTATATAGCTTGCTGAGCGTAGGTGGATGAGAAGATAGTGTTATACGCCTCAATTTACATGTTAGAAGTCTCGGTTTCTAACCCATACTTAAGGCATGGCATGGTTTCATACTTGCCCCCTCACTTATTTGGTATGGTTTTACACTTGCCCCCTCATCTGCCTGGTATGGCCTATATATGTAACCTTTTTTTGTTCTATTCATAGCGTGATTGCCTCAAATATTCAACGTTCTCATAGTATCAGAGTGGTGCCGTTCCTGAGTCGCCGCCTCCATAGCTTCCACCGCCTCACCCCTGGGAGATGATCTCATCTCCACGATCTCTCTTAGGGGTTGCGCAACCCGTAGTTTAAGTCATGTCACCGATCATCCGATCGGTTACTAATTAAAGTTTTCTCTGGTCATCTTTAGATTAGGTTTTCTCTACTTTTTTATCATAAATCGGTTTGTGTCACCCTACCGACCCATCGACGTTCCTCTGCTCTGGACTTCACCGCCTTGGCTTCGATCTCTCCGGCACCTCCTCTTCTCCAATGACGTTGTGGCGTGATGTGGCGCACTCGTCGACACGGCCCTCCCTCCGCAGCCTTCGAGCACCCCGTCTATTGTCGTCATCACGCCGGATCGTCATCACTGGCCCGTCGTCCACGAGCACAAGCCGTCGCACCATCGGAAGACAATACTTGTGGTCATGCCATCGACATGCACAGGCTGCCACTGCATCGCCCCTTCAAGTTGCAGTGTCGCTGCATGTGGTCAGCTAATCGCCCTCATCGGAGCACTCTATCTTTATATATTAGGTAGGATGAACATGTGGCCAGGGCCAAAAGCTTGCCCAAAATTGCAAGGAGTCTTCCTATTGGTCCCAACAGTGGAGCACGTGCCATACTAAACTATCCATGAAGGGGACCTACGGAACATGAGAATAGTAATGAGATGAGTACACAAAGCACACAGGCATTGCAAGGAAAGCTTTGCTATTTAAACATAATAGTGCAAGGGCGGAGGGCACCTACCTATGGAACAAAAACATATACAAATGATAGCCTACAAACTACACACTACTTAGCGGAGAAGGGCCATTGATGCCTTCACACCTGCTAATCCCCCATATGGTTGACGGAGGGCACCACACTGGCTATAGCTAATACGGGGTCGTTCGATCTTCTCGATATAGGATGGATACTCACAGGAGTCTTGATGAATCGTAATAATCCTCCAATGCTAGTGCAAGGGATGAACACTCTTTAATCCGTCAAAACACGCTCGCATTGATTTCGTCGACCACCAAGCAAAGATCTACCGTGCACCCAATTCCTAGTGGAAAGACTAAACGATCTTGATTAAGGAACACGCCTAATTCTCCTTGGAATTTTGGCAATCACAAAGAACTCGAACAAGAATTTTTCGTATATTGATTTTTCTCAAAGGTGGTTTACCCAATAATGGGATAGTAGAAGGGTTTTTATAGTGTCTTCCCTAACATACGTAAGGAAAGTCTTGGTCAAATCAATCTCTTATTCAGTCAAGATTTTCTAATCCAACTCCTTAAATTTAGCTACTCGGACTCTTTTAATTTCGGGCTAAGCCCCTATCTGAATACAAGACCGAAACTTTAGATGGGTTCGGACATGTTTTGGCACGCATGCCACATCTTTCTCACGCCATGGAATGTGTGTTTACGTGATTGCTTGCTTTTGAACTCCCTTGGCAGCATGGCAATCTCATGAACTCCTTCCTTTGGGTTTCGCGCCCAAGCTTTACTTCCCAAGTCTTCACATGAGTCATACCTAATAATATATAAAATACTAGCATGAGGTAATATCTCATGCTCATCATCAACTAGAGGAAACTCCTTAAAAAATAAAAGCACCTGTTTGTTTAAAAGCTTGGCTCTTGCCTTTGTCATTGGACCCTTAGGTTCTTGGATATTCTCATGCATGCTTAGAGTGAAAGATATATATGTAATAGGGATGTCCTCATCAATAGCCTAACAGGATATGGTACTCAGCCAGGACCCTACATTGGTCAGACCACCTAGTGCCCTACGGAGTGAAATCTTTGTCGTGGCCTCACCAAGTGTAACATCCTGATTTTCAAAATCTTTTTGAAGCTTTTAAACAAAATTCACTATTTCAATTTTTCTAGAATTAACACAAGCTTAAATTGAATTTTTAATAATTAAAAGGATTTAATATGACTAAAATAAATATTAACATTTGCTAAAAATATTTTATTTGGGTTCCTTATCTCTCAAAGAACTTTCTATGATTTTTTGGGTTTATTTGCTATTTTCTAGAACTTGGTTTAATTTCTTCCAATTTCTGAAATTAGAAAATTCCCAAAATTCTCTCGAACCGTTTGAACCAGTCCGGTCGTTCTCCCATGCTATTCGGACCATCCGATCGGTCGGGTGGCTGATCTTCTCAGTGTCACGCATCAACGATCCGAAGGACTCCGCACTGTTCATCTGCGCTTTCTGCTACAACCGTCTGATCCTTGCCATGGCCACGTATCACCCATCGACACCGTTAGCTACTAGTCATCGTCTCCAAGCGGGACTCTATTGGCAGTCTCCGCTTCAAACTCTATATCATGCCTAAGCCGCTCTCTCGGTGTTCATGCTTAAATAGCCACCACGTCCTTGTGCTTCGCATCCCTGAGCCACTCGCCTAGCCGTCCATGCGCCACCGTCGTTATGCCGAGCTCCACCGTTGCCAGTGTTCGGTCATCCTCAACCCTTTGGATTGTTCAATCTTCTTAGAACCGTCTGATCATTGTCAATCTTTGGACTGTTCGAACATCCTCACTTCTCGACTATCCAATCATCATCACTGCTTCGGCCTAGTCCAAACATCACTTCACCTCCAGATCGTTCAATCGTCATCGATCTTCCGATCGCGTTATCTCTTTGATCGGTCTGATCATCCTCGACCAAGTTAGCAGCCGAGTCACAATCACGCAAGCCCTAATCCTATGTGGTTGCCATGTGTCGTGCCATGTGGATGCCACATCAGCCAACCAAGCCATCTCGGTGCCACGTCAGCATGTCACGTCACTACCACGTCAGCCCTAACTATCCTGTCAGCAGCCATGTCATCCAAGCCATACATTGCACATAGTTCCATGAGCTGAGTCCACTGTAGGCCAGCTATTCCATGCACCAAGTCCATAGCATAGTAGAATTCCTGATTTTTAACATTTTCCTTTAGATTAAATTTGCAAAAGCTCGTTCTTCTCCATCGTAGCTCCGTTTGACCCCATTCTTTTTTCTAAATTCATCTAAAATCAAGGTCTATCTTTTGATTTTGGTTTTAAAGTTTTTGGAGTTTATTTGAAATTTTATTTGAATTTATTTTATACTTTGTTGTGTTTTCTCTCTCGTTAGATCACGTCTTCGACGGAGCTAAAGTATGACTTGAAGATCAAGAGCAATTAACTGAGTAAAGTCAAGACAAGTCGTATCCTTTGATCATGTCGAACCTAGTTTTTAAATCTATTATTTATTGTTTTAAATTATTACGTATTGATATTTTATTATAAACCTTTGTATGTGGTAGTTAGTGTCCATATTTATTAATCCCTTACTTGATAATTTGAATGCTACGATTTCATTGTCACCATAGGATAAAAAATTATTTTATGATGCAATACTAGCTATCACATTGCTTGTACGATTAACATGTTTAGCCATACATATAGTCTCGTTGGGTTCATCATCACATGTGATTAATTAATTAATTTGATTTAATGAGATATTGAATCATGGATATAGCTACAGTTATAAAATTTATGTACCATGACAGTGGTGTGTCATTGGTGTTGGTTATATAAAATTAGTTTTCACTTAGACGAGTGATTGTACAGTAAAGGGGAAAGTGTTGATTCACTTCAAAAAATGTGGATGTCTCATATGGGTAATATTTAAGGATTTAACTTTGTGTGCCATTGATTTGAGCCTTACCGTACAAACCATATGTCCAGTATGAGATAGACATGGCAGATTAACTTGTGATATTTCAATTTTGATTTCGTCATTGAATTGAACATGGTTGCTAATTTTCATGAGGTGCAAGAGGGGGTAATTATCGACTAGGTGGTTAACCGACTCAATGGCCAAATCTTAGCAGTTAAATTGAGTTGTGAATGAGCATTGTAAAGGCCTTGTTGCGATTTCCTTTAGCGCGAGGGTGATAAGATCATGTGTGTACAGTTGTGTGAGACTATGTGGAGGTAACCCCAGTTGTGTGATGAGTAATTGACACGTGTTCTAAAAAGTCTGAGTTTGTTCCGGGCATTTTTGTGTTAATTACTGATGCGGATATTTAATTATAATATATTGTGCGGTGCTATGTAATGTGTTTTCTTGTCGGTGATGACTGCAGGATTTTGAGATGGAGTCGTGGTGAGGCACGGGTGACCGGATTAGGCACAAGCGGTGCTGAAATCAGAGCGGTCGAGATGTGTCAAAGACGGCGAGGACTCGAAGTGGTTGCGAGGCGTGCGTGACAAGAAACGAGGAAACTTCTCGGAAGATGCAGGAGTGATATTTTGGTAAATGCGAAGGGCTGCACAAAAGGAAGTGGATTTGGTTAGAGAATGATCCATTAGTGGAGAGTTGTTGTGACCTAATGGGTAAAATGGTATGTAAACCCATTAGTGGAGAGGTGTTGTGACCTAATAGGTAAAGTGTTTGTAAACCCATTAGTGGAGGCTATATATAGATGTGCTCTCATGTGGAGAGGTGTGCAAATGGGAGAGAGAGAGATGGGTGTGAGTGTTAGGGTTTCCTAATGCTTGTGCTCTAGGAGAGAAATGTATGAGAGTTAGGGTTTACTTGTTCTCTCCATGTGTGTGTTTATGTTTTAAATGAGAGATGGGAGAGATGGTTGTAAACATTTTCTTTATGTAATCCGGGTATCTCTCTTCCTCTATATGAATTTTTTTAAGATATCTTAGTTCCTCTTGTGTTTTGATTTGTTGTTCTTGAGAGAATTAATCTTATTCGTGCTTGTGGTGGAAATATGTCTCAAGACCATTTGGTCGGAAAATTTTCATAAGCTATTTTTAATCCCGGTGTTATTCTTCTTATGTTTTGTCTAGCTGCAGTTTTCTTTTTCATGGTTTTCATAGTAGAGAAATCTTATACTCCTGTTATGACATTTAAAAGGCTGTGAGAACTCCAGGTTCTCTCAATCCTAGAAGGGACATTAGCAATCATTTTCTTTACGGTAGAACTTTATTTACGGTAGCTAGTTCTGTGCACCTTTGCTGATCTTCAGTCAGTGCGTGTGTGCAATTCTTAGTTTTGGACAGCAGCAGCACTCTCTCTTGGGCAGAAAATTCAGATCAGTTTTTTCCCTTCTTGTGATGCTTTTAGTTGTTGATTTTCTGCTGTTATGTCTGCGTTTTGAGAGGTCAACCAGCCTGTTTTCAGCATTGCTACAGTTCGGTTCATGTCCTAGCAGCGTGCAGTTTCTTGGTTCAGATGTATCCAGTGCAGTTCCTTCTGCTTTAGGTGGTTTCATCTAGCAGCTTTTTCGGCAGTCTGCATTTCTTCTTTTGGCTGCTGCAGTCCATCCCTTTTAGCAGGTTGCTTTGAACAACAAAAATTGTAATAGTTTGTCTTCCTTCTACTGCAGCAAGATCATTCGGTTATAGCTTTTGTGTGGCTGCTCTCTGGACTGCAGTAAGGTTCTTTTTATCCAGGTTTTGCTGCTGTTCCAAGTTTCGGCCAGGCATGCAGATTTTAGTTTTTCTTTCCTTGTTGTTTGCTGTTCTGGTATGATCTGCTGGTTCTTCTTTTTGTACTGCTTTCGGCCAACAGGGAGTGAACATTTTCAGCTGCAACCCTGCTTCTTTCAGTTAGTTTTGGTCTGCAGCTAGTACTACTTTTGGTTGCTGTTCTCTGCTATAGTTTAAGTCTTAAGACAACAATTTGTGCTCTCTCGTTTCTGCATATTTCAAGTTTCAGTCCTTGCAGTTTTCATTCCTCGGTTGCTGTTTGGTTTGCAATTTCTGTCCAGATTTCAGCGCTGTCCTGTGGTATTATATTCTCTGTTTAGGTGGCATAAATTTAATCTGATTTCCGTCTGTTTTTACCAGCAGGACAGCAAGCAATTAATCCTTGAGATTTTAGTAAAGTTTCTCTTTCTTCTTCATAGCTTTTTAGCTATTGGAAGAGAAATCGTGTGGTTATGTTGGTGCGATTTTTAAGGCACCATTCACCCCCCTCTGTTGCATTTCCGATCCTTCAATTTGCATCAGAGCCGGTTAGTTCTCGTCTATAGATCTTAACCGGTCTGCGAGTCATGGCGATAGACAGGTATTCCACCAAGCCTCCTTTCTTCGATGGGGTCAACTATCCCTTTTGGAAGAGTAGGATGGAGTCTTACATACAGGCTCAGGGCTATGCGATTTGGCAAAAAGTAAAGACTCATTTTGTTGTTCCTGTCGATGAGAACATCACTGTTAATAACATGCCTGATGTTGAGGCAAATGCTAAGGCAAGAAACATCATAATCAAGGTCTGAGCCGGAACGAGTTCGATCGCATTTCTCATCACTCGTCGGCCTACGACATCTGGGTAACTCTCGATGCATACCATGAGGCCACCACCCAGATTAAGACTGTACGACAGGACCAGTTTAAGCGAGATTACAACAAGTTTGAAATGCTCGCTGGTGAGTTCTTGGATGAGTGTTTTGCGAGATTTCACAAGATTCTGAGCAACCTCCGAGCCGTCGATCTCACATACTCCGACTCGGGCAATGCTCGTCAGATGCTCTCGGCCTTGGATTTGCGAGTGTGGGAGATGAAGGTAACCACCATCAAGGACACCACTGATCTTTCGACATTGACTCTTGATGCATTGTACTCACGCCTCAAGACTCACGAGATTGACATTGTCTCTCACAAGTCGAAGTCTCAGTCGATGGCTTTGGTTACGATCCCAGTCCTGCTTCTAGTGTTTTCTCGGATAGTGCTACTGGTTTTTCCCTAGCTGCTCTATGTGAAGTAACCGATGATCAATTAGAGCAGCTACCAGAGGACCAGCTAGCCCTTTTAGCCAGAAAGTTTTCGCATACCTACAAGAGAGTAAGGGATAGAAAAAGGTGTGGGCCGATAATTTGTTTCGAGTGTGGTGGCCCCAACCATATTCGGGCAAATTGCCCCAAGCTTGAGAAGGGCAAGAACGACTACAGCGGTGTGAGTAAGAATGACTACATCGACAAAAACCGTAACAAGAAGCCCCCAGCTCACGCTCAAGGCAAGAAGAAGTTCCGCAACTTTGGCAAAGTCAAGAAGCTCTTCCACTACGTCCTCACCGCCTTCGACGACATCGACTTCAGCGACATGGAGGGGTGGAGCGACGACAACAGCAAGGATGAGGATGACGACGACTTCATCGGCAGGTGCTTCATGGCCAACGAGACCGACGTCAGCGACAGCGAGCTCTACAGTGACTCCGATGAGGTAGGTCCCTCCTACGACCAGCTCAATGATGCATTTCTTAAGCTAGGCAAGTTTTATGCTAGATCTAGAGCTAGGGTTGGTGATCTTGAGAAGGAAGTAGAGAGATTGTCACAGGAGCTTACTTCACTTATATATGTTCCCTCTCATGACGAATGTGATGTGTGTTCTTCCTTGCTTGGAGATATGGAGAAGCTAAGGACCTCTCATGATAGTTTGACTTCTGAGTTTGATATACTTAAGGTGAAGAATGTTAGTCTGCTTGCTGAACTAGAAATGAGTAGGGTAACTTCTATTTCCTCTACTGTTCAGACTACTTCTTGCACCTCATGTGAGGATAAGGACAATGCTTTTAGAGTTCTTTATACTATGCTTCTTGATCTGCCTGAAATATGTGAAAACTGCAATAATATGAAAATGAACTTAAAGTAGGCAGATCATAAAATTGCTGAATTACATGCCTCTTTGCTTGAGCCTATTGCCTCTTGTTTGAATTGTCCCAAATTGACTGCTGAGCTTGAATCTGTCTCAAAATATTTTCAAGAAATAATTGATCATAACAAGAAAATGGCTCAATATGCGTCTAAGGACCCTGTTAGCTCACCATGCAATAATTATGAAAAATTAAAATTTAAACTCGTTGCTTTGGATGAAAAATATGTGAAGCTAACTAAGCACCTTCTAGAGAAGCAACCATCTGCTTGTAATATGTGTGCTGGTGTTGGGGAGAAGCCCAAGGGTAAGGTAGAGACGCCTAGCGACGTGAACCAAATGGCTAGCAGTAGGACTGTCCCTTCTGAGGCGGCTGTGCGTGCACATGCCATTCGTTCATCTGCTGTTGGTTCTTCTTCTACTTCCTTACCTTCTGCTGTCTCTCCTTCCCCCTGCTCTTCTTGCACATCTCTCTTTCGGTAGTGTCAGTATCTTATAAACACTCTTGAGAGATTTGTAGGAGGCAAGAAAAAGCTAAATCTTATTCTAGACCAGTCCAAGATTTACAAATTCAATCAAGATCTAGGATATGATTTTCTTGAGGATGTTAGGAAGCATCCATCTGCTGTTCTTAGACCCATAGCAGCAAGTGTGATCGAGGTCAATCACAGAACTGAAAAAGTTCAATTCAAATCAGCGGGTTTTGTCCAAGGGATTTTTGACAGTAAAGTGGTAACACCTAGTGCTTCGACCTCTCAGAAGGTGAAGTTTCATTGTACCTTCTATCAGAAGGATGAACACATGATCGAGATATGCTTTACGCGCGCCAAGATTGCGCGGAGAGACCGTGTTCAGGCTCTTAGGTGTATTCAGGGTCAACTCCAGACCGTGAGTGCACCTAAGACCGACACGAGGTCTAGAGTTGTTCAGTCTAAGGTGTTTAGGCAGGGTTGAGAACTTGGTTTTTCTAGTTCTTCTGATTTTTAGTCCTCGTTTTGCCTCGGTTCATAATATCTGCCGTCCTAGGGTAGATCTCATTTTCCCCATCGAGATAGCTATCCGCGGCGAGATCAGCATGTTGCTGGTGCTCTGACTCGCTCTTCCATGGCAGTCAAGCCCAACAACAGCTTCAGGTCTACGCATAGACCTTCTGGCTTTTTGAGCGACGGAGAGCGTAGGGTAGTTAAAGGTTAGTCGTGTGTGACTACTTCTTCTGGTCGTCGTGTGACTCAGTATTGGGTTCCAAAATCTCTTTTGATTTTATCCCAGTACTGAGCCATCCCTCTCTTGTTGACTCAGGTTCGCTGGGCAAGGAAGGGAGAGGTTTGACTTGTTGACTCCGGCTGTTCTTGACACATGACCGGAGACTCCCGTTGGTTCTCTTCCTTAGCCCGAGCTCCAGCGATGAGACGATCACCTTCAGAGATGCTCTTCTGGACGCATCATTGATAAAGGTACTGTGTGCGTTAATGATTCATTTATTTTAAAAGATGTTGCCTTAGTGAGTAAGCTGCAGTACAATTTGCTTTCAGTTTCTCAGCTTACCGATGACGGTTTTGAGGTGAGCTTTAAGAAAAACAATTGCAAAATTCTTAATTATTCGAGGAGTTTGGTTTGCGGGATTTCTAGATATGGGAGGATCTTTCGTGCTGATTTTGTTGAGTCTTCTGATGATCCTCTCAGGTGTTTAGTTACTTCTGAGTTCCGTGACCTCACTTTCTGGCATAGGAGACTTGGTCATATTGGATTCGATTACTTGACCCGAGTTAGCGGCCACGACCTCATTCGTGGTCTGCCTAAACTCAAGATGGTTAAAGATCTAGTTTGCGCTTCTTGCCGTCACATGGTTGCCGCTCTCATCCTCCGGTGGATCAGAGACAGCTGCTCCACATGGATATAGTTGGATCAGCTAAAGTGCAGTCAGCAGGAGAGAAGTGGTATGTTCTTATCGTGGTCGATGACTTCTCGAGGTTCTCTTGGGTGTTTTTCTTAGCCTTGAAGGATGAGACATTTACCCATTTTCGGGGTCTTTTTAGTAGGCTTTTTGTTGAGCTTGTAGGTGCCTCACGAGCGATCCACAATGATAACGGCACAGAGTTCAAGAATTCCTACTTTGAGAGGTTTTGCGATGAGACAGGTGTAGAGCACCAGTTCTCTTTTCCATACGTCCCCCAGCAAAATGGCGTTGTGGAGAGGAAGAACCGTACCTTGGTCGGGATGGCCAGGACGATGCTCAATGAATACTATACACCTAGGAAGTTTTGGGCTGAGGCGATAGCCACCGCGTGCTATGTTTCAAAAAGAGTTTTTCTAAGGGCACACTTGCATCGCACTTCTTATGAGTTGAGATATGGGTGAAAGCCCAACGTCTTGCATTTTCGCGTGTTTGGTTGCAAGTGTTTTATTCTGAAGTCTGGGAACCTAGATAAGTTCGACTCACGTTCTTGTGATGGAATTTTTCTGGTTACTCGACTTCTTCACGGGCGTATAGGGTCTAGAACTGCGAGTCTAGTAAAATGGTAGAGACCTGCGAGGTGACCTTCGATGAAGCTAGTCTAGGGACTAGGCCCGATATCTCAGGTTTAGTAGAGCAGTCCAAACCCATCTTTGTGGATGAGGAGGAGGATGAAGATGAGGGTTGTCTACCCGATCCAGTTTCTCCTCCCTTGAGGTGCCTACTTCTTTCATCGCACCTCAAGGAGATCAGCCCATTCCTTCCGCATCCTCAGGAGCTAGTGGCTCTGTTCCTACCTCATCAGCTTATGAGGTAGAGGCCACTACCTCTTCTCATTCAGGACCGCCCCGTCATATCCAAAAAGATCATCCTTCAGAAAAGATAATTAGAGATCTCTTTGAGCGTGTCACACGTTCAAAATCTGGCATATCTCACTTCTGTCTCCACTCTGCTTTTGTTGCCTCGTTCGAGCCTAAGGATGTCAGTCATGCTCTTTCTGATGAGTCGTGGGTCAATGCCATGCATGAAGAGTTGAAAAACTTTGAGAGAAATAAGGTTTGGTCGCTTGTCGAGCCCCTAGAGGTCATAATGTCATAGGTACCAAGTGGGTGTTCAAAAACAAGCAGAGTGAGGATGGGGTAGTCATTCGAAACAAGGCTAGATTGGTAGCTCAGGGTTTCTCTCAGGTTGAGGATTTAGATTTTGAGGAGACCTTTGCCTCTGTAGCTAGGCTAGAAGCCATTAGAATTTTACTTGCTTTCGCGGCGCCTAAGGGCTTCAAGCTTTACCAGATGGATGTCAAGAGTGCTTTCCTCAATGGGTTTATTGAGGAAGAGGTCTATGTTAGGCAGCCTCCAGGTTTCGAGAACCCCAAATACCCAAACCATGTCAACAAGCTTTTCAAAGCCTTGTATAAACTTAAGCAAGCCCCTAGAGCTTGGTATGAGAGGCTTAAGTCCTATCTGTTGAGTCATAGGTTTGAGATGGGTATGGTAGACAAGACCTTGTTCATTCGCAAGCATGGCAATGACCTTCTACTCGTCCAGATTTATGTGGATGACATCATCTTTGGCAGCTCTTCTCATGCTCTTGTCTCACAGTTCTCGGATGTCATGAGCACTGAGTTTGAGATGAGCTTGATGGGCGAGTTGAGCTTCTTCCTTGGATTCCAGATCAAGCAGACTCGGGAGGGTACCTTCTTGCATCAGGGCAAGTACACTCGAGACCTCCTGAAGCGCTTTGACATGAGTGATGGCAAGTTGGTGTTTATTCCGATGGCGTCAACAACTTCACTTGATCCAGATGAGGATGTCGAGCCAGTTGATCAGAAGGAGTTCAGAAGCATGATCGATTCCCTCTTGTACCTCACTGCCTCGAGACCGGACATACACTTCTCTGTGTGTCTGTGTGCTCGATTCAGGCTTCTCCTCGCGTATCTCACTGTCAGGTGGTGAAACGCATCTTCCGGTACATTCGAGCTACCATAGACTATGGTATCTGGTACTCTTCCTCGTCTTATCTTTCCTTCAGAGCCTACTCCGACGCCGACTTCGCTGGCTGCAGGATAGACAAGAAGAGTACTTCTGGTACCTGCCAATTCATTGGCACTTTTCTTGTTTCTTGGTCTTCTAGAAAATAGTCCAGTGTTGCACAGTCCACCGCAGAGGCCGAGTGCGTTGCTGCTGCCAGTTGTTGCAGCTAGATACTCTAGATGGCTTTGACCCTACGGGACTTTGGGTTAGTTATAGACAGTGTTCCACTTTTTTGTAATAACATTTCTGCTATTAACATTGCCAAGAACCCAATGCAGCACTCTCGGACCAAGCACATAGATATTAGATATCATTTTCTTAGAGACCATGTGGAGAAGGGTGACATAGTGCTCTAGTTTGTGGAGAGTGACCACCAGTTGGCCGATATCTTTACCAAGCCTCTGGATAGCTCTAGGTTTTCAGCCTTGTGGAGAGAGCTTGGGGTGGTTTATCCTCATGGACTGTTGTAAGAGGGAGATTTGGTTTTTGGGTTAGTCCTTCCAGCATAGATTAGAGTGTTATTCTCGCCTAGTTGCTTAGACTTCTTCCTCTTATCTTGTGATTCTAGGATGCTGCTTATTAGCTATCTCTCCTCTCACTAGGTTAAACTTACTCACTTCCTATAGGTTGTAGCAAGGGTTGGGCCACCCTTGGGTAGACAGGGAACGTGTTTGCTCTCTAGTGTGTTAGAAGACCAGCTGATAGTTCTAGAGTCTCATGGGGTAGATGAGAGTTAGTCTGAGCCATAATATCCTCTTTATCTTGTCTATACTTTAAGAACCGCCTTTTCTGATTTCTTTGCCAGCTTCTCATTTTTATTGTTTTGGTTCAGGGGGAGTTCATTTGAGAGTTTCTAGATCTTAATATTGACATAACTCAACTTGAACTAAAAGTGCATCTCATGTTGAGGGGGAGCTGGATTTTATTGCATTTCATCATTCTGCATTGTAATATAACTACATGGAGCCTTGATTATTATCCTTTTATGACTTGTTTACAATGCATTACATCTTGCCATGATCTGTGCTTAATTGCTAGATTTATCAAGACTTTATATGTGTAGTCTAGTCTTTTCCATGATAGGTTGATTAAAAACTGCACAATTTGAATTAATTCATGTCATGGTAGCTCTTGAGACTAGTTTGTCTTTAGTTATCCTTTTATGATTCATGTCATGTCAAATAGGCTGAATTGAGTTGTGAATCTTTGTTAAGCTTTAGATTGAGCTATGCTAGTTCATTTGTGAAACATGAGTTATTCCTAATATCTTGTAATTGAACTAAATGTAGCAAAAGCAAAATGATCTCTTCTGTGTGAAAAAATTGATCTCACTAACTCTTTCTCATGAGACTGCTTGCCACTGCACTAGGCATGAACTCAGGGGGAGTCTTGGTTGACCAAGATCATCTTCTTAAGCTTCTCGCTTAGAGTGATCGTATAAGGCTTGAGATCTAGCACATGGCTAAGAAATTAAAATTTGTGAACATGGTTGAAGCTTATGAGGCAGTTGTGGATGGCTCCTAGTCCAGGATTTGCTTTGCTTAGATAAAACCAAATATGATTTTCAGAAAAAGTCATTTGTGCTCAATTTGCTTATTTACAAAAAAAGCCCAAGTACTTGAACAATTGAGTCATTTTTGAACTTGTAGCACTCTAAACCGGCTCAATGTTAGCTTCTTGATTTCACTTAGATTATTTGATATGGCTTGCATCATCCTTGGATACCTCTAGTTAGACTAAAATCATGTTTAACTTGACATGCTCAAAAATTGAACTAATTCACAGATTATGACTTATTTGGTTTAGCTTTTCTATACATAAATTGTCTTGATCTTGATAGTATTCTTACGAATTATGGCTTGGTGTAATACTCGAAAAATCATTATGGATAATCTTCCTGGCTCCAATTGCTTAAAAAAATAACATGAATTCATTTCATTCTCTCTCGTCTATCTTGATGATTTTATTGCCAAAAGGGGGGAGAATTTTGGAGAAAAAGCCTTCTGGAGCTTTGTAGAAAATTTTGCTCTTTCAATTTCTGCTCCAGTTTTCTCTTTTGTCGATTTTCTTTTAGACCATGTTTGACTCTCAAACTCAACTTTATACTTTTTTTGTGTTTGTCAATATACTCATCAAGGGGGAGATTATGATATCATGTGGAGGTAACCCCGGTTGTGTGATGAGTAATTGACACGTGTTTTAAAAAGTCTGAATTTGTTCCGGGTATTTTTGTGCTAATTACTGATGCAGATATTTAATTATAATATCTTGTGCGGTGCTATGTAATGTGTTTTCTTGTCGGTGATGACTATAGGATTTTGAGACGGAGTCGTGACGAGGCACGGGTGACCGGACTAGGCACAGGCGGTGCTGAGGTCAGAGCGGTCGAGATGTGTCGAAGACGGCGAGGACTTGAAGTGGTTGCGAGGCGTGCGCGACAAGAAACGAGAAAGCTTCCCGGAAGGTGCAAGAGTGGTATTTTGGTAAATGCGCAAGGCTGCACAAAAGGAAGTGTATTTGGTTAGAGAATGATCTATTAGTGGAGAGTTGTTGTGATCTAATGGATAAAATGGTGTGTAAACCCATTAGTGGAGAGGTGTTGTGACCTAATAGGTAAAGTGTTTGTAAATCCATTAGTGGAGGCTATAAATAGAGGTGATCTCATGTGGAGAGGTGTGCAAGTGGGAGAGAGAGATGGGTGTGAGTGTTAGGATTTCCTAATGCTTGTGCTCTAGGAGAGAAATGTATGAGAGTTAGGGTTTACTTGTTCTCTCCATGTGTGTGTTTATGTTTTAAATGAGAGATGGGAGAGATGATTGTAAACATTTTCTTTATCTAATTCGGGGTATCTCTCTTCCTCTATATGAATTTTTTTTAAAGATATCTTAGTTCCTCTTGTGTTTTGATTTGTTGTTCTTGAGAGAATTAATCTTGTTCGTGCTTGTGGTGGAAATATGTCTCAAGACTATTTGGTCGGTAAATTTCCATAAGCTATTTTTAATCACGGTGTTATTCTTCTTAAGTTTTGTCTAGCTGCAGTTTTCTTTTTTGTTGTTTTCGTAGTAGAGAAATCTTATGCTCTTGTTTTGACATTTAAAAGGCTGTGAGAAGTACTCAAGGTTCTCTCAATCCTAGAAGGGCATCTAGCATTCATTTTCTACTGCAGAACTTTATTTACGGTAGCTAGTTCTATGCACCTTTGCTGATCTTCAGTCAGTGCGTGTGTGCAATCCTTAGTTTTGGACAGCAACAGCACTCTCCCTTGGGCAGAAAATTCAGATCAGTTTTTTCCCTTCTTGTGATGCTTTTAGTTGTTGATTTTCTACTGTTATGTCTGCGTTTTGGAGAGGTTAGCCAGCCTGTTTTCAGCATTGCTGTAGTTCGGTTCATGTCCTAGCAGCGTGCAGTTTCTTGGTTCAGATGTATCCAGTGCAGTTCCTTCTACTTTAGGTGGTTTCGGCCAACAGCTTTTTCGGCAGTCTGCATTTCTTCTTTTGGCTGCTGCAGTCCATCCCTTTTAGTAGGTTGCTTTGAACAACAAAAATTGCAATAGTTTGTCTTCCTTCTGCTACAGCAAGATCATTCGGTTATAGCTTTTGTGTGGCTGCTCTCTGGACTGCAGTACGGTTCTTTTATCCGTGTTTTGTCATTGCTCCAAGTTTCGCCAGCATGCAGATTTTAGTTTTTCTTTCCTTGTTGTTTGTCGCTCGTATGATCTCATCGTTCTTCTTTTGTACCGCTTTACCAACAGGAGTGAACATTTTCAGCTGCAACCCTACTTCTTTCAGTCAGTTTTGGTCTGCAGCTAGTACTACTTATGGTTGTTGTTCTCTCGCTGTAGTTTAAGTCTTAAGACAACAATTTGTGCTCTCTCTTTTCTGCATATTTCAAGTTTCAGTCCTTGTTGTTTTCATTCCTCGGTTGTTGTTTGGTTTGCAATTTCTGTCAGATTTCAGCGCTGTCCTGTGGTATTATATTCTCTATTTAGGCGCATAAATTTAATCTGATTTCCGTCTATTTTTACCAGCAGGACAGCAAGCAATTAATCCTTAAGATTTTAGTAAATCTTCTGTTTCTTCTTCATAGCTTTTTAGCTATTGGAAGAGAATGTCTTTTCATAGCTTTGTAGCTATTGGAAGAGAAATCGTGTGGTTACGTTGGGACGATTTGTAAGGCACCATTCACCCCCTCTGTTGCCATTTTCGATCCTTTAAGTTGTGCAACCTCTGTAGAGTGTAAAATTATTTGAATAGCCATATCTCTGATTGTGGACAATGCTCGGTGATTTCACACGAAAGGTAGATATTTTATATAAACATGGTTGAGATAACTTTGAAAAAGTAAATGGTTAATTCACTAATGGATAAGTTCGTGAATGGGTAATTCATAAGTGCTTTATTCAAAAATCTTTATTTGTGGAGTTTATTGCTACTTTTGTTAGCTTTTTCAGCTAAGTGAGTGTTTTAGTTTGGGATTGCCATTAGAGAACCCCCTTAGACGAGTTTACCTCTTACCTTTACTATTCCCTCTTTCCTTGGCATCCGTCGTGTCACCCAGTTAGAATCTTAGAAGTGTCCAAGCGTATGAGTATGTGCAAGGTCATCCGCTTTTGCAAAGTTTAGTGGAGTAATCATTCTGAGGAAGAAACCACCTGGGAGCGCAAGGAAGATCTCCGAGCCAAGTTTCCAAACAAATTCTCTTAGTGAGCTAGAATCTCGGGGTCAAGATCCTATTTAAGGAGGGAGGTTTGTAACATCTTGATTTTCAGTTTTTGAAAGAAAATTCATCATTTGAATTTTTCTAGATTTAATTCAAGCATAAATTAAATTTTTAATAATTAAAAAGATTTAATATGACTAAAATAAATATTAACATTTGCTAGTTTATTTGGGTTCCTTGTCTCTCAAGGAATTTTCTGAAATTTTCTGTGAATTTTTCAGGTTTATTTGTTGTTTTCTAGAGCTCGGTTTAATTACTTCTAATATCTAAAATTGAAAAATCCCCCGCGCCATTCGAACCAGTCCGGTCATTCTCCTGTGTCTTTCAGACCATCCGAGTGGCTTGCTCACTGTCTAATCTTCTAAGTGCCACACGTCAACCATCCGAGGGCCTCCACACTGTTTATTTGTACTTTCTATTGCAACCGTCCGATCCTTGCCACAACCACGTGTCACCCATTGGCACCATCAGCTACTGTTCATCGTGTCCGAGAGGGACTCCACTGGCCTTCTCTGCTTTGAACTCTGTGTCATGCCTAAGCCGCTCTCTCGGCGTTCATGCTTAAATAGTCATTACGTCCTCATTCTTCGCATCCTGGGCCTTTCGCCTAGCTACCCGTGAGCCACCATCGTTATGCCGAGCTCCATTGTTGCCAGTGTTCGGTCATTACCGCCGTCTTCATCTTTGTTCTCCGCCGCTCTACTTGTCGCCTCCGTCGCCGTTCTTCACCAACGGTGAGCATCTCTATCGTGACTTCCGCTCCATCCGGTCTCGTCGCCGTCCAACCTCCAGTCAGCTGCCACCACACCATCTGCTCGCTTCGCCAACCTTGCTGATCGAACCCGCTCCGTAAGTTGCCGCACCGCTTCGCCTTCAGCAGCCAATCCTGAGCGCCACGCATCATCGCCGTTCGAACCATCTGAACATCACCAGCCCTCTGGACCGTTCGATCATATTCGAACCGTTCGATCATTGTCAACCTTTGGACCGTTTGAACATCCTCACTTCTTGATTATCTGATCATCATCACCGCATCGGCCTAGTTCGAACATCACTTCACCTCCGGACCATTTGATCATCATCGATCGTCCAATCGCGTTATCCCTTAGGCTAGTCCGATCGTCCTCGGTCGAGTCAGCAGCTGACTCACAACCACGCAAGCCCTAATCTTACATGGTTAGCCTGTGTCGTGCCACGTGGATGCCACGTCAGCCAACCAAGCCATCCTGGTGCCATGTTACCACCACATCAGCCCTAGTTGTCTAGTCAGCAGCCACATCATTCGAGCCATGCATTATGCACTGTTCCATGAGTCGAGTCCACCGTAGGTCAGCTATTCTATGCACCGAGTCTATAGTACAGTAGAATTTTTAATTTTTAGTATTTTCCTTTAGATTAAATTTTTAAAGAGCTCGTTCTCCTCCATCCTAGCTCCGTTTGACTCTGTTCTTTTTTCTAAATTTGTCTAAAATTGAGTTTTATCTTTTGATTCTAATTTTAATATTTTTGGAGTTTATTTGAATTTATTTTATGATTTATTATATTTTTTCTCTCGATAGATCATGTCTTTGACGGAGCTGAAGCAAGATTTGAATATCAAGAGCAATTAACTGAGCAAGGTGAAGGCAAGTTGTATTCTTTGATTATGTTAAACCTAGTTTTTAAATCTATTATGTTTTTATTTTATTTTAAATTATCATGTATTGCTATTTCATTGCTAACCTTCATATATGGTAGTTAGTGTTCAAATTGATTAATCTCTCACTTGATAATTTGAATGCCATTATTTATTATCGTCATAGGATGAAAAATTATTTAGTGATGCAATACTAGTTGTCACATGGGTTGTACAATTAATATGCTTAGCCATACTTATAGTCTCATTGGGTTCATCATCACATGTGATCAATTAATTAGTTTGACTTAATGAGATATTGAATCGTGGATATAGCTATAGTTATAAAATTTGTGTACCATGACAGTGGTGTGTCATTGGTATTGGTTAGACAAAATTAGTTTTCACTTGGGTGAGTGATCGTGCAGTAAAGGAAGAAGTGTAGATTCACTTCAAAGGATATGGATATCTCACATGAGTAATGTTTAAGAACTTAATTTTGTGAACCATTGATCTGAGCCTTACCGTGTAAATCACATGTCTAGTATGTGATAGATTTAACTGATTAACTTATGATATTTTAATTTTAATTTTGCCATTTAGTAGAACATAGTTGCTGATTTTTATGAGGTGTAAGATGGAGCAATTATCAACTAGGTGGTTGATCTACTCGACGTGAAATCTTAGCAAGAGAAATTGAGTAATGATTGAGCATTGTAAAGGTCTTATTGTGATTTCTTTTAACACGAGGGTGATCACATTATGTGGGTACAATTGTGCAACCTCTGCAGAGTGTAAAACTATTTGAATAGCTATGTCCTCGATTATAAATAATGCTCGGTGATTTCACACAAAGGGTAGATGTTTTATAAAAAGTTGGTTAGAATAATTCTAAAAAAGTGAATGGTTAATTCACTAGTGGATAAGTTCGTGAATGGGTAGTTCACAAGTGTTTTATTCGATTCCTTTGATTATTTATTTATTATTGTCTTCATTAAAAATTCGCTTTCAATCTATTTATTGTATTTACTTTAAATTGCTTTTTGCAAAATAATCTTTCAACTATCCATGGTAAGTCTTGCATATTATATTGCATTTTTGTTATAAACGACTTGCTAAATACTAATGTACTCACAACTTTTTGCCTACTATTGCTCAGTTGAAGAGAAGGAACCATATCAGTAGGAGGCAGCTGAGAAAGGATACTTCGATGACTTTGCGAATTAGGACTTCGATTCCCAGTCAATTGCCTGTGAGCATGTCGAATGTTTACCATGCTTATTTTTATTTTTCGCTACTAATTTCTTAAGCCCTTCAGGCTAGTAAGTTGTAAGCCTGGGCATAAGATCATACTCTGATAATTAATAATACCTAAATCTTTTCTTTTCTTAATCATGTATACGGTCGATATTTCATCTATATTTACACTATGTGCACTAGTGTGATCTTGGACTAGTGTGGTATACATAGAGTTTAAATTTGCATATTCAGGTCCCGACACTAAGTTTTGCCTAGATGGGTTCACAAAATGACCGAATATACTTCTGCGTCGCGTGAATGGTGCCCATCATCATCACAACTCTATATGGTAGCTCCAGGGGGGTCTGCCAGGTCGTCCATGTGACCACAATAGCGTGTGTGGAGCATCCCGAGGAGCAGCTATGACGTCACCTAAGATAGTGGTTGTCGTAGGCTTGGGTGGCGTTGAGGGAAAGACGTATACGCCGGATGCTATAGACAAGGTCTTCGGGGCCGTGTGACCTTGTAGGGACCAAAATGGCCAGCTCACTAAGCGTCCCCTCTAGCGCTTCCATTGACTTACACACGAATATAGCCACCTTATCGTGAAGGCAATGCCCCTCTGCAACATCCACCACCAACTATGTCGTACAAAAGGGACAAATATTTATCATTTTACTTTCTAAGTAACATGTGGATGCATCTCAGAAGCTTTATCCATAAGTTCTTCAAAGTTCATTTTTTGAATGGAAAGATTTGAATTCTCCAGTAGAAAATGGTTTTGATTATCTCTTAAAAAATTACTTCAGAATATAAGAATTGTCATGATTGAAATAAATGGAAGGAAGCAACCAAGAATGAACTAAACTCTTTAAATAAGAGGAAAGTCTTTGGACCAGTGGTCAAGACACCTCATAATGTTATTCCTACTAGACACAAATGGGTGTTCGTAAGAAAGAGGAATGAATGTAATGAAGTGGAGAGGTACAAAGTGAGATTAGTAAGACAAGGGTTCACGTTGAGATCTGGCATCGATTTTGATGAAACTTAATTTAATGTAAAGGATGACACAATGTTTCATTACACCATAGTTATGGTCAGAATGAATTTGAAAGTGAAACTTATGGATGTTGTGACTGCATACTTATGAGCGTTACTTGATTATGATATCTATATGAAGATTTCAGAGGGATTGAAAGTCCTACGTATGAGCGAGAATGAGCATCACAACATGTATAGTGTCAAATTACAAAGGTCACCATATTGATTTAAACAGTTAGGTCGTATGTGGCACAACCGATTTAGTGAATTCTTTTTGCAAAAGGGATATGTGAACAACAAGAAATGCCCGTGTATTCATAAATAAGTTCATGAATGGATTATGCGTCATATCTGTGTATGGTGAAGACTTGAACATTACTAGAAACACGGAGGATATTCTCCAAGCAAGCTTATATTTAAAGATGAAATTCGAGATGAAAGATTCAGGTGAAACCAAATATTGTGTCGGCTTGTAGATCGAGAATTTGTCTGGTGGCATATTCTTGCACCAAACCACCTATACCATGAAAGTGTTGAAGATATTATGTCTTAATATATCTCATCCACTGGGTATACCTATGATCATTACATCGCTGGAAGTAGAGAAGGATCCATACGGACCTAGACGAGCATATATGGATATATTAGTATGTTAAGCTCCATATTTAAATGTTATTGGAGCCTTATTGTATCTTGTTAATTATACCAGGCCTGATATTGCATTTGTAGTTAACTATTTAGCAAGAAATGGTTCCCAGCCTGCAAAGAGGCATTAGATGAGAATTTCAAGGAATACTCATATACCTAAAGGGTACAATTAATCTTGGACTCTGTTATCCTATGGGTCAAGATATGAAACTAACGGGTTACGATAACACTAGTTATCTTTCTGATCCCCATAATACCAATTGATAGATTGGATATGTATTTCGAAATAGAAATATAACAATCTCTTGGAGATCTGTAATTTGGAGATTATTGCAATATATGAGATTACTCAAGAATGCATATGGCTTATAAGAGTGGTTCATTGTATCCATGAGTCTCGTGGTGTAGAGGATAAGACTCTTATAATCCTCTATAAAAATAATGCAGATTGTGTTACACAAATATAAAATAGCTATGTCAAAATGTATATGACACCCAAAACATTTCTACCCATATGAACAGCAAGAGAATGAAAATTTAGAAATACATAAAATCCAAGCAAGTGAGAATCTTGCGGATTTGATTACTAAGCCTTGCTAGGACCAAATTATAAGAAACATGTGTGTGGTATTGGTATGAGAAGACACAAAGAGTTGTTATATTTACAAAGAGATATATGATATTCATATATGTTCATCATCAGGATGAAAGATGTACTTTTTTCCCCTTAGTTGAGTAATGTCCCAATGGGTTTTCTCAATTGAAGGTTTCAAATGAGACAACATTCGCAATGGCAACAACGTGAGTTATGTACTCCTTTTTTTTTTACCTTTTTTTCCACTAGATTTTTAGGAGTTAAGCATGATGTTGGCAAAATATTCAAGAGGAAGTGTTGTATATCTGCCCATCTGAATGCCTGATAGGTGTGGACACTTTACCTAAACTAAGTCCACTAGGGGCAGCCAGCTCACAAAGCCTATTAATGTAGTTTAGTCACATAATGTTTATTCTATTCTTATGGCACCTCACCTCTCCCTATAAATTGAGGATTGGGGTTGCATATTGTACACTGTCGGAATGCATATCAATAGAGTTAAGAGCAAGTTCGGGACTATATCCTGTATCTCTTGTAAGTTAATTGCTTGATAATCGGCAACACAATCTCACGCATACAATATCACTGTCTTTTTAAAAGGACAAGTTGAGATTGATCACGCGAAGACCTCAGGATCTCACTCGTACTTCACGCTGGGCCCACGTAACAGAAAAACTTCATGAGTAATCGAAAGAAAAGGCTCTCTTGAGTCGGCCCAAGCACACACGGTTTGTGAAGGGGCCATACAAACTTGGTAAGACAGATGTAAGGATGACACAGCTTCCGCGCTCCTCTGCCTGTGAATCGCTGGCACAGCATCGGCGGCGTCATCGCCGGGCCGGGCAGGTATCCTCCCAACTCATAACTAAAACTGTTGAAATCTTACTATTCTTGGTAGCTTCAGTTATATATATCAGTACAGTACAGTTCTCCTGTTCTCTGCTCTACAATCTGAACAATGCACGTTCTCTTTGTAGAATGCTGGGCAAAACAGGATGAAGCGTTTGATAGAGGACGCTGTCAGAAGCTTGTGGGAATCTACTATTAATCGCAGCCAGCATGGCGATCACGGACGCACCAACGCTTGTCTCAACCGCTGTCAATGCTATCTTCCATCGCAAGACTTTTCATGAACATATTTTCGTACAATGTTTCAGATTTTCAGACTTGGATGCAGCAAAGTTTGGTGAAAACTAATGCTGCGGGCCTGGCACCGTGGATAACCTGGAGATGCCCAGCCACCACTGTATGATTGTTGCATGCTTCTCGCTCCTACTTGCTTCATATCACTTAATGCATCTACAGTTGACATCCAAGCACCATATCTCATCAGATGAACTGCTTTATTTTTAAACACTGAACGAAGCAGGATTAGGCCAAAAAATATCTGTTTTTTTTTTAAAAAAAAGACAAATAGATAGGACCAAATGTCCAAACGTGAAAATTACTCTTGAAATAATCAAGGAGCACTACATCTTACAGATCGACAGGTATGGGGATTGAGAGTTGAAGTATGAGTACCACTGGTTTGAGCAAGGTATCTGGCGGCAAGCACCTCCTGCCCGATGAACAGGAGAGAGGCCAGGATGGCACAGAACACAACAAAGGTTTTAGACGCCATAGAAGCACATGCATATCTTTGGTACTTTGGATGAGAAGAACGAGTGCCAACACAGCCTTATTTATTCATGTTGCTACCGAGTGTACAGCTCCTCATGTAGACCGGTCAGACTTTGCCGCGCTCAGAAGCGCCGCGCGGCAGCATTCCGCTCCTGCGACAGGTTTTTTTTACTGTTTATTTTTATTTTTATTTTTGTTTTTCTGTTTTTCTTTGTATTGTCCGTGATGGGTTAACATATTTTTTCTATTTTTTAAAAAATTAATTATGCTAAATAAATTAACTTAGCTACAGTAAAAAAACAGTCATATACAATAAAAAAAATCATAAGCCACTGTCATTCTGAATACTCCCGCGCAAGGCAAAATGCTAGAAATTGCATCAACTGGATTGACCATTGAGAATGCTTTGCCTCATCACCGTGCAGTTGATGCGGACATGTCAGGCAATTCGAGCAGCAAATCCTTACAATCAGCGGTTAGTCTGTGCTCTAGCTTTGACTATATGGCCCGGTTCGTATTGGCATTTAAAAGTTATTTTTCTACAGTATCTAACTTTCAAACAAAATATCTTTTCAAGATAGAATTTATTAGTTGATTATAGTATATACTGTATTGACTTCATTTGTATCGACTAAAATCGTATGTGAGTATCTCTCTACAAGCTATTACTATTCATAAGTAAAAGATAATATGAACATGGCCATATATTGACTCATTTCATTGCTGTTAACTGCAACTGGAGAAAACTTTACAAAATAGTGGGTCCCAAACACACTTATGTCTCACTTGTCCTTCAAATTTAAACCATACACATAATTTTGAAAGAGCCAGTAAAACATGGGGATGTTTTTTTAATCCCCCATGACTATGATGGTTTTGGAAATTTTTATGCTGTTGCTGAAACTCCCAATTTTATGGGAGCCCTCGCGTCATTAATCAAACAAACTAATGATACTATTTAATTTCCTTTCTCTTAACAGCAGAAAACGAAATATAGGCATATAGCTAGATCAAAATGTGAAGATTTGTTGAACAAGCAGCCAACACCAGATGCTAACTCTATGCTAAAAATGCTTGACTGAAATGTATTTTATTTCTTTTGCAATGAATTAAACTGGTCAAAAATACTTCCAACATCATCTCTGCACTTCCATATCACGCAGGCAATAGTGCCGGAGGCACATATATGACATATGGTGGTACCTTTAATTTCTTGTAACGGTCTGTTTGGGAGTACAAATTTAACAGGTACTATAAAAAAAGATAAAAATTCATTTCCTCTAAAAATCAGCTCGGGTGAAAGCAGGATTGACATGTCGCTAGCGAACGAGGCACGCACGACGACACAATAGCTGCACTGCACACATGTATTGTACGCCAGATCGATCGATCCTTGTGCAGCATAGGGCATCACGGACGGGATCCGTAGGTGCCTCCCCAGCCACCACCGTACGTGCCTCCCCAGCCACCACCGTACGCGGCGACGGCTCCGGCGCCTCTCCGGCCTCCAGGGCCAGTCTTCTTGCCATCTCCGTTAACTGCAGAAATTAGCTTGCTGATTATACATATATATAGATCGTTCACCAGTATTCATATCCCCGTCCGATTAAATTAAAATCAGTGTTCGAAATTGAGTACAGGGGCGACGTCACAAGTTCAGACATTTACAGTTGCTACTGAAACTTTGCTAACTTCTCTCCTGACTCGATCTAGAACCATTTGATGCTAAATATCCGAGCACGCTGTGCAACCAACGTAAGTTACATGGGACGAGAGAGACATTTTAGGCAAAGAACCATCAATTCGTTACCTTCCACGGTCTCAGCGAGCTCCCTGGCAGCAAGGACGCTCTGCGATACGATGACAAGCGAGACCAAGAAGACACACAGGAAGATTAGAGACTTGGAAGCCATGTTAGCTTGATCTTTAGCTTTTGACAGGATGCAGATGCAGTGCTTGTGGTTTTGGTACCCAACTTATATAGGGAGATGGATCATAGCTGAATATTGTGAGGTGTCGTTGGTTAAGGAACAGTCCAACTAAGAGCTAAGTGAGGATTATATCTAATCTGAATTTTCTGCTCCGGAGTAATTTTCTGACCGGTTCTCAATTCAAAGTGGCCTGTTTGAATGGTCATATGTTTGAATGGTCATTTGTCAGTGGGAGTGACGGCTTGCACAAATGATACCTATTTGTTTCAAGTCAGACTAATGTTAGGTCCTTGACGACGCAAGGATATATAATGCCAATTACACTTTGGGTTTTTTGTCCTGTCATTCGAGATGCACAATGTTAAGTTTTTCTATGTAAAACTGATCGAATAAAATCCCTGATGATTCTAATGTTTAATCTGACCAAGGACAAATCTTGTGCAGCATGCCACTTCCACGCCTAGTTGCTAATCTGATGTACGATTGACTTTTGAGTTTTGACACTGAACCTTACTAAGTGACATCAAAATTTGCTGCGTCTCGCTGCTTGTGTGAAGTCTTAAGGTATGTTCTTTTTTTTTTCTACAGTTGATGGTTTTTGGCTACGGCTAATGGTTTTTTGACTGTTTGCGACAGAGATTGCGAAAAGAGAGATACTTGCTTACGATTTTTGATGGTACAAATATTAAGTTTTTAACGTGTACTATAATTAATTTGTATACCTTGTTTTTAAAAAATACTTTGTTTAAAAGTTAAGTACTATAACATAAATAAAAATTAAAAGTCAAAAGCTGAAAAAATAAACCTTAAAAGTTGCCTACAGCGACGTTCTAGTAATACTCACCATGTAATTTTTTAATACGATCGTTCGAGCTGGCACGCTGTTTGATATAGAAAGCAGAGACGCCAGCTCTAATGGATGCAGCGAGCAGCCTCAAGCTGCCACTTCGCTCGTTGCTCCACCTCGCTGGCAACGCCGACCACAATCTCTCTCCCTTGCGACTGTTTGATTGGGTATGGGTAATGCAGTTCAAATGGGCATGGGTAAACCCAAGTACCGAACCCTGCCCAACGAACAGCAACCCTAGCTGCTGGCATGGGTAAACCCAAGTACCGAACCCCGCCGCATGCCACCGCCTTAGGCCTCGTCAAGGTCCGTGCCTAGATCTACTAGTCTCCGCCTCATAAGGTCGCTACTCCCGTTGCTCGGGTGCTCGCCGTTGGCGAATTCGCGAGGGTGGGGAGAGAGGAGTGACCGAGTAGCAAGAGGGGAAGAAGGCAGAGCGGCAAGAGGAAGGGGCGGGCGGCACTGTACATCTGTAACACTCTGGTTTCTGTTACTTTTTTAAAGTTTTTAAAATAAAAATAATTATTTAAATTTTTCATAAATTAATTAAAGCTTAAATGAAATTTTTTAAAAATAAAAAAGATTTAATATGAATAAAATAAACTTTAATTGCAGAATGTGTTGCAAACAAATTTTCTATATTTTTTTGGATTTGTGGAGTTTATTTACCATTTCTTTGAGCTCAATTTGAATTATTCCAATTTCTGAAATTTGAAAATTCTTAGAAATTCCGAAAACCCTTGTGGGCCGAATTTCTTTCTACTGGCCCAATCCATTTCTCTCTTCGGCCCACCATCTCCTTCGCTTAGCCAATTCTCTTATGCGCGTTGACTTGCATGTCGTGGCCCAGCCCAGCCCACCAGCCGCTCTCTCTTTCTGTTTCTCTTTCTCACCGCCAAGCGGACCCCCCTTGTTAGCTCTACCCCCGTTGTGCTTGAGCCGGACATGACATCGCCACTAGGGCTGCTTTGGACGCTATTGTCTTCGTGTTGGATTCCACACTCCAGCTTACTATAAAAGGAGACCCCGCAATGCCATAGCACCCACCCTAAGCCACCCTTCCTTAATCGTGTGCAGCTGCCAATTCCACCGGGAACGAGGCCAACGCCATTGGAGCCATGGAGCGAGCTCACCGCGCCGCCGCTACGAAGGTTCTCCATCGAAGCTGACCTCATTACCATGAGCACCTCACTGTCGCCAAAGTCAAGGGGATCTAATCGGAGCAAGGAGCTATCTTTGCCAAGATCTTGAGTGTTGTGGTTACAGGACCAAACAGTAGAGAATAGTGAAAACTGGGGAAAATGTTGATCAAAGATGGTCTTGCCCCTGGGATCGCCCAAAGAGGACTATTTATATTGCTGTCATTTTCTTGTTACAATATTACCCCTAGGTAACATGTACCGCATTAGGACATTATTGTCTTTTATATACTCAGATGGGCTTCTTGGGCCTAACCCATTTAGACATTACAACACTATTAAAACAATCATGCCGAATAGGCCTAAGGTGGAGGCCATCTCCACAACAGTAGCCTCTCACGACCGAAGGCTCTTCTCCGATGGGTTGAGGCCGTGTTATCAAACCTTTTGGTCTCCTCCATCCATTCAGCCTCTACCTCCTCGGTGCTCCCTTAGGTAGGTTGAGACCGTGGTGTCAAACCACTTGGCTTCCTCCGCCTTCGCGGCCCTCCGAGCATTGTGAAGTCCATACTCTCGAAGCCTCTAATCTTCACCCAATTTACGCGGAGCCCATCATTCTCGTGTTTTCTCTAATGTACGTCGTCGAAGCATGCGAGAGGCTTTCGGTAGGTATGCGTGGTATGAAATCTCCACAAAATGTGACAAGGTCTCCGATTTTAAACACGTTCCGGGGGCAACTGACGGAGTCCTTACGCTTGAAACCTCAAGGCCTTACTTGTTGTGTTAGTGGCCTCATAAAGTCCGACTGTCTTCGGCAACTTAGCGCCGCAGCCTTCGCAAAACTTTGGTTGAAGAGAAGCCGTAGCGAGCGAAGGACGTAGAGCGAAAGCGTACTTCAGAGGTTGAACAGCTATGTGTCCTCAGGGGCACTCAGACACTGGCAATCTGTCAGAAGTACAGTACCGCCGGAAACATGTCACTTAGCCATTGAAGGGTCGTGGCTACCGTGTCTGTCGCCTTGCGTGTTTTCAAGGCACGAGGCACTCCCGAAGTACAGCGGATGGGACTCTGCAGCTATGCCTCAGGTGGCTGTTCTGCCACCATGTTTGCGTCGCCTGTGCCCCCAACCATATGTCCGTCTTCCATCGGCACGTGTATGACTTGTCGTTTCGCATGCTCCCTTGAGGTAGCCAGTGAGACACCAGACGCGTAATTGACAAAGCTTTTTGTGCTCCCAAGGCATAGTCAATAGAACTACCCCCGAGGTACAGTTGATGGAACACCTGAAGCATAAATAACGGAGCTTCACGTGCCCCTGATGCACAGTTGATGGAACACCTGAGGCGCAAATTACGGACCTTCACGTGCTTGCGAGGCACAATCAATGGGACATCCGAAGCGTAATTGCCAGAACTTCACGTGGGCACCCTATAAGAAGGGGTGATCGGCCAAGCAGCACTCCATCCTCTCTTCCAAACTTTTCGACCATTATGACTCATGTTACTTTCTGATCCTATCTTCCTCTTGCCCAAGCACACCTAACTTCGGAGTTCTGATGGGATCCGGTGTTTTGATGCCGGTATGACTAACAAATCTTCATCATCGACAAGTAGCAGTGAGTGGCTACGAAGCTGGGTGGCTGTCGCAGCTTCCTCTACCGAGGTACCCCAGCAAGATGGACAGGAGTCGATGTAGCTGACACCAAGCGCGGTCGTCTGTCATGGGATGTGCCGAGCGGAGGGTTTCCTAACTCCGGAAGGAGCTTTGACCCCTCCGTCTCGAGGCAATACCCTGGCAAGGACACTCCCTGCATACACCTTGCTTCGTCTGTTGTGAGGCGATCCAGCCAGGAGATGACCAGGCTTCTTCCTCACAACAAGAATCCCTCCTGTCTTAGGCGATGGTGCTTGCCGCATGTCTCGACTCCAGCCTCTGGTGTCCTTGACGAGGCTCTTCGGCTATTCAGGCTGGCGTTAATGGAGCTGGCGTCTGGAGTGGCCGTCCGTCGCAGAGTGTACCAAGCGAACGACTCCCCAGTTCCAGGGAGAAGGTTTAACTTCCCTACACTAGGTCTATTCCCCTCCAGAGTCGCTCGCTCCATAACTCTTCCTCAAAGGTACAAGCTCCGAATTGAGTCTTTGTGCCACCCTGATGGTTGGCATGGTGTACTGCAACACGAGCTCAGACGCTCATGGCTCCTTTGGTTCTTTGCTCAGATGTCTGTACATCTTGACATCCTCGTGCATAATACCAAGACCCAAATTCAATTCTTCCAGGTGATTAGCCTTCTCAGCTTTCTCGATCTATGGGTGAGTGTCTTCTTCCATACCGGCGTAAACACGCCCAATATCATCTTTAAGATGTTGAGCTCGTCTTGCAAGAAGCTGCTCTGTGTGGTGCTGAGAAAGCTTGTGCTGGTTAGGTATTTGGCAGAGGCTACCTCATGCTCTTCTGACAACAATACCAGAGCTTTCCCTTGATAAGCATCTTCTTCCATACCAGCAGAAACACTCTCGCTATCATCTCGAGGGTGTTAAGCTCGTCTTGCAAGAAGCTGCTGAATGGCATTGCAAAGGCTTGCGCCAACCAAGTATTCGATGGGAGCGTGTTTCCTGACTCGGGTCGCTGCGTGCTCTTTGACTTCAACACCAGATTCTTTCGTGAGATTTACAATCCTTCTTGGCGAGGAGGTCCTGCAGCAATGAGGTCTCTGCCTGGGCATGTCAAGACGAAGGCCCTAGAAAAACTGACTACCTAGGTTACTCCATACTTGTAACTATCCTTTGTACCACTACATGAACAGTAAAGAAACAATTCACGAAATTTGTATGGAGCTTTGGATCTCCCAATGTCTTTAACTCGGTCCATTGAGCGCACACGTAGCCCCTAGGCTCCATGTTCCTTTGATGTACTTCACGGAAAGGGCTCGCGGAGTCTCAAGTCTCTGAAAGTGCGTGAAGTCTCTGACCTTCGTGCGTCTTTGACCTCCTTCGCGGAGAGTGCTCACGAAGCCTCTGGTCTCCGGAGTACACGCGAAGCCTCCGACCCTCGCGCATCTTTGACGTACTTCGCGGAGAGTGCTTGCGAAGCCTCAGATCTATGAGTAGCTCGATGATCGAGGGCTACAATCATGCCCCGGCAATCAGGTGTCATTTGGATACTCACATTGATGCCAGCCGTACACTTGTTTCCAAAACCAACATGTGCTCTCCCTGGGTAAACAGATAGCCTAGTAGTTGAAACATGGGAACAACTCGCCAGTTGATAGGATTGGGCCTAGTGTCATACGGCCCCTGGAGCCTCACGTCCATGCAGTACTTGTGCTTCGCATAGTCCCGACGTTCCTCACGTCCCTAAGACCCAATGGTCAGGACTCCGTAGCCTTGCCAGATACAGAGCGCTTCGCAAGTGCAGTTGGTGGGGCCTTCCTGGTAACATGTCCCGCAACAGTTGGACCACCGTACTCGCGCCGATTGACCTTTCGCATACTTCCACAGCATGACGCTTGGTGATCGACGACTACGTCAGCCTTGTCGCTTCGGGCATCCTTATGTGCAACTTATTTCTCGAGCCGTTATCGACGGACTCGAAGAGGCGCCATTAAGGACACCTTGCTGTCGCTCCTGACCTTTAAAACGTGGGCACCTGGTCCGTATCTTCAACCTACTTGCAAGACATTCTACTGTTGTATTCTCTCCACACTCATCCTCTTCCCCTTTTTCTACTCTCCACCATCATGATGACTCGCTCTCGCCGTCCTGTTGAGATAGAGTTCGAGCGTGTCGAGCGAGAAGCATCCGCCGCTGACAAACGGTGGTGCGTGGCCCAGAAAACGGACGGCAACTGCTCCAACGTTCTGGGCACAAGCCTAGCTGACAAAGAATTGATTCGCAACCTAGTCCGCAGCGGCAAGATCTCCAGTCGAAATTTGGTCCGACTCCCTTCACGTGATGAAAAGGAGCCCAATCCATCGGAGTCTGAAGCCATAGTGTTCGGCGTGTACTTTGATGCCGGCTTGAGGTTCCCTCCATCGATGTTCGTGGGTGAGGTACTACAACGATACGAGCTGGAACTAGCGCAGCTGACTCCAAATGCCATTGTACGCCTAGCGGTTTTCTGCTGGGCGTGCCAGGCGGAGGGATCATGGCTGAGCGCCTCTCTCTTCTGTTTCTTACATGACGCCCGATATCAGCCCAAGAAAGTTGTGAAGGGTGAATATGTCAATTTTGGCAGTGTCAACTTCGTGCTGCGACCACAATGCATGAAGTTGTTTCCGGTGAATGTGACAAAAAATGAAGTAGGAGTCCAACTGGACACGCTGATGGTTTTACCACTGCTTGGAAGGTGGCGACGCACTAAAGTGGTACGGGGGGACGCTGAATTTCAAGATGTCCCCTTCAGTATCCCTCGATCGCGACGACGAGACGAAGGCTCAAAAGCTGGTCGGAGTGGCCCACCGCCTTAGCATGCGAGACCTAGCAGAGGAGTTCCTCATGTTTGGGGTATGTTCGCTTGCCCGTCAATGGTCTGTCCAACCTGGCGGTACTCGCAACAACGACCTCCGGCCTAGCATTTCTTCTCTGGACCAACCTGAAGATCCTCATAAGTGTTTAAACATAATATGTTGAGTTGTTGTCCTCCGCATTCTGATGGCATGTCGTTTCTACGTAGGAGTCACACTCAAGGACACAGAGCAAGCCGCCGTCGTTTTCCTTGGGCCGTACATCGCCAAGGAATACAAACTATGGGAATCAATGACGGCGAATCGTGAATGGATCAACCGAGTTTGCGAGGCCCTCAAGATTCCCGTGCGAGCGCCCTCCTCCCAAGGCTCCGCAAGCACGCGGTAGCACGGGAAATGTCGCGGGGTTTTGACCTTGCACCTCCAACTCCATCCTTCGTCGGAGGCGCCTCTTGCATCCTCTCCACGCTTGTCCCCGTCCGAGGTGGAAGATTTGGACATCACTGCCGCGACGGAGTCCAACGCTACAGATCTCGTTCCCTCAGATGCCGAAGAGGTGAGGGGTATGGAGTCAGGATTACAAGAAACCGCTCGTGGAGAAACGGATTCAGGTTCCATCTCCTCTATGGCACACCAAGCCAAGTGTGCTCGATTGAATTCTCCTGCCCATGCCGTAAGGACACCGGAGGGAAGTTCCATGTGGCGTCATCAGCGTTGTTAGACATCTCTGACTCTGAGGAGGAGATCCTTGCTCCTGGGGTCGAAGTGGGGGCCATGGTTCCCATAACCAGGTCGGAGACCCCTGTGCCCAGGACTAAGATGGAGGCATCCATTCCCAGGGCCAAGCTGCAACTCATCGCTTCTGGGACCAAAGCTGAAGCCACCATCCTAGGGGCCAAAGTGGAGACCGCCGCCCCCGAGGTCGAAGCAAGGGCTTGCAGTCCCAGAATGATGATGAGCGGGGCCATTGCGAAGGAGGGTGTCGATGGTTCACAATCAAGAACGAGTGGTCGAGGTACAGGCGTGGTTGACTCCTTTTTGCCTTTAGGCTTCACGCGGTTTTCTCCCCCCTCTCGCTGACAATGTCTCCAGCGTCAGGGAGTCCTCACTCTCCAGGATACGTGACAGATTTCCATGCTGGGGCCATGAATAATCCGGTGGAGGCCGCTACATCGAGCCCTGGTCCTCTAGGTGAAGCACCAGCTACTGAAGCCCCACGACTTGTCCTGGCAGACTTCGTTGCTCGCCCAAATGCATGGCAGATTCTACAAGCGGCGGTCGATCACGCGGATAGCGCGCGAGACCGTGGCGTGCTCTCTTCATGCAACTCTAAACTACTGGAGAGCGCTTTGAAAACCACCGAGATGAAGGTAAGCCCCATTACTATAATGACGATACTAAGATAGGACATTGACAGCTTATCCCAACGCAGGCTTTGGCTCTTTCACGAGCCCTTCAAGACGCCCGACATCATGAGTGGAACACTCTCCATGAGCGGCTGGCGGCAGCGAAGGCCTCCGCCGAGTCTACTCGTCGTAGTGCTGCGGCGGCTGAGGAACGAACCGAGCTCCTTTAGCGGATCGGGAACTGGTGGTGGAGAGAGACCGGGCAACGCAAGAAGCAGTTGAGTCCACACTCCGATCCACCGAAGAGTCTTGGGTCAATACCATGCATGAGGAGTTGAAAACTTTGAGAGGAACAAGATCTGGTCACTTGTCAAGCCCCCTAAATGTCATAATGTCATAGGTACCAAGTGGGTGTTCAAAAACAAGCAGAGTGAGGATGGGATAGTCATTCGAAACAAGACTAGATTAGTAGCTCAGGGTTTCTCACAGGTTGAGGGTTTAGATTTTGAGGAGACCTTTGCCCCTGTAGCTAGGCTAGAGGCTATTAAAATCTTACTTGCTTTTGTGACGTCTAAGGGTTTCAAGCTTTACCAAATGGATGTCAAGAGTGCCTTCCTCAATGGGTATATTGAGGAAGAGATCTATGTTAGACAGCCTCCAGGTTTTGAGAACTCCAAATATCCAAACCATGTCTACAAGCTTTCAAAAGCCCTGTATGAACTTAAGTAAGCCCCTAGAGCTTGGTATGAGAGGGTTAAGTTCTATCTGTTGAGTCATAGGTTTGAGATGGGTAAGGTAGACAAGACCTTGTTCATTCATAGGTATGTCAATGATCTTCTACTCGTTCAGATTTATGTGGATGACATCATCTTTGGCGGCTCCTCTCATGCTCTTGTTTCCCAATTCTCTGATGTCATGAGCATAGAGTTTGAGATGAGCATGATGGACGAGTTAAACTTCTTGCTTGGATTCCAGATCAAGCAGTCTCGGGAGGGTACCTTCTTGCATCAGGGCAAGTATACTCGAGACCTCCTGAAGCGCTTTGACATGAGTGATGGCAAGCCGGTGTCAACTCCGATTGCATCATCAGCTTCACTCGATCCAGATGAGAATGGCGAGCCAGTTGATCAAAAAGAGTAAAGAAGCATGATTGGCTCTCTCTTGTATCTCACTGCCTCGAGACCGGACATACACTTCTCTGTGTGTCTGTGTGCTCGATTTCAGGCTTCTCCTCACGTATCTCACCGTCAGGCGGTGAAACGCATCTTCCGGTACCTTCGAGCTACCATAGATTATGGTATCTAATACTCTTCCTCGTCCTGTCTTTCCTCGAGACTACTCTGGACACGCACTTTGTCGGGTCAGAGGATAGATAGGAAGAGCACTTCTGGCACCTGCCAATTCATTGGCACTTCTCTTGTTTCTTGGTCTTCTAGGAAGCAGTCCGGTGTTGCACAGTCCACCACAGAGGCCGAGTATGTTGCTGCCGCCAGTTGCTGCAGCTAGGTTCGTTAGATAGCTTCGACTCTGCGGGACTTTGGGTTAGTTATAGACAATGTTCCACTCTTTAGTGATAACACTTCTGCTATTAACATTGCCAAGAACCCAATGCAGTACTCTCAGACCAAGCACATTGATATCAGGTACCACTTCCTTAGAGACCATGTGGAGAAGGGTGATATAGTGCTCTAGTTTGTGGAGAGTGACCACCAGTTGGCTGATATCTTTACCAAGCCTTTAGATAGCTCTAGGTTTTCAGCTTTGCGGGGAGAGCTTGGGGTGGTCTATCCTTATGGACTGTTGTGAGGGGAGCTTTGTGTTCTATATTCTATCCTGTATACATGCTTCTGCCTCTCTTTGTTGCATTTGCTAAGGGTGATTTTGGGTTAGTCCTTTCAGCATAGATTAGATTACTTCTCTCGTCTAGTTGCTCAGTCTTCTTCCTCTCATCTTGTGACGCTAGGATGCTGCTTATTAGCTGTCTCTCTTCTCACTAGGTTGAGTTCACTCACTTCTTATAGGTCTAACGAGGGTTGGGCCACCCTTGGGTAGACAAGGAACGTGTTTACTCCCTAGTGTGTTAGAAGACCAGCTAATAGTCCTAGAGTCTCATGGGGTAGATGAGAGTCAGTCTGAGCCATAGTATCCTCTATATCTTGTCTATGCTTTAAGGACTACCTTTTCTGATTTTCTTGCTAGCTTCTTGTTTTTTATTCCTTTAGTTCAGGGGGAGTTCATTTGGGAGCTTCTAGATCTTAATATTGACATAACTCAATTTGAACTAAAAGTGCATCTCATGTTGAGAGGGAGCTGAATTTTCTTGCATTTCATTCTGCATTGTAATATAACTATATGGAGCCTTGATTATTATCCTTTTATGACTTGTTTACAATGCTTTACTTCTTGCCATGATCTTTGCTTAATTGCTAGATTTATCATGACTTTATATGTGTAGTCTAGTCATTTTCATGTTAAGTTGATTAAAAATTGCACAACTTGAATTAATTCTTGTCATGATAGCTCTTGAGACTAGTCTGCCTTTAGTTATCCTTTTATAATTCATACCATGTTAAATAGGTTGAGTTGAGTCTTGAATCTTTATTGATGTTTAGATTAAGCTATGCTAATTCCTTTTTGAAGCATAAATTATCTTTAACTCCTTGGTCTAAAACTACATTTAGCAAAAGCAAAATGATCTCGTTTGTGCAAAAAACCGATCTCACCAACTCTTTCTCATGGGACTACTTGCCATTGCACTAGGCATGAACTCGGGGAGTTTTGGTTGACCAAGATCGTCTTCTTAAGCTTCTCGCTTGAAGTGTTTGCATAAGGCTTGACATCTAGCACAAGACTAAGAAAATAAATATGTGAAAATGGTTCAAGCTTAGGAGGCAGTTGTGGATGGCTCCTAGTCTAGGATTTGATTTGCTAAGATAAAGCCAAAAATAATTTTCAGAAAAAGTTAATTGTGCTAAATACTTGAACAAAAGATTCATTCTTGAACTTGTGGCACTCTAAATTGACTCAATACTAGCTTATTGGTTCCACTTAGATTATTTGACATGGCTTGCATCATCCTTGGATACCTTTAGCTAGACTATATTCCTTGTTGTCTTGACATGCTAAGAAATTAGACTGATTTTCAAATTATGACTTATTTGGTTTAGCTTTTCTATACGTGAATCGTCATGATCTTGATAGCATTCTTATGAGTTATGGCTTGGTGTAATACTTGAAAAATCAATTTGGATAATCTTCATAGCTTCGAATGCTTAAAATGAATAAAAACAATCATTTCATCCTCTCTTATGCATCTTGATGATTTTATTGCCAAAAGGGGAAGAATTTTATAGAAAAAGCTTTCTGGAGTTTTGCAGAAAAATTTGCTATTTCAGTTTCTGCTCCAGTTTTCTCTTTTGTTGACATGGTCTTGAGTTTCCTTACTTCTTTTTAGACCATGTTTGACTTCCAAAACAAACTCAACTTTATGTTTTTTCTGTGTTTGTCAATATACTCATCAAGGGGGAGATTGAGAGACCATATGGAGGTAACTCCGGTTGTGTGATGAGTAATTGACACGTGTTCTGAATAGTATGAGTTTGTCTCGGGTATTTTACTGATGCGAATATTTGATTTTAATATTTAGTGCGGTGCTATGTAATGTGTTTTCTTGTCGGTGATGGCTGCAGGACTTTGAGACGGAGTCGTGGTGAGACACTGGGTGACCGGACTAGGCACGGGAGGTGCTGAGGTCAGAGCAGTCAGGACGTGTTGAACACGGCGAGGACTTGAAGTGGTTGCGAGGTTTGCACGGCAAGAAAGGAGGAAGCTTCCTAGAAGGTGCAAGAATGGCGTTTTGGTGAATACGCAGGGCTGCACAAAAAGAAGTGGATGTGGTGAGGGCTTAATGGATAAAGAGAAGAGTTGTTGTGACCTAATGGGTAAAGTAGGCTTGTAAACCCATTAGTGGAGGATATAAATAGAGGTGATCTCTAGTGGGTGAGAAAGAGATAGAAGGGTGTGAGTATTAGGGTTTTCTCTAATGCTTACGCTCTATGAGTGTTAAAATTTTCTCTCCATATGTGGGCTTATGTTCTTGAGAGAGAGAGAGAGTGGTGGTAAAAGCTAGGGTTTCTATTTTTCTCTCCATATGTGTGTGTAGGTTTTGAGAGAGAGGAGGTAGGGTTTTCTTTAGTGCTAGATCTCTATGGGTGTTGTGTTGCCCAGGATATGAGATTGAGTTGAGATGGTTGAATAGGAACCATTTTGTAATCATTCCTCTATATGAATCATTCATCTCTCTTCCTCTATTCTCTTAGCTGTTCCTTCTTTATTGTTCATCTCTTTTCGTTTAATTGTGTGAAATGCTTATTTGAGATGCTAGTCTTATTCTCTCTTATCTGATTATGTTTGTTGTTTGGTTTTTGCTTATGGTGAAAATCTATCTCAAGACCATTTGGTCGGTTAATTTCCATAAGCAAATTGTTTGATCCTTGTGTTCTTCTCTTTGTGGAGTTTGGGTTGGTCGAGTATTTGCTAAATCTTCATGCTCTGAACAGGGTATTTCCTCAAGGTCATTTGGCTAGTTCATACCCAAGAGCACTTTTCTCTCTAGCATATTTTCCCTGTGTTCTCTCTGCTGCAATCTTCCTCTTTGTCTTTTGCTCTGAACTGGGAATCACCTCAAAACCCTTTGGCTAATTTTTTCCGAGAGCAAAGATTTAAGAAGTTGAATTATCTCTGAAAATCTGCTGTTTTCTAGCTCATTTGACCTAAGAAAGACAGTAGAAATACATCAATATACCTGCTGTTCTGTGGCTGCAGTTTTCAGCAACTTTGTGATTCTTTTACTTTGTGCTATTCAGCTTTTACTTTGTGCTTTTCAGCTTTTACTTTGTGCTTTTCAGCTTTTACTTTGAGTTGCTTTTACTTTGTGTTTTTCAAGCTGCTTTGGACAGCAATTTATGTTACTGTTTTCTCTGCTCTATTCTTAGCCAGCAGTGCTGTTTTGTAGTGCGTGTTTCGCAGCCTTAGTGCTGTTTTAGGTGCAACACACTGTTTTTTACAAGATTTCATTGTTGTATTCAGTTTACTCTTGGCTGAAAAGTGAGTGAATACTTGGGGCGAAATTTTTAAAAGGCACCATTCACTCCCCCTCTGTTGCCATTTTCGATCCTTTAAGAGTACGTCGGGCGCCCAGAGCATCTCCAACGATTTTGGCCTAGGACAGCAAGGTTCCCAGCGCTTGATACTCGCAGAGTACATCGGGCGCCCAGGGCATCTCTGACGATTTTGGCCTAGGACAGCGAGGTTTCCAGTGCTTTATATCCGTAGAGTATGCCGGCGCACGAGACAACTCCGATGATTTTGGCCTGGGACAGCGAAGTTCCCAGCGCTTTATACTCCGCAGAGTACGCCAGGCGCACGAGGCGGCATCGTGCGATTTACACATGTACATATGCAAATGATGGCCATCAAGAGAATGCACAAGGACATATATATGCTAAAAGGTTTACATTTGTTCGGAGAACTTCGGAAAGTACATTGGTAAGATAAAAAATATGACTTAAGCATCATACCTTCGAAGGCAGTCCGCGTTTCAAGTATGGTTTAGAATATGTCCTTCGAGGGTGGACAAGCGGTATGCACCTTGTGGTAATTTGGCAACGACGAGGTATGAGCCTTCCCACTTGGAGTCGAGTTTCCCAACCACCGCAGCATGTAACGCCTTGCGCAGCACGAGGTCGCCGTGGAAGCTTCGCTAACAAATAAACTTGTTGATCGAAGATGGTCTTGCCCCTGAGATCGCGTAGAGAGGACTATTTATATTACTGTCATTTTTTGTTACAATATTACCTCAGGTAACATGTACCGCCGTAGGACATTATTATCTTTTACATACTCAAATGGGGCCTCTTGGGTCTGACCCATTTAGGCATTATAACATTATTAAAATAATCAGGCTGAATGGACCTAAGGTGGAGGCCATCTCCACAACATTGAGCCATTCCTAATAGCTATTCAATTGTCGATTGTGCCACCTCTGATGAGTCCCGAGCTTCACCGTTTGCTTCCCTACTTTCATTGTGCCATGTTCTAGCTAGTTCGCGCCCTCTTTCTGTCAAAGAATCACCACAGTATGTATAATAATCTTAACCAATAGAATCACTTAAAAGTTGGTTTGGTCGTAGGATCCAAAATAAAGGCAAATGCATATAAAATAGGAATTTTCCTCTTATATTTTAAAAGCTTAGTTTCTTGCTAACTACATCATCTCATATTACAGGATCATCTTCAAAAACCTTTAGGTGAGTGGAAATTTGAAGAATGTTATGAAAATTAGAGGAGAGATTGGGTAGCATACTCCAAAAAGACAAAATGTAGCTTTATAAAAAAGTTCTAAAAAAGAAAATATTTTTTTACTAACAACTCAATCGTCCTTAGTAAGTTCGAGATCTCTAACTTGGGTTCTAATGGAGGAGCTACGAGATTGATAAACTTAGGTGTGAAGGAAAATAGATAATGTGTTCTTATATGCCAATATATATTTAAGCATAAGGTAAGTAGAGTTCTATCTGACAGGCATGTATAAGCTAAATTTTCTAGGGAGGATATTCATTGCTACACAAAAACTCTTATATGCGGCTATTCGTTGGTTAGAACAATTAATATATGAAATTGTATTCCTAAAAGAATCAATACAAGCATTTAATATTTTTAAACCAGATTTAATAATAAGATTAATAATATGACAAGCACAACGCTGATGCAGTAAAAAAAATTGTGCATAAATATTAAACAAAGGAGTAAGAATTTCTATAGTCTTAGTGTTTGCAACTGTATTATCTAAAGTTATAGAAAAAATCTTATCCGTGAGGTTAAAATTTTCTACAACTTAAATAATGCTTTCTGCAATATTTTCAGTAGTATGTGAAACATTAATTAATTTAAATTCTATACTTTTTTCTATTACCCAATCATCATTAACATAATGAATAACAACACTAATATAATTCTCTCTAGCTCTACCACTCCATATGTCAGATGTCAAAACAATAGAATAGGTACAAGTATGAAACATTTTTTTAATTTTTCATGATATTTGTTATAATATTTAATTAAATTTCTAGTTGTGGTTTACCTAGATACAACACTAAATCGGGGGTTATGAGCAATCCTAATATATTTTTAAAAAACATCAGACTCATTAAAATTTAAAGATAATTCTTGATAAGCAATTAATCTACAAAGAGATTCCCGAGCTACCTCCAAGTTATACTCCCAAGTACGTACTAAGTCGTTGAGGTTATATTGCAGTTGCATTTAGCGTATTTGTATTCCTTGCCTTCTTTTGCAACTTACAGCATGCCGTTGTAGGTGACCTGTCCCACCTGAAGATTATGCAGGCAATTCATTACCATAAATTTTACAAACAGCATACCTTACCGAATTTCCAACATCGACGGTCTTGAATTTCTTGTCGAAATCATTCGAGACTCCTGATATAGTAGCTCTTTTTTTTTTGCACATGTGCTCTGGGTTGTGGATGCACTTGTTGAGCCAGCAAAAGATGAATTGATTGGACCTTGCGCCACCGGCCGACCGCTTCTTCTAGCTCTACTGTTTGTTATGAATATGGATCTTTCGCAGATGGATATCCTTCTTGAAAGGATTGCATATCCTCCACTGTGAGGCCGAATTTGGAGAGTTGAAACTCATAGTTCTCCGTTAAATGAATTGCAAATTAAAAATAGTAAAGTACAGTTAACTTACTATTGAATCAATAAATAATAGCAAAAAATTGAAATAAGGCAGCACTATTACCTCTTCTGCAGCTCTTCGAAAAATTCTTTGAAGGTTTTTAAATTTTCTAAATTTTGTACGAATTTCTCACTAATTTTGCCAAATTTGTGCAAATACTACCGAATTTTTCACAGCTAAATAGAGATATGAGAGTTAGGTTTGAGATATGGAGAATGGAGGCTAAATGCTCCCCTATTTATAGGAAAATTTTATTTTATTTTTTGAAATTTTTATTTTTTTAGATTTTTTTATACCTCAACGGTCAAAAAATGGTTTTTTTAACAGACCGGGTCAGGCTGTGTTGGCATGGCCTATTTACGCTCGTTGTAGCCCATGTCGTGCCGTATCGGTACAGCCCATGAGCATTATCGAGCTATGCCCTGCCGGCCCGGTGTGCCTCCGCTTGGCATAGGCACAGCATGATCTATTGAGCCGTGCCGACACATCCTATAAATTAAATGGGTCGTGCTATATTTGGCCAAGCCAATATACTTGGCCAATAAAGGTCGTCGGGCCGTGTCGGCCGGTGCAACGCGTGTAATAAGCCTAGGCACGGCCGCGTCGCGTGCAAGCGGGTCGTGTTAAGCCCGCTAGTCCGCTTTAGCCCGTTTAGAGAAAAATAAGAAAAAATTGTAGAAAAATAAGAAAAATTGTAAAAAAATTGTAGAAAATTCAGATAAAATTCAAAAAAATATAAAAAATTATAGACATTGTTAATCATAAAAATAAATATTTGCAATGACATAATGAACTTTATTAACTTATTAAATTACATAGGAGCTTTATTAAATATAGAAAAATATTTTCGTTTAGAGCCGTTGGGCGGGTCGTGCCGTGCCGGGCCGGCACGACCCCATTGCTAAACGGCACGGTCGGCACGACCCCATTGCTAAACGGACCGTGCCGCACTCTCGGCCCAGGCACGGTCCGGTCCGACGTACCTTGCCGACCTGGCCCGTTTACGGGTCATATCCGTACCGTCGAGAGCTGGGTCTACAGTGCCAGGCTGCGGTGCGGCCCGTTTAGACCCGATCTATTTGACCAGCTTTATTGGCCAAACTAATAGAGATGGGCTATATGCTAGTATGCTAAGGTCTGTCCTATTGACCACTATAGGAGAGACGCCGCGACAGCGGTTTTCTCGCGCGTGGAGGTAGGCTGGAGAGTCCCCCGGGGCACACGGCTCAGGCGAAGCGGACAGTGTGCGAAGTGTCGGCAACGACACGCGTTGCGCGGAGGGCAAGGTAGTGATCTGTACGGATTCAAACTGAGCGTGATATTCTGCTTGTTGCGCTTGAACTGAGGGTTGCAACTTTTGGGTTAGTGTTGGAATTTTTTTAAATAATTTATTTTTATTTAAATTACAATAATATATATGTATTTTTTTATTTTACAGTAATAACCATCCGTCGCTCCACCATTGAGCGATTTGGGTTAGTCATCCAACGGTTTAAGTGACACGTGGCCAAATATTGGTATGTCACTGTAATTCAAAATAAAAAATTATTTAACAAAATCGTTAGTGTTGACTATACACTAAGTTTGAATTGAGACATCAATTTTAATTTTGTGTCTATCTAAAACAAAGCTCCAGAGTAAACTTGTTTGCATGTCTATAGTAAGCTTCACCGTGGGTCAATAGCGTAGAAATCATTGAACCAATGCGCTAGCTAGAGATGGCTTAAGGTCTTGTTTCAGAGTGCCATGACTTTTGGGTCAGTTAGCACTGAAGTGTGGCTGATAGTTTTTTTCTGAATTATTTAATAAAAAATAAAAAATAAAAACACTATTATGAAAAATAAGAAAAATAAAAAACACCGTTATATCTCTATAAACAATGCAAAGGAAAAAAAGAGAGGTAAAAACCATATTAAAAATATAATGAGTTCTAATCACTTTTGACTTCTAAAAACCAGAATCTAAAAGTAAAAGCGCTATTTATAATAAGGCCTAAATAAGATTGACTTGACTTGAAGTTGGAAAAGCACATTGCTAAGTTACTATATTCAGGTAATCCCCACACGGTTGTAGATTGCCATGAAATAGTTATCATCTCAAGATCAAGATTATGCTTAAACTAGGTTTGTTCTAGGCCTTGAGCTAATAATAAGATTGTGCCAACTCATTAGAGCTTTAGCTTTTAGTTTCTAACTTTTAACTTTTTAATTTTATCTTTTTCTGACTTTTTGGCTTCTTTAGAGCTTTTTTACCTTTTTTCTCCTTATTCTTTTGCATTATTCATGGTGATATAGTATTATTTATTTATTTTTTAATTTTAATTACACTAAAAAACTAATAGCAGTTATAGTAAAAAGCAGCTACAATATCAAATAAATCATAAACCTATGTTTAAAAGCCCAAATGAGCACCAGCGAAACTTCGACCATGTCTTACAATTTACGTAACATAAGTGCCTTGATCAATGCCTCTATTATTCTCACGGAAACTAGAGATTGTCCAGTCTTACAAGTATCAGTTCTATCAATGTCTCAAAAGGAAAACGTGCAAGTTTCTATAAGTATATGGCGCGAGACCACATTTGCACTGCTACGGAGCTGTACTATGCGAAGGCATGGAGCTTAGCTGTCTAAGAGATCAAATAGTATGTAGTATAAAACGTTGCCTACGAAAACATTAGCTGGCCCTTCTAACAACACTTGAGAACACGTTTACTTCCTTTTTATTCATTTGTTTGAGACAAATACAAACGGAGAACTTATAGTATGTCATCGTTCCCAGTGTAATAAATTATATGCCATTATTTAGTTGCTTTGCTTCATAATTTATCACTTTCCCATTATATCTGCACTTAACCCTCTCTTTCTATTTCTAGCCCCAGGCGAAAAGTCCAAAATGCCCCTCCCCAATGACCATCACCCTTTCGGTTCATCCCCTTTCTCCTCTCCTCTTCCTCTCGTCCGACGCGCGTCTACATAGTAATTAACAGGTTGCGAATAAGAAAAATTACAAATTCGATTCTTGTTTCAATGATTTGGATCCATCAATTTTTCTAACAGGATAGCTCTCGTTGTCTAATTCAAAATTTCAAAAAATAAAACCAATACAGACACTTGAAATCATATAAGCTAGGATCCATTGAAAAAAATAGAACTATCACGGAATAATCAAAATACGGGTACAAAACTACAATACCTGTCCGGGTACCGTAGATACCTTCCTAATACAAATTAGTACTCCGTACACTTGAAAATACACAATATCCAAAATTCCAAATACTTAAAAGTACACAAAGCCATCGTCTCAGGAATTCTCAGCCATTTTGGTCTCAACTGCATAAAGAGTCTGTTCTTTTCAGCTTCTTAAAACGATTTTTGATTTTACTATAGTACGTAATTTTCAAATAGAATATTTTTTAAGATGGAGTCTACAAGTTAATTATAGTACACGTTAAAAGTCAATATCATCCATATTCATCTAAAATCGCAAGCGAAAGATCTCTCTCTAATCTTTATCGTAATTTTTTCAAAAATCTCACTAATCATAAACCGTAGTAAAAAAACAAACCCAAAAATACCGTATTTGGCACCCTTCCACATGTATTACCGTCTTTGCCCCTTTCCATGGCCCGAAGAGCGCGCAAGGGCATATGACGCGGTTGGGGATTGCACGAGAATGGTAGCACAGCCGAGATGCACACTAGGGAGATGTCTCCTCCAACGGCAACATCCTCTCTATCAGTATTGTCGTTTCCTCTTTGTCGGCTTCGTCGTTCGCGTGCTCATCGCCGTATTGTTTCATCGACGCATCACTCATACCACACCACCTCCTCGCACGACTCCGTACCACGCCACCTCCCCTCAATCCCAATACAGCATCACCTCCCCTCGCGCGCAGTCCGGCCACGCCACCATCCTCATACGGTCCCTGACCACGTCATCTCCGGTCCTCATCCGCGTCATCTCCTCTCTCGCGTGCTGCCGGCCATGGGAGGGAGCCAAATGCGGTATTACCGTACCGCTGGGGTGAAAATGGCCGAGAATTCCCGTCTCGACTATACCAGTACTATACTACCAGCCTGCCTTCCTCTTCCTTCCACCCCGCTTCTCCTCCCCTCCTCCACCCGCCATGGCCCGTCTCCATCTCCTTCCCGTCCTTCTCCCCCTCCTCCTCTTCGCCTCCGCCGCGGCCGCCGGCGACGAGGCGCACGTCTCCGCGGTGGTCGCCGAGAAGGGACTGGCCTTCGCCAAGGACGTGCTGATCAGGGAGGCGGTGCGGTCCCTGACACCGCTCCGCCTCCCTGGTGTGGAGAAGGCCGTGCGCGTGCCCTTCCTCGGCGGCTTCCGCGTCGCCGCCTCCAACATCACGCTCTTCCACCTCAACGTCGGGGACGACTCCGCCGTCCGCCCCGGTGACTCGACCCTCGTCGTCGTTGCCTCCGGCATCAACGCCATCCTCAGCATGGACTGGAGCTACTCCTACGATTCTTGGCTCTTCCCCGTCGAGATCTCCGACAGCGGCACCGCCTCGATCCTGGTAATTTTAGCTTGTCCCCTGGTTGTTGCTGTCTAGGAAGGATGGAATTTGATGTCAAATGTGCTAGATTTTGTTTGACACCACACCATCATAGGAAGTTGAGCTTGTAGAGGTAATTTGTATGATAAGTGGTGCTAATTTTGTTGCTTTCTTCAAAAAAATAATTGCTCTTGATGAATCCCCCCCCCAAAAAAAAAAACAGTAATTCTATGAATTTTGCAGGAGTTCGGCACTGACAAAATTGTGATCTTTAGGATGACTCTTGTGTAGTACCTTATGAATTTAGCTAGCTGTTCAGTATATTGCTATGAACCAGCTCTTAAAGCAATCTCTTAATTTTAATGCCTCAAGTAATGTGAAGGAAATAGAATTAAAATTTTTGCACAATTATGCTGCTCGTTCATAAGAACGACATTATCATGGACTAATGCTTTCCCCGTCTCTATGAAGTTAGGCTGATGGCCTTTCCTCCATTGACATTGTTTTGTTTCCAGATTTGGCTAACTTGCTATACTGTCTCTATCTTTTTCCACCAAGAATAGTCTTCTGATGAGGCGGTAACCCCAAATGGCAAATGTCGGTTCTTGTTGTATGGTTGATCTTACTGCAGTTTGATTGTTTCAAAACTATTGGATTGTTAACCAATTTATGCATCTATGATCTATCACATGCTTTCAGTTAGTCTGTAACGGAAAGATTGAAATAATAATGAATTCATCAGATAAAACAATCCATAACGTCAGGGTTTTGAAAGTCATTTCTCGACAGATTACCATTGGATGTTACTAGTTTTGGCCAGTTACAGGCAGTAGGCAGGAGCCATCTAGCGTCAGAATTGTAGTAAATGTTGAGGGTAGTTGATGATAGTGTGATACCAGCTGGAAACCAGCACTATCCAGTTCTGGCTTGTTTCTGGCCGTTCCATTTTTTTCTTCAATTTTTTTTGAAGAGTATTGCCGAAAGTCTATGTTTTCTTGTGAGAATAATTCAAATCTTGGTCATAAATATCTGAAGACTAAAGCCTATTTATTAAACCATCCAGTTTACCAAAATACTAGTTACCATCATCCAGTAACTGGCAGTTGTTCAATAGTTTGAAACTGGGAAATTTTTGTCTAATTTCCTGTGTGTATAAGCATTCGTATGTTCTTAAAACCTCTAAATTAACTTTGAATGGATAATGTTCTTCATTATTCAAGATATGCTCTAGTTATGACTTATGATGCTATACCATTTTTGTATCATGTAAATTTGATAGGCCGAATAAGATATTTTAGTTACTTTCCACTCTAACTTTTAGTTTAGTTGTTTATTTGTTGTGCTACTGAGAAGAAGTAACTCATGAATCCTTCATGTGTGTAAGGTTCAAGGAATGGAAGTTGGGATAACCATGGAAATAAAGAATTACAATGGGAGTTTGGCACTATCTGTTTCTCAATGTGGCTGCTATGTCAAGGACTTAATAATATCCCTGGATGGTGGAGCATCTTGGTTTTATCAAGGGTATGCTTTTCCTTGTGTTCTCTATCAAAGAATTCCTAAAATGCTACTTTTAAAAATGAGACTAGTTGAAATTGCATCTTGGCATTTGAGGATTTGAAGTATATAAAATGATCTCTCTTGTGGTGGAAAAAAAAATACATAACCACATTGCTGTGATCTGAAATACTTAGCTGTTCTGCTAATTTTACGAGCTTTCAAGTGAGACTTGATTTAAACCAAGATTTATGTGTCTCCCGAGACCATTGACAAAGTGGCATACATGGCATTTCTCAGGCTCCCTTACAAAAATATATCTGAGGATTCTGATGGTGATGTGCAACCCTTTCTTCTGCATTTTCCATTATTTCCATTATAATGTGAATTTTGAAGGGGCTGCATATTTATGAAGTGACGGATAATATATCAAATAAAACTAATCTCTTTTGTTTCGTGATAGTTTTCTTTTACAGTATTTGGTCCTTTTCTTGGGTGTTGACAGATAAATGTTATATGAGATAAGATGGTTTTGCTTATTTATATTACAACTTGTTTGGCATACATTTATATTCAGATAAAACATGTACAATTTTATTTGATGTCTCTTTTTTCTATATACTTAAAACATGTCAAGCGACAAAGTTTATACCAGTTTAATCACTATGCCTTATTGCTCTCCTTCTTGAAGGTTTATAAATGCTTTTGAGGACCATATTAGAGCTGCAGTTGAAAAGGCAATACCAGAAAATATTATTGACAGCACATCAAAACTGGACTCATTGCTTCAAGGTCTTCCTAGGAGTGTCAGTCTGGACAATGTCTCTGCTCTGAACATGACTTTTGTTAATGATCCACAATATGGAAATTCCTCGATTGAGTTTAGTATCAATGGGTTATTCTCTTCTGCAGTTGCTAAGACTAGCAATTTGCAGAAGCATCCCCAGCTTTCATTATCATGTGGTGGGGCATCAAAAATGCTTTTGCTTTCACTCGATGAAGCTGTATTCAATTCGGCATTAGAGGTTTACTTTAAGGTAATCAAACCATTTTGTCTGGCTAAAATAATACTTCAAGAATGTTTCGCCTTGCATTCTACAGTATTACTTGTTGCTTGAATTTTACATCAGCCTATTTTTCTTCAGGCAGGTTCTATGCATTGGATTGTTGACAAAGTTCCTGATCAATCTCTACTAAACACAGCTAGTTGGAAATTTATCATTCCCCGCTTGTACTGGAACTATCCAAATGACGACATGCTGCTAAACATTTCAATGTCTTCATCCCCAGTGATGAGGATTACATCTGAAAGGATTGGTGCTACCATTAATGCAGACATGATAATTGATGTTTTAGATGGCACAGAGACAGTTCCAGTTACATGCATATCTGTAGTAAGAATCCTCAAATGCTAAACTTCATTTATGGTGTTGTGCTTTTGTTGCTCCATTGCTCCAAGACAGGAAAATATAATTTTTAAATGTGTTTGGCTGTCATTACTTGCACTATTAACAGACTGTCTTTACTTCAACATATTTCTTTGTTACTTCCAAATCATATATTTCGATGTTCCAAGTAGGATTCTAACAACTGGAATCCTTTTTTTCCTCGCAGGTAGTAAGCGCCTCAGGTGTCGCAAAGGCATCAGGCAATAAAGTATATGGTAGAGTTGCATTAGATGATTTCTCCCTCGCCTTGAAGTGGAGTAACGTGGGAAACTTCCATATGTCTTTGATTCAGGTACACGAAGTTCATCCATCTTTGTGCATGTTTCTCTTGTCTAGTTTTCATGTTTTTGAGCATTATGGTGAGCTCAATTAGTCTGCTAGTTGACTTCTGGGCTCATGGGCTGGCTACTGCTGATGATTTTGTCATAGTAATAGGTAGATGAATATACTAGCCATGTGCAGAGCACCGTTGTCAATTAAGGTTTTTATTCTCCATTCATGCTTGATTAATTAAATCATAACAAATGCTTCGTTTGCAGGGAGTGATTCGGGTTTTCTTGGACACCGTGTGCATGCCCTATCTGAACTCACGGCTGGGGCATGGATTTATCTTGCCTGTGGTTCGTGATTTCACACTCAAAGACGTCTATGTACTTGCTTCCCCTGAGCAGCTGACGCTTTGTTCTGATGTTACCTTCACCAACGAAAGCAGCTTGGCGAGTTCGCCAATTTTGTGATCCCCTGAGGTTGTACAGAGGATGAACCTTTCGTTCGGGCCACAAAAAGAAAGGACTTGGGTACATTAGAGTTGCTGTACAACACTTGCACATATAAGCACTCCTTGTACATAATCGTTGTAAAAATATTCACATTCATTTGTGCAAAGTTATTTCCATTGTATGAAAAAAAACTGGTATTGCTTATGCTTCTCCTGAAAGTAAAGTGTTGTCCCTGTTTTTGGTATATGCTTCCGTGATTCAGATTGCAGTCTTGGTAACATGCGCATGGTTAGCAGTATTAGAGTTGGTGATTCAAATTTGTAGTATTTGATCCACTTAATAGTAGTAAGCATTGTGCTATTCTGCGTGGCACTTCCACCGATTAGCTCAAAGGATCCTCGCAGGATTTTGAAGAAAGAAAATGATTTGTTTCGTGACAAGACAGAAAGAATTTTGCTGAGGATACTGCAATTGGTATAGAAATCCTACATTTATACAAAGCTTCCTATGTCCTAGACGAGAGACCATGGATTTAGTTTATTTTCATCATTATCCCCCGTAGGTATCTAGCATTTTGGAAAACACCTCTGCCATTATGTCCCTGTGGTTAAACAATCAATTTGCAGGGGGTTTCCGAAAACATCCTTCTGCCACATGTACCGTATCCGCACCCTCCATCCATCCCTGCACCCACCAATCCGACCCGCCTATATCCAGAGGTGAAAACGGATTAGATATGAGCGGATATTATTTTTTCTATATATAACTCATGTTTTAAATCCTTTGATTCGGATACATCGGATATTGAGCATTACCGGGTCGCATACGATCCATTATGAGTATATAGGGGTGAAAACGGATCGGATACGGACGGATAATGCCTCTACCATATTTGTTTTCATATTTTTTCGGATACGAATACGAATACGGATAACTCGAATACGAATACAAATACGAATAATATCGAATACAGATACGGATCGAATACGAATCGAAACGAATACGGTTACGAATATTTATCGGAACATGAAAACCCCTTAAACTATACATCCAAAATTAACGAAAATACATAAATAGTTTGTAACATCATGATTTTCTGGAGTTTATAAAGCCATGTTTTTAAAAATAAATTTTCTGGAATTAAATCAAACTTAAAATAAATTTTTTAGAATTTAAAATAATTTAATATGATTAAATTAAACTTTAACATGAGCTAAAAATATTTTATTTGTGTTCCTCAGGTCTCAAGGATTTTTCTGGTATTTTTAGTGAATTTTTGGGATTTAATTGCTATTTTCTAGAGCCTTTTGGATTTTATTCTTTTGGAAATAAGAAAATGGGAGATTCTAGAAAATCCGATATCCGTTTCGTTTTATCCGATTATCCGTATCCGTATTCGATGGATACTAGGCTTACGTATTCGTATCCGTATCACCGTATCCGTATCCGATCCGAGAATTATCCGAAAAATCCGATCCGACACAATCCGTATCCGTATTCGTCCGGATCGATCGGAAACTATCCGATCCGTTTTCACCCCTATGAGTATATATACTCAATGACTAGAAAACCATAAAAGGATATGGACGTTTATTGGATATCCATTTTAGTGATTTATTCGCATCGCGCGTAGAAATTATCCACCCGTTTTCACCCCTACCTACACCTACCACTACCCGAGTCCCCAGCAACAAAATCTCACCTCGGAAACCAAAAAAAAGAAAAATGAGAAACCCCGTGTATGCAAGTAGTGCGTACGGTGTTCCAAAATCTTCTCTAATATCTCTCGCTCTCCCCCTCGCGTCTCTCAAACTAGCAACGATAGCGTGGCGTAGCGCCGTGCTACCTACCGTGTAGACCAAAGTAAAAGAGTCAACAATTTGATGTATTTTCAAAAAAAATCAAAGGTCTTTTCAGATAAAAACAAAGGATTTGTACATAATTTTAGAAAAATATGAGTCTTTATCAAACAAAAGGATGACTTCCTGAAAAATTTAAAACCTAAATATAATTTCTAGAAAATAGAGGGTCTTTTCATGAAATTACTGACATGATAGGGATCTTTTTATAAAACCTGAGGACCTTTAAGCTATTTCAAAATTCCGTGGGCTTTTTATAAATTCGCTGATGTGGCGCGGGGGAGTCCTCACCGCCACCTCCCTTGTCGCCCCCTCCACTCCAACGAGGCGCCAATTTGAAAGCTGAATATCTGTATGAGGAGGATCCACTCAATTTATGGTTAACCCTCAAAAATAGATATGAACAGCTGAAAGAAGTTATTTTACCTGAGGCTAATCATGAATGGGCACATCTTAGACTCCAAGACTTCAAAACTGTTGGAGCCTATAACCATGCCCTTCATACTATTTGCTCCAAGTTGCGGTTTTGTGAAAAGGAACCAACGGATGCAGACAAAATAGAGAAGACTCTTTCTACTATGCTGACATCTGACAGGGTCCTACAGCAGTAATGGCGTGCTGCAAATTACTAAACTTATTCTGATCTTATACATACTATACTTCAGGCTGAGAAGCACGCTGAACTTCTTTTAAAGAACAATCAGCAACTCCCATTGGGGTTGCTCCACTTCCTGAAGTTCATGCTAATCAGCATAACATTAAGTTCCATGGTTCAAAAGACCACTCAAAGAACTTTAAATGTAAAAACAAACGCAACATGAAGCAAAAGCGTGTTGGATTCAAGAAGGGTAAAGGCAATTCTGGTAAGCAAGTTGACAAAACTGAACTTTGTCAAAAATGTGGTTGCTACAACCATCCTACCAAGAAGTGTCGCACCCCGAAGCACCTTGTGAACCTCTACCTCCAGTCTCGGGCTCAAGGCAAGCATGCTTAAGAGAAGAGATTTGAAGCGCACTTCAATCTCCTGTGCAACAATAATGAAGCTGGATACTCTCAATAGTTCATTCAAGAACTCAAGGACACATATACTTCTCCAAAGAAGGATGATCTCCTGAGCACCGAGGACACACTTGAAGAATTTACTTCTCAAGATATGTTTGGAGATCTTAGTTAGACTCCTATTGCCATAGCTATTAAGTCCTACAGTGTTATAAAAATAAACAATATTGTCATCTATATTGTACGCTTGCATGCTACAATCATATATCGAATATGTTCGGTATTGTAACTAAGTTTGTATGTATTCTATATATACCACAATAAGATTTTCATTACAATTCTTGTACCCTTACTAGGAGGAAAGGAAATATTTTAACCATCGCTGGACGCGATGCAATGATAGTAGGCTCTGGTCACGCCTCTATCACTCTCCCTATGGGTACACAATTAGAAATTGAGGATGCACTCTTGTATCCCGATTCAACACGTACTCTACTCAGTTATAGAGATATCCGTCAGAATGATTTCCATGTTGAAACCCAAAATGACAACAAAGAGGAATATCTCATCCTCACCAAAAACAACGGATATAGCAAACAAATACTAGAAAAAATTCCATCTTTAACCTCCGGATTGTACTATACATACATCAAACCGATTCAACATATTGCGAACAAAGTAATTTTTCAAAACACTAACACATTCCAAACATGGCATGATCGCCTTGGCCACCCAGGCATTGGAATGATGAGGAAAATTATTAGCAATTCCATTGGTCATACATACCTCAAAACAAAATTTCCGGAATCCTCAGAATTTGTGTGTACTTCCTGTGCTACCGGAAAATTGATTTTAAGACCCACTTATCTTAAAATCAAAGATGAACTACTTAAATTCCTTGAACGCATTCAAAGAGATATATGTGGTCCTATACAACCATTGTATTGATCATTCAGGTATTTCATGGTTCTCATTGACGTATCTACTAGATGATCACATGTGTCTTTTATCCACACGAAACCATGCATTTGCTAAGTTAATTGGTCAAATTATCCAATTACAAGCACATTACCCTGAATATCGAATTCAATCAATTCGAATGGACAATGCTGCTGAATTTTCATCTCATGCCTTCAATGACTATTGTATGGCTCTTGGGATACAAGTTCAACACTCTGTTCCATATGTTCATACACAAAATGGTTTAGCAGAATCTCTCATCAAGAGAATCAAGCTCATCGCAAGACCATTGCTACAGAATTGCAATTTACCAACATCATGTTGGGGTCATGCAGTTTTACACGCTGCTGACTTAATCCAATTACGTCCAACTGCATATCATAGTACTTCCCCGCTATAATTAGTACGTGAAAATCTACCAGATATTTCCCATCTGCGAAAATTCGGTTGCGCTACATACGTACCGATCTCACCACCGCAGCGTACCTCAATGGGACCGCACACGAAACTTGGGATCTATATTGGGTATAAATCTCTGTCAATTATAAAATACCTTGAGCCCCTAACAGGGACACATTTCTGACGATTCGCGATTGCATATTCAATGAGGAACATTTCCCGGCATTAGGGGGAGACAACAAGTACCAAACTAAATGCTAGGAAATTGATTGAAATGTTCAAGGCATTCCTGTCTCAGATCCACGTACCAAAGAGACTGAACTTCAAGTTCAGAAACTCATTCATTTGCAAAACATTGCAAATAATCGCGAATGCATTTATCGATTATAAGGGTGTCACAAAATCCTATAAGAGGGAAAGTGCGGCACAAGTGGCGGATCTGACTTCTAACAAGCGACAAAGGAAACAAAAGAATGTAAATGCAGATCAACCTGATGTTGATACACACCAAATGATCCTTGAACCCAGATCAACAGTGCACTCAAATTCTGAACCTGGGACATCGGAATACCCCAACTCAAATATTTTGGGAAATAACATTGAGTCACCAGGGGTCCAAGAAATTTCCAGTAACTATACTGACTCTGGAGAATGATATGATCGTAAGACTACAATTGTCGACATTTATTTCTCCACAACAATTGCAAACAATCTTCAAAATGATCCAGATCCCAAGACCATGGCAGAGTGCAAACAGCGCTCGGACAGGACTCAATGGAAGGATGCAATTCAGCGGAGTTAGCCTCGCTCAAGAACACCTCCCAATGTATTCCTGTCGGTTTCAAATGGGTTTTCATCCATAAGCGGAATGAAAACAATGAGGTGGTGAGATACAAAACAAGGCTTGTAGCACAAGGGTTCACGCAGAGACCGGCATTGATTTCAATGAAACTTATTCTCCATGAATGAGTGGAATAACATTCGATACTTAATTTCATTGGCGGTACAAAATCATCTATCTTTGCAGTTGATGGATGTAGTGACTACATACCTTTATGGGTCACTTGATTCGGACATATACATGAAAGTTCCTGATGGAATTTCAATTCCGAATCCAAGCGCAAATCGCAATATATATTGTGTAAAATTAAACAAGTCTTTATACGGCTTGAAACAGTCAGGTAGAATGTGGTACAACCGACTAAGTGAGTTCCTAACCAAAAGAGATACTCCAACAATGATGATTGCCCATGCGTGTTCATCAAAAGATTCTCAACAGGATTTTGCATTATATCTGTGTATATTGATGATCTCAATATCATTGGTAATACACAAGATATAGATGAAGCACGTAATCATCTGACGACAGAATTTGAAATGAAGGATTTGGGTAAAACCAAATTTTGCTTAGGTATACAACTTGAGCATCTTCATACAGGCATACTAGTGCATCAATCAGCCTATGTCCATAAAATATTGGAGAAATTCAATATGGACAAAGCATATCTATCAAAAACTCCCATGGTTGTTCGATCTCTAGACAGGAACAAAGATCCATTTAGACCCCGAGATGACAATGAAGAGCTATTGGGACCCGAGGTTCCATATCTCAGTGCCATCGGAGCGCTTATGTTCATTGCAAATTGCACCCGACCGGATATTGCATTTGTAGTAAATCTACTTGCTAGATATAACACTGCTCCAACCAAAAGACATTGGGTAGGAGTGAAGAATATCTTTAGATATCTTCAAGGTACTAAAGATGTCGGTCTATTCTTCCAAAAGAATAAACGTCTGGATTTAATAGGATATACAGATGCTGGCAATTTATCAGATCTCCATTATGCCAGATCTCAAATAGGCTTTGTGTTTTTACATAGTGGAACAGCCATCTATTGGAAATTTTCAAAACAGACTCTAGTGGCTACATCTACTAATCATTCTGAAATAATTGCATTATATGAAGCATCTCGTAAATGTGTATGGCTTCGCAGAATGATTAACTACATACAACAATCATGTGGTATAGTTGCTATCGCATCACCCACTATTATCTACGAAGATAATGCTGCTTGCGTTGTCCAAATGCAAACGGGTTACATAAAGAGCAATATCACAAAACATATTGCATTTAAACTATTTTACCCACATGAATTGCAAGAGAGTGGGGAAATAAATATTCTGCAAACTAAGTCTTGTGATAATCTCGCAGACTTATTCACTAAGTCATTACCAACTTCCACATTCCAGAAATGTGTTCATGGAATTGGTATGCGAAGACTACGTGATTTGCAAGCGTCAAGGAGAGAAATCTCCTAAGACTTAACCCGTTCAAATATAAATATTGTACTCTTTTTTCCTTTATGAGTTTTCCTCTAAGGTTTCTCATTAAGATTTTTAATGAGGCAATATGACAACGTAATCATACATATATTATTTTTTCCCCACAGGGGTTTTTAAAGGATATAATCAAATATATGTCATATCATTTTTCTCCTTAAATTTTCCCACTGGATTTTAAAGGAGTTTTTCATGGCATATCTACTCTTCAGATTCTCCTCATATTTTTCCTATAGGTTTTTGGAGGAGTTTTTCTAATATAATGAATCAAGGTGATCATATGAAGACGCATTGGTCAAGGAAGAGTGTTACAAACTGAAAAAGTAAACAGTGCCTAATGTACAGGTGTCTGTCCAAACAGACACCTTTTCATGCCACCTTTTCATCATGTATAAATAAGTGTACAAGTTTCAGAATCAAGGAATCAATCAATAGTTTTCTCTCAAACACTTGTCACAAACTCTTGCAATACTTACGAAGGAGGCGCGAGCGCGGCTGCGCGGGGGAGGTGCGGCCCAAGGAGTTGTTCCCAAGGGAGGCCATGCGCGCGCTCGTCGAGGACCTCGGGCTCATAATCGATGTGCTGGGGCCTTTACCTGCAAATAATTATGTCTGATGGTACCAAACAATGCTCCCTCCGTTCTAAGCAGGGGAAAACTTTTCGACAAAAATTTCGCTGAAACAACGAAATTTCGTTGCTTTTGTTGTGCACCCGAAAAAGTAGCGTTTCGGCCAAAAAATTCGAAAGTTCTTGAATTACAGCACGCCGGTCCATACCACATAAACTGCGCAGCCAGAGTTCACCAAAAGTCTCGTTCTAGCTCAATGGCAAGCCTCTTTCCCGCTTGCCCAGTCGACCCAGGATCGAATCCCGTCTCCTCTATTCGTTTTTCTTAGATTTTCTTGTGTTTTCTTATCTGACATGTGGGTCCCACGTAAGTTCAAACGAAAACAAATGTGAGCAGAAAGGAGACTCGAACACGTGACCGACCACTCTTGAAGAGCACCCCTACCGCCAGGCCAGAGCGCACTTTGCGTGTATGTTTCCATGTTACTTCTTGTTATCCTAAGTTGTAGAGTTTAAAATTCAAATTTGATTTGAACGGTTTGACCAAAATTTTGGTCAATTCGCCTCTTTCGCCACCATCCGAAATAAATTATAAAACGAAATAGTTTTCCCTGGTTCTAAGTAGATGTTGTTTTAGAATGAATAAGGTGAAACTTTTAAAACTTTGAACACAAATGTACACAAAGTATTGTCATATGGAAATGATATGATATTTGTACATTTCTCATCAAATGTACTTCCATACTGTTATATTTTGGAAAAATTGGCTACAGGACTCCATTTTTGTTGTTGTTATGGCTTGGTCATAGTGCGAAACTGATAATATCTGAGTACCATTATGAATCCATGTTACTTTGCTGGAACAAATTGTGGGAATTATAATATGACTTCTGCGCGATTTGGAGAGCAAAAAGATAAGAAATTCCCAAAGTGATCCTAGGGCCATTTTGGACCAGACCTAACCATGCCCCAACTGCTCCCCTCCTCACTTCAACTAGCTACATGTGCGTAGCAAGACGCCACGCAGGCTAGCATGTGTAAACGGTTGATTATCGTTAATATCTCAATGCTGGTGATATGTCATTGTATAACTTGGTGAATATGGTGCGGAGAGTGAGTGTATCTGCTGTAGCGTGCTTTCCTGGGATTGTTTTTGTCTACACTCTTAAGAGAAACAGTATGAATAATAAGAGGCATCAATAACTGTAGAGGAAAACATAATACATAGCTAAATTCAAAAGGGTAAGGTAGCACATAGTTGTTTTGCAGAAATTGGTATATGTTCTAGAGCATGAGGAAAGCGAAGGTTTCCTCTATGATATTCACATTAGTTGACACAGTGCTAACTATAATAGAGGGCTATTCAATAACGACAGTCTTGTTGGTAGGTCTAGCATAGTCGGTGATATTTTGTACAACAAAATAGGTCTGATTGGTAAGAGCAAATTTTGGTTGGAGCGAAGATGGTAGCGATGTTCGGATGCTGATGAAGACATTACTTCTACTGATATGAACACTCCTCTTACTGCTTCCATGAATGATAGGCAAGGTCCAATTACTCGGGCACATACTCATCAACTCAACTATCAGGTAAACTCGTTTTTAGGAGTCAATAATATTTTCGTTGGGAATTCGATACTTCTTAAGACTTATGATTTTCTTGTTCTTAGGAACCATGGAGAAGAACCACGCGAGCTCAAGTGTAGAAGTGGAACCGTCAAGCGCAATCCAACTCATATTCGCGAGTTCAACTCAGATTCGGACTGCTTGATAGCGCCTACTTCAAATGGCCATAACTTTTGATCCAAGAAGGTTTCTCGGGGCCCATGAGTACTCGTTGGAAATATATTAGAGTCTACTTTCAGATGAATCTGGTTTCACCTCGAAATTCCACCCGAGTTGATCAAAAACTACAAAACAAGTCACGTCACTTTTTCAGTCTGAGTCAAAATGGGCCTTGGGCCTTGTAATCGAGTCCTGTAATAGTACCGCACCCCCTTTTATTAGTTAGGTGTGGCCTCCCCCTCCCCTATTTAAGGAGGTCGCACCCCTTTAGTTTTTTTGGGTTTTTCTTAAGAGTTTATTCTGCTTAGCAGTCTCACCGCACGTCCGGTTAAGGAACCATAACTTGTGAACTTAATCTTTATTCGCAATACAATTTCAGATTGCATCTTTTACTCTCTTAATTGTGTTCTCGATTCGCTTGCAGGAGATAGCCTTCTTAGCGAGGTCAACCGCGTTCGGCACGATTGATAACCATCGGAGCAGTGGTGTAGTGATTGCGAGGGGATCGATCTGTTTTGGTCGAGCCTTTGGATCATCAACGTTGAGTTCTCCACAATCGACTTATCAGTACCTCTCGGAAGATCGGACCATCGTCACATTAGATGTTGTGTAGCGAAACTTGTGTTAGACATTGTGATCTGCTGAGGTGGGCCAGACCTATGCTATCCGTTGTGAATAAAGGACGTGGTCTTCCTGTAAGAAAAATATGGAAATAGCAGTTAGTATGTGTTAGGTTATTACTTTTTTTGTGACAGTAGGGGACACCTAGTGCGGTGGCCTATTGCTTTGCATCTGGGAAGAGCTCTTTTACTGCTTTGCTTTTTTTCACAGGTTGAATTGCTTTGTAAATAAGCATATTGAGTAAGAGTATGAAGTGTAGATCTAGAATATATACCTCTGTTAATGTTTTGAATAGCAGTGCTGATGCTAATGAATTACTGTAAGGAAAATCACCCTTTGTTTGGCTCTGCATATGAGGCAAGTAGGTCACTCTTGGTAGACATAAGAGCTTCATGCATTCTTTTTCCAGAGTGTAGTGTTGATGTAATCTTGTAATAGGTTTGCCAGTGGTTAGAGATAAGCAAATGTATGTAGAAAATATTAAATCTGTTCTGTTACCTTTGGAGTATCAATAGTTGTTGCTGTTGAGTGAGCAGCTATTTGCACACATACAATAGCAACAGGTGGTGGCGTTGATGGAATAGAAGAAAACTGTTCTGTGTGATGTATAATGGCTTGTATTTCTATGGGTGCTGATGATGAAGCCTCTGGTTTGCTTGGTAATAGGAGCTTGTTCTGATCTGGCTGGGGCATCATTGATCGCACATGGAATGTTGGAGCGTCACTCTGTAGCAATCCTTCTACATTTGGACGATAACTTCATATTTCCGGTCTATAACTGCTTTGATTTCAGGTGGTACATACTCTATTCGCCCTTTAGTCATTGCAACTAAAAGCATGGGGTCTTCCAATTAGTTCTTTGCCTATGTCACCAAAGAACATAAACTCTAAATGGACATGTCTGTCTTACTCATTATTTTTAGGATCAGCACCATATACATTAATTTTATATCTGTTTCAAGGTTTGGAAAGCACATTATATATTATATGTTTTTATTGGATAATCATCGATGATATAGAAGATCTCAACTGTATGAATATATGAGTAGTATCATACCTTGGTTCTATTGTTGTATTACCACATCTTTGGCATTTATATCCATCTCCATGTGGGAAAGTCTTTTTCCAACACAAAGAGCATGATATGTATCACCATGATTGTGCTAGTACTAAATCTGTGATAACGATAGTAAGCTTGTAGCGCTGGCCCTGTGTGTATCATATTCGAAAATAGTGAATGTGTAGTTTCTGTGAAAGCTAGGGTGTAAGCAGATGCAGAGAGTATAGATTTTTTGTGTACCAAAGCTTCGTTAGGTATGAGGTCTATCAATTCATGAACTGTTGTGGTAATTGGGTTGGTGTGATTATGGTTGTCTCCTTGCCATTCAATCTGATGTGGACAGTTGGTAATTCTGCAGATCATATTATTTACAAGAGTGAAAGAAACGTAGGAACTATGTAAAAAGGTAGAATTGTATATACGTTGGTTGTTTAATTGATTAGAATAAAAATGATGGATAATACATGTTTCTAAAGCGTGTATTTTAGGTATTGGTGTATTGATATACCACTTTGTTGCTCAGCTGCTTTGTAATGCAAGCTGGCCTGTAGGTGCAGATAAAAAGGAATATCAACTGGTAATAACTTAAGATAAGAAAAAAATAAATGAATTAGCTTTGTTCTATGCGCGATTGATTTGATGCTCATTTCTGAAGAAGATGTGGTGCAGCAGACCTGAATATGTACAAACAAGCATGCAAACAAATAGAGTGATAACCGGTGTGTCTTGGGAGGTGGTAAGAAGTAACTCAGCGTTAAACATTTCAGCATGATGACCCCATAATGTTATAATTGCTGCCTGGCTATAGATATGTAAGAAGATATTATTTTTCACCGAAGGTAATCTAGTAATGATACAAGTATAGAATATAAAGTGTAAAGAAATGCTAAAAAGTAACTATTGTATAATATATATATACCTTCCATCTGTTACTTTGATAGTGTGTTTAACTGTTGGTCCTAGCTTTGTTGTCGTTTCTGTAACCGGCGAAGCAGCCATTATAAGGACAACAATATCTGGTAAACGATGAAGGATGAACAAAAAGGGAGAAATGAAATAGCGTAGATGCATGAGGGTGATAAGCAAATAATACTAAGCTACCAACTATTGTACCTGATAGCAAACTATTCTTTCCAATGCGATTATTTAAGACAAAAAAGGGTATCACACTATATGCGTAAACAGGGAAGGCATCTGGTTCCGGTAGTATTTCTTTAACTCTTGTGTATTTTGAGAACAGAGCAAAATTGTTGGCATCAACTGCTTTGTATCTCTGCTTTGCATCAAGAACTTCGAAGTATTCAATTTCATAAATAGATCCCTCTTTTAACAAAGATGTGTTTGTGAAGCCATTTTTGGGGAACCACTCCTTCCATAGCAGATCCCTAAAAAAAAGTGGAATTTGAGGTTACATGGTAAAAAGTAAGTATGTTGTATGTTAAGAAAGGTGAAAACAAGGATATTAATGTATTAATAGTTTGTGTATATTAAAGGCAAAATCGGTGCAAAAGAGTAGAGCACTATTTGTATGCATTGAGTAAAGAAATGAGTTAAGTACTAAAGACCTGTTCATCAAGCATGATGAAGTCTAGATGGTATACATCTGCTGGATTTTGTGGGTTTTTAAATTCCCAAACACGTGCTAAACGGACGAGAATCTTCCATTTATGTGAACTTTGATTGATATGATTTAGTAATGTGTACACCATATTGAATCTACATAGTATGAAGAGTTACAGAGAGAGTATCATATTAGTAAGCTCCATGTGTTGTGCATTGGAAGACCTTTGTATAACACAATGAGAATAGCGTGAGTTATGTTAGCGAAAGCACAAGTAGATATGAGATGGAAAAAAATGTAGCAGGATCTGAATAACATAGGTGGTATAAATATGCAAGCAAGAAAAGAAGAATAGCATCTTTGATAGATATAAATGAATACATGGATATGTGATGTGTTTTCTGGTATAAGGAAAGGTAAAAATGTTTATTAAAGCTCATTCGTATCGTGTTACTTTTAGAATATGCTAAATCAGGTAAGAAAAGTATATAAGATGGAGAAAGAAGCATGTGTTTCATATTTATGGAACGGAAGCATAATTGTATGTAAGAGGGAATAAGTTGCAAAACGAATTGAATAGCATAAACGATGTACACAAGCAAGAAAAAAGGGATGACACATGTGATATGTGTAAATGAATAGATGGTCATATATTGTATCTTCTAGCAGAAGAAAATATAAATATGATTGGAAGAGCGGTCTTTTATAACACAATGAGAATAGTGTGAGTTATGTTATTGGAAGCACAAGTACATATGAGAGGGAAAAAGGTGTAGCAGGATTTAAATAACATAGGTGGTGTACATAAGTAAGCAAGAAAAGAAGAAGAGCATCTTTGATATGCATAAATGAATAGACGGATATGCGTTCTATTTTTTAGTGTAAGGAAAGATTAAAATGCATATTGAAACTCATCTCTATTGTGTTACCTTTAGAATGTGCTAAACCAGGTAAAAAATGTATACAGAATGGAGAAAAAGTATTTATTTTGTATTTATGAAATGGAAGCATAATCAAATATAAGGTGAGAAAATGCGCAAAAGGAACTGAATAACATAAGTGATGTACACAAGCAAGCAGCAAAAAAAGGATAACACGTAATATGTACGAATGAATAGATGGGTGTATATTGTATTTTGAAGCAGAAGAAAATCTAAATATGTCTAGCAAAGCTCATATATGGTCTATTATTTATAGGACATAGCAAGACAGGGAACAAATGTATAGAATCTGGGAAAAAGAGTCTTTATTTTATATTTATGGAAGAGCATACAGGTATACATTACTATTTGGGCTGCAAAAGTACAAATCTATCTATTGAAGGTGATCTGTATAGTTGCTATTCTTAGCTGATATGAAGAGATGTGAATCAAGTTTTTTTTTGGGTAGGAAGGGTGCAATAGAAGAGGCGAGAAGAGCAGTAGCAAAAAAACACTAGACAGAGGCAAGCACTTCTCTGTATACTATATTCTTGGTTTCAGTACAAGCAGCACCCTTTTCATTTTCAATGAGTATCTTTAGGCCTTAACGTGATGTAACTCGTGACACTACCACATATAATTGTCCATGGCAAAACACTAGATTCTTTAGATAGATCCCAACTTTATCTAGAGTCCGGCCTTGGCTTTTGTTAATAGTCATTGCATATGAAACCCTGATTGAAAATTGTCGGCGCTGCAGAGTAAAAGGCCATCTAGGGCTTGTTGCATTTAATACAATTCTAGGAATACAAATAGACTAGCCAATATTGGTTCCAGTGATTGTACATCCTTCAAGAACTCAATCACCAAGCTTTGTGATAATGAGCCATGTCCCATTGCAAAGACCCATAGATTGATTTATATTTCTTAGTAACATCACTGGAACGCCTATCTTGAGGCGATAGAATGATGTGGAAAACCATTGACTGCTATAGAATTTAAGAACTTAGGTGGATATAAAAGATCAACATCACCAATGTGACTATCAGATTGAGAGATGGAGTCAAAACTGAAATATTGTTTACTATGACTAGGAATCTTATCAAAAATAGCTTTGTTTAATTCGTCAGCAGTGGTATTGGTTGGGCAAACAATTGCACGCTCTGCTAGATATTTAGCATTTTGGTAGTTTAGACAGAATGAATCATAAATAGCATCCACAATTGCATCCATGTTGTTATTAGCTGGCAGTAATAGCAGGTCATCTGGTATAGTTACCCAGGTTGCATGAACTTCTTTTGGTTTTCTAACCATTAGTATTTGACCATTTCCAATGTTAAGTACCCATTGAGCAAATGTAGAGTGGTCCTTATGCTCTGCAGCTAGGAGTTTTGGATCATGAAGTCTCATATTGGTAGATAGCTTCAGCACTTTGATGTGATGCCAGAGTGATGACCTGATGAGTGAAGCTTCAATGATCTCTGTTTTGGTACCGCCTTCAACAACATGTAAGATTTGTCGGAAGTCTCCACCAAGGACAACAAATTTTCCACCAAAAGGCATGGTTGTGTAGATAACATCTTCAACAGACATAATATCATGTAATGTTCTATCAAGTACTTCAAAGCAGCACCTATGGGTCATCGGTGCTTCATCCCAGAGAATCAAAGAAGCTTTGGTAATAAGATCAGCAAGCATTGTTCCACGCGTTGTATTACATAAGATTCTTTCATTGATATCAAAAGGTATTCTAAAGCGAAATGAGCTGTGCGACCACCTGGAAGTAGAAACGAAGTAATTACGACGAGGTCGTGGCCGACTTCAAAAGCCTAGAAGTATTTTTTAAGATAGGGTCTACAAGTTACTTGTAGTACACGTTAAAAACTAATATCTGTATCAAAACTCATAGCTCTCTTTCCGCAATCTCACGCAAGAACTACCGCATGACTAAAAGTCATCACCATGACCAAAAAGACAGACCTATAGCAAGAACTACGGTTATAACAGAGATTCCAAAGAAATGTTTTTCCGGTACCACCATGTCCTAACACAAAGTAAAAACCATTCTTTTTGTGAGTAACACATGCTATAATTTTGTTGTATATAGCAGATTGTTCAGCATTTAGTTTACCACGTAATGATTGAGCTTGTGTTCCTAGAATAACTCTGTCATATGCTAGTTCTTCGGTCACAAGTATGTTTCCAGAAGTAGGACTATCATATGCTGATTAACTAACTATGTTGTATGTAGCAAAATTGAGCCCATTTCTTGAAAACATAACAAATAATTCATTTATCAGCTGGGACTGTAAGTAACTATTTGGTATGGGATGTGTTTGATTCTGTAATCCTTGCCGTATTCTGTATGCTATGTCATCAGCAAAGAAAAACCAATACTTATGAAATAGATTCTAGGACTAATAACATTGCAGAAAGAGAGAACCACCATGAAGAGCTGTCTAAGTTGCTACGGTGTAGCCCAAACGACTGTTTCATCGAAGAGCAAAAACCATTTTGTATCGTTACCAACTAAACCACAAGTTTTGCAAGCTTCTTTAAAGGTAAGATAATGTACACCATCAAAAGTTCTGATATCTTCATAACTTTGTGCACCACAGACTACCATTAAAAGCATTCTCAAATAAAATAATTCATCAGTGCTTGGGTGTACACTATATATGCGGCCAATCTTTGATGCTCTACGCTTTCTTCTTATCCATTTTCTATTATCAGAATCCCATCTCCACTATGATGGGAATTGATAATAGGTGAAGGACCTTGCCTCTTCGAATTGTTGATTAGCAATAAACCACTCGGTTAGCGTAGTTTTATAAGCTCTTGGATCAACAATTATTTCCTGCAAACTTGTTCTTCATGGTACATTAACTCTGTTCATACCGGGCATGTGCACAGTTAATAGTTCAATAGAAGGCATCCGTCCATGTATTTCAAACTCAAACAATCGCCGGATTGCTTCACATGAAGATAAATATCTACAGTTTCCATGTAGGAAAGCATTAGTATGAAACATATAATAGAAGACCAGTATGAAGATAGATATGTACAGTTTCATTAAAAAAGTGTCTATATGGAAAGGAAAAGTAGAAAGGCATAGGTAACATAGCAAAATTTCTGCAGATCTATACAGATAGGTATTTGTCTAGAATGTGAAGGAAAAAACTATAGGTAAACTGGTTCAATGCAGTGTAGTTTATTATATGGGTAAAGCATTACCTGCATTTAATATAATCAGCAATTTTATCTATTCCTTGTTTAGCTTGTGAATTAGCTGAGTCTGATTGTTTGTTAGTACCAGAAAAGTTCATTCTTGCTTTGTCTTGATATTTCACAAGATTCGTCTTGTTACACCATTCAACATTGATGTGGGCTTGGAACATTTTAAGTAGGTTGATGTTATATGGAACAACCCATGTATTGCCCAATTTGATACCATTCTTGGTAATGAAATGGTAATTATCTTGCCGATGGTACACTGGGAAACTAGATTCATCAATAATTGTTTCTAGGCTAAAATGTTTGGGATATTGCTTTGAACATACTCTGTCTTTCATACATGGGCATTTTCTATTAAGATCTCCACATAGGCTATGCATCATAAATTCTTCAACAAGAGCATAACCAAGTGGGTCAATAATTGGATCTGGAATTTTAGCACATATAAGGCTATCTATAAATTGAGCAGCTAGATCTACGACATGATCAGCAAGCCATATAAGAGTATGAACATGAGGTAATCCTCTTTTTTGGAATTCAATCGTGTGTAACACTATTAGAAATAAAGGACATAACTTAGAGTGGAAAAAGATATATTAACACCAAAATGAAAGTACTATATTCATTATAGAAACAGTAAACTGACCTGCTCTAATAGTATCAAAAGTGTGACCACTTTTAATATCAGAAATATACTCGGTAAGCTTCACATGGAATACTCAAGTTACAATATTAGAACGATCCACATATTTCTGACTAGGCTCATACTTGAGTGCATCCATAATTTCATGCCATCTTGAATTGAATGTGAAAGTAGAGAATAAATCAGGAGTGCCATATTCACGGCAAATGGCCATAGCATCTTGATAATTGAGTGCATTATATCGAGGGCTACCAGTAAAGCTTGCAGGAAGCAAAATTTTCACACCGATATTCTTGCCCTGGGGTGTGCCTTCACCAAGCGCATCTGAAATGCCTTGATATGTACCGTAGCACATCTTGATTGAAAAAATGAAATAAAAGACAATTTGCTTCAAGACATGAATAGCAGTCAACTTCTATCTAATTTGAAAGCCGCCCACATCATGTGTAAGGATTTGGTTTATTTTTTCGATAATGACATTCATAACAGTAGTACTCAAGCATGGACACTTCATCTCTAACAAAGGTAGGCCATCATCAGTTTCTTTATACTTAATACCAAGATGGAAGCCTTTCTCACCATATGGAAATAACAATGGGTATTGAAGAGACATCAGAACTGGACTTAGAGGTGAAATCTGTTTTAGCTCACCATGGTGACTCAACAACTATATCAAATCTGTTATTCTCTAAAGATAATTCGCCTACAACTAAAGCAGCTAACTCAAGCACAACTGGTAAAGAATATCGATCACCATGACTATCAAATGAACCAATAAGCCAAATATAAACTTTTGGGTTTTCTTGAGAAAATAACCGATCACGCGCCATTTTGAATTCTTTTACCAGCAGGTTGGAACAATCAAGCATAGCAATTAAAGCAGCAACAATATCAGGATCTACTTCATCATGTGTATCATCTTCTTTACCGAACACAGATAATTTGTTATGGATTTCATTATATGTGTTGTAAATATACAGCTGAGCATATTGGGGTTTTTGGCCTGATTTGGGAACCAGTGAACCAATACGGTGATGAACAACACCATTTATACGAAAAACATAAGAGCTTCCACTAGTGTTAATAGATCTATCGACATCTACGCCCAAGGAAATGAATGCAAACAGAGAATTATAATGGCGGATCAAATGCATAAATTCATTTGAGCGAGGGCCTTTGTCAAAACCAATAAGTTCTCAAAATGGGTATGGGAATTGTTTATGTGATGGAAGGGAAACTTTACCACCCCGACAACATCTATTATAGACAATTCGATGATGTGTAGAAGAGCTTTTATGTTGAGATCTTTCTTGGAACCAAAAAATACTACCACATCTATTACATTCATAGTCTGGACCACCATAATATGATCGAGCGTCATATGTGGTTGAAACAATATAGGAAAAAGAGTGTTGAAGCAAGAAGAACAAACAGACATAAAACTCGTGTAAAACACATGGAGATGCAGTGGCTAAAAGGGGAAAAGCAAAAGCAAAAAGATATAGGTTGGGCCATATTGTCAAACCTTTTAGGTAAGAAATGTGTTTCTTAGAAAGAGAAAGAGTTGGTTCTCTTAGTGGGTTTGGAATACAAGACCATGCGTGACTTGAAACATGATCTAAATGTAGTACCAAACATGGAGCAAGGCATAATGAAATTTGTATGGCTAGAAGCAAACGAAAAGCATAAAATAGAAGAAGAAATTTGAAAGAAACAACAAAAGGAAGAGACCTATTCTACTAATAGTGCGCTAGAAATTGGATAATCTCCTTTTTTTTTCTATTCTTCGCTACATTAGAAACACTAATTAATGGGCAAAAATGGTCTCCTATCATGTAAGCAAGTACAAAAAACAAAGGATAAAAAAAGGTATAGAGCAGAAATAATAGAAAAGATAAAAGGAATGGTTATAAAGAGTGTGGGCAACCATGTTGACGCTTTCACGGAAGAACAACACTAACGTCTGCGACTAACACTGTAGCACAGAAAAGAGAACCAAAGTAGGGAAATTAGCAAGAAATCGCTATTTTCTAACAAGGATAGAAAAGGGAAACAAGTTGGTGTGTATAAGGTATCCAACATGGGCAACAATCATACATGACTGTGGCGGTGCTTGTGAAAGCGCTGATGTGAAGGCATTAGGTAAGGCATGCACAAACAAGAGCGGTTAGGGAGTCGTCTTAACCGGTTGTTTTCCACAGCGGATATCCTGACGTTTGGCTCTAGCAGAGCTTGACGAATCCATAAAAGCAAACAACAACAAAGAACAGGACAACAATCCAGCCAAGAGGCTAGTACTGAAAGGGAGAAAATAGAAGAGGTAAAAACTGTAGACATAAGTAGAATGCAGGGATGAAATAAGAAGCCTGAAAAGAGGGAAGCTAAATTTATTGGCATGAAACTATGGGAACCCATGTAACTCATACATAGAACAAACATTTACGAAAATTGATAAGCAAAGCATCAGTAGCAATAGAAATCACTATAGGCAGTGTAGAAATGGGTACGTAAGCAAACACGCAAAACAAAAAAATGTACACAAAAATGTAGAAATGCTATCACAGCAGATCTATAATATAAGGCTAAGCATAGAAAGAATAAAACTTGGGAAGATAATAATAATAATCACAGTATATCAGTAACAAAATACAAATGTTGATTTATACTATAAGATTAAGCATAGAAAGAATAAAATCTTGGAACATAATAATAACAACTGCAGCGTAGTATAGTGAAACACAAATGTTATATTAGATAAGTAAGAGCACAAAAAGGGTAAGTATTACCACGGGTAGCTAAAATCAACGATTCCTAAACATGATGTAAACTAATTAGCACAACCGGTGATGAACAATAATGGATTTCAAAATGATTCTGCATCGTACAATGAATGACAGTAACTCAACAAATAAAACAATATTCAGAATACATGGAGCAAACAACTATTCAGTTATAAGAGGAAAACAACATAGGCATAAAAAGAGGGAAGAGCGTGCATAATGTAACAACAGAATAGGAATGCTATGATCACAAAAGTATTGTAAAAAAGAGGTAGACCTAAACATGAATGAAGGTGAACAAAGAATCTGCAGAGACAACATAATACAAACATAAAGCCTATCTCTGTAATTAATCGAGAATATATTAAGTATCGAAGCACAAATCACGCTACCCATTGAAGTAAAGACATTACACAAGGAAAGCATAGAGGCAATGGGAAACGGGAACAACTAACAACATGAGAAAAATAATCAATATAGGGGAAACTAATCGTACAAAGAAGAAAATCATCACAAGAAAGCTTATTCAGAACTATTCAACTCTAAAAGAGAAACAGAACAGGCATAAAAAGAGGGGGAAAATGTAACATGCATAACGTAATAGCAAAACAGGAATGGTAAGACGACGAAAAGGCTGTAAAAGAGAGAGGCCTAAACATGAATAAAGATGAGGGAACAATATGTAGAGGCAACATAGTATAGGCACGAAGTCTATCTCTGTAATTAATGGAGAATATACTAAATACCGAAACACAAATTACGCTGACCACTAACGCAAGAACATTACACAAGAAGAGCATAGCAGCGATAGCAAACATAAACAATTCATGATACAAAAGGAATAACTAACGCAGAAGAAACTAAGTGCATAAAAAAGGTAATTACCACAAGAAGGACTAATCAAGACGATGCAGAGATGAAGCTTGAACACAACGAACTAAGACAACGATCCTTAGACGATATATAAAGTGGCCAGCAGTAATGGTGCTACAAAGCAAACCAAGAAACATATGAACCAAGGACAAAAACCAAGAGTGCAAGAAGAACCAAGGAGGCAAAAGAGACGACAACACTCGGTAAACCGAAAGGCGAAATAGAAGGCTCCGTAGCAAACTCGACACTATATACTTAGAACTAAGAGGAATGAACCACTCATTCATAAGGGTAACAAACGAAGCAAGAGCTAGTAAACATAGCATCTAAAAAAAGCGAATAAATGGTCTATGAGTAATAGGAAAAAAAGAATGGTAATCAAAGAGTACCTCGCAACGAGTAGCTACTGTGTATAGCGACGACCGAACCAAGACAGCATAGAAGAAACGCGCATTATAGACCAACCATGAAGGTAGAAGAGATAGCAGCGGCTGGTAAACTCAAACGCTAAACAGAAGGTTTCCTGGTAAAATCCACGCTCCGCGCTCAGCAGCCCAAACCAAACAGAAAGTTTCTTGGTAAAATCTGCGCTCCGCGCTCAGCAGCCCAAACAAACAGAAGCTAACAAGGAGTACCGGCAGCACAGAGCGGCGATCCAACTCGGAATGGCACTGCATTTAGAGGGAAAAGGAATCAGCAACAAACCACAGGCACAACAACTAATAAGAACAAATCACCTATTCATAGGGAGAAAAATCCAAGAAAAAATCAGTAAGCACATTATGTAAAAAGCAATAACAAAAAAGAGTGGCGCCCAAAGAGTACCTTACAAGGAGCATTTGCTGTGCACGACGCGAACCGAAGCAAGATGGTGCAGAGGGAACACGCATTACAGAACTGAATCAAGGTACAGACCAAAGCAAAGCATGGCTCAAGCAAGGGCGAAAGAACGGAGGGCGCAAGAACTAGAACGAAAGAAGAACCGAGAAGGAAGAAGCAACGAACGCGTCCGATAGTCGAAAAGCCGAAATCGAATGGTCTGACCAAGTCAACAAACAAGTGGACCATAACTGTCATGAGCACGTGTATACGAAGACCGGCGTATAAAACAAAAAACATCGAAGGCCACGGCCCTTCTCTGGAAATCTCCATGGGAGAAGTTCGCACAGCAACAAAAACCTGCAAAACCGCCGCTTGCTAACCATTGCCCAAAAACACCCACACAGCGTGCTCACACACCGCGCACACACGCGTCGAGGCAGCAATGCAGCAATTCCATGTGGCACGATCGAGCGACGAGAGAGCCCCCTAACTTTGATTTATGGATGATATCTCTCTCCAAACGTGTTTCGGCTCAAAGGGAAAAACTGGCATTTCACCCCTATTCTCTCTTTAATATTTCAAATAGTAATATTTTAATGGGCACTGTGTATTCCAGTACCATGATTTCATATGGTACATAGCTACTTATTGGTTGATGTCCTCGAGCCGTAGCCAAAAAAGGGAGCGTCATGTTGCTACTTTTGCCTTTTTTTGTAATTTTTACTAGCATATAATTAGAAAAAGTAATGGTCAAAGTTATGTATTGGTGACTATGTTGTGTTTGAAATGACATATATTTGGAAATAGGGGGAATCAGGGAATATATGCTAAACCAAGAAATGAGCAAGCTTTACAATTCACTGGTTGAAGCCTTGAAGGCTACATATAGTATTTCATACCAAAGTTGTGTTAAACTCATGCATTTGCACAAAATGTAAACATACAAGAGTTGAGGTAAGAAAAAGAAACCTCCAAGCACTGAAATTTTACCTATATGTGTGGTGCATCGAATTACAAAAGTGAGTAATGGAGAATGAGAATAATGTGTTTTGGATATTTAAGTGTTTCACTTTTCATGTTCAACTAGGAGAGGAGAGGAGACGTTTGAGATATTTTTTGAGGTCTCCAACTGTCAACTCCCTCCTGCGATCCAACGGTCCAACTTCTCCCCACAACAAATGGTTGGCAAAGAATTTTAAGGCGACGTGACCCAATGACATTGCTGGAATTCCACCAACTATCAATATGTAGATGGATTCAATTCCCTTATTGGTCATGATAGCTTTTAGTATGGGAGTTCATTAAGTGGCAAACTCAGAAATGAAGCAAGAGATGGGCTAATCTAGGATACCCCGATATGTGATACAGGTACGACGATACCATAATACAATATTGTGCCAAAACAAGGATATGTCGATACAACAATTATATATGTATTTAAAAATTATAAAAATGAAGAGAGGCTACGAGAAGTGAGAAACTAGGATTACCTTAATGAATGCTATATATTCTATTATTCTTTGCCTCCCTCACTCGTTACTTTCAGTTACGGACCGCATAATTGGTACATTGTTCATGAATCCCAAGAGGAAAATGCATTTGCCATCAAATCAATGTAAAAGCATAGACAAACCTTGTTAAAATGCTCGCACTGCCTATTTCCAAGGCCAAACACTGCAAACCAAACCGAAGATTACTCAACCATTCACCTCTCTCATTCCCCTGTACTCCAACCAAACAAAGAGGCCATGAATACAAACTATGTAACAAACATATAAAAATCCACGTAAAACAGTATATTTGTAATCCAACCTCTGAGAACCATTTGTAAAACCTCACTGCATTATCATTTGGCTCTCCGTCATCATACCTAACAAGAAGACATTAGCAATTAACTCGAACCAAAATCCGTTCAAGTGATGTGGGAATTGGAGTCTCGCATGTGCGAAAAGTACTCAGAGTTGTTCTCTATGGGTACAAGTTAGAGTTGTTTTTTGTTTAATTCAGTTCATTTTGTTTTCCTGTGTAGATTATCGAGCGCTAGAATTCAGGGTCAAATTCTGTTAAGAGAGGTAGAATGTAATACTAAAAAAGGGTCTTAGGGTGGCTGGGCCAGGCCCAAAGCCTAGCTAGCCCAGCCCAAGCCACCTCTCATAAGAGAAAACTAGGAGGAGGAGGCCAAACTGATTTGCTCCTCTTCTCCCATGCTAACCCTGACACTACCACGTCCACTCACACGTGCTGCCACCGTCGCCCAGTCCGCCAGCGCCACCGTGTCTCTCCTTCCCCGTACCCCTGCTACCGGCATTGCCTCATGCAACCGCAGGTTGCCACCGCCCATGTGCGTCCCCCCTGTCGCGATTGACGTCGCCTGTCACCTCCATCGTGCTGCCACCGTCGATGCCCAGCGATCGGCGTCACTGTCCCGCACCATGCCCTCTAGTTGTCGTGCCATCTGCGCCATCCTCTCCCATGCCGGTCAAGAAGAGAGGGGACGGAGGAGAAGGTGGGGGTCGGCCGTGAGGGGGAGGAGCCAGCCAGCCAAGGCAAGAAAGAAGGGAGTAGCTACGCTGGCTGAGAGGAAGGGGAGAGGAAAGGGCCGGCTGACCGAGTGAAGAAAAGGAGAAGAGGAGCCGACCAAAGGGAAAAAAGTAAGAAAGGGAAGAAGAGAAAGAAGAGAAGAGAAGAAGAAGGAGAAGTGTTGGCCGCGAGTGAAGAGGAGAAAAGAAATGAAGGAAGGTAGTGCCTCGATCCAGTTATTTGGGGCTAGGGTAACGCTTCAAAAACCTTCTCTTTGCTTGTTTATCAATGAGTGTAGAAGTTAAAATGCTGAATCTTAGGATTGATGTATGTGTGGCCGATTAGTGTTTAGTGAATGGTTAGTGAGTCGGTACTTAGTGCCAGACTAATTAATGACTGATTACAGTAAGCAATTAATAGCGTATGCGATTAATGAGGTGAGTGAATAGTTAGTATGGATGATATGGATGTATGGATGTGTAGATAGTGAAATTGGTGCTATTGTGTTATTTGTGGTCTTGTTGTAGACGAGTGTGAGTAAAGACTAGTAGTATGTGGTGTAGAGCACACGTGTGTTGGCCGTGCAAGCCATGCGTGTGTTAGTAGTAGATGATAAATTAATGTAAGATTAATTAGTATAACTCATTGAAGAGAAAGAGAGATTAGCGAAACGAGAGATTAAAGGAAAGAAACATTAGATGGGAAGAAAGAGCATAGGCTCTATTCAGCCGGATAGAGAAAAATTGAGAGGAGAGAGAAGCTAGGAGTTGGCTTGCCTATTTAGTTCGATAGTGAGCGAAGATAGAGTTTAAATGTATAGAATTCAATCCACGAGTAAATATAACAAAATCTTTAAATTTACGATCGGTTTTGCACGTAGTATCGATGCTGTCTGTATGAATGTGTGTATCGTTATAATGTATTGAGGCTAGGTGATACTTGTACAGATGGCGGTTCAGGTTTGGTGCCGTCCATGCATCGTCCGTCAGGTTAACAAGCAAGTGCATGGTAGAACGGTAAACTATAAATGGTATGAAATATGCAATATTTAATGTTATGATGATGTTTATATGATGATGGCAATGTTGATGAAACGGAATGAGCAATGAGGCTATCCTGTAAATGATGACAATGATGGAACATGTTAATGATAATGGACATATATATTTACATCATGTGCACTTAGATGATGAGAAAATATCCACCATGAGTGAATATGTAAGACCTACCTCGGTAGGCCTCCACGGCAATGGAGAGATCCCCGTGCCGACGAGGACGGGCCCATGATAGGATTTACATCGATGGGTGTTCACCCAGGCTATACCGATATAAATAATGTGATGAGCAAATGAGCATGTAGAGTAGCGTTGCATTGCACTAATAAAAAGATGGAGAGGAGAATGACAATAATAACATGGTTATGTTAATGATTTTATGTTGAAACATGTGAAAAATGACATGGCTAGATTATGGCTTATGCATGTAGTAATGTGTATTGTTTTTATTATGTACTTGTTAAGTCTTTGGACTCACACTTGTTTGTTGTCTTTTTTTAGGTGATTCCGATTAACGGCATGCATGGAATAGAAATAGACTTTTTGCACCACACTTTAAATAACAATTTAGCTCGTCACTTTGTATTCGGGTTTAATCTCTTGTTAAGTTGCTTTAATTAATTCCCGATGAGGTTAAAGATTTGCTTGGGATGTGGTCATCCCCTTTTTGTTTAAAGTGGAGAATGAGCGCCTCCCATCAATTTAATTTCATATGACAGGTCTTATGAGCTCACCATTTGGTTTATTATGATTGCGAGCTCTAGTTGTGCGCCTCCATGGGTATGGAGCCCAAAGTTTTATTTGTGTTATGTTTATCTGCAATATAAAATCAGTTATCGTATTGCAATTGTTCTATATATTTATATTGATTGTTCCCTATTGGTAGTCGTACAAACAGGGAAATGCTGCCAAAGTTTCTATTAGCTTCGCAAAATTGAGATGGTATGTACATGATAGTAGCATCCAGACTGAGGAGGGTCAGTGTGTTACAGAATGCAATGGGCAACATAACCTTATCACAAAACTCTGATAAATAATAATTCAATGTGACAGAAGAAGCTGATTCGCTGCACAGTGTCATTGCTAGAAAGTGCAGAAGAAAAGGTGCTGCTCGTTGTGATCTCCTAGATTTGTGTGGCCACCCCAGCATCTTGTATGTATGCAACCAAACAACATTTCCATGTGGTAGTAATTACCAATATAGCATATGTACAGAAGATGTTTTCTGTGAGGACCAGAGGAAAGCCAGACAGCTAATGAGTTTCAGCAGAAGGGTTCGTCAGGAGATCCAGCGCGCGCTTCAGATGATCCACGGCAACTGACACGTCGTCAAACGCGAGAGCGCCAACCGCAAATCTTGCTGATTTGTGAGCCTCAGCAATCTTCTCGACCGCTGGCTGGTAACTGCTGTCATACTTGTATTGGCTAGCCGGTGGTGCAGCAGGGGGAGTAACCTGATGTGTAGCATCAGCACTGGAGCGGTACTGTGCTGGTGAAGGATGATTTGTCGCGGAAGGAGAGTATGAGGCAGCAGTCGTACCATCACTAGCAGGATAGAATGAAGATTGATGAGTTGGGCCAGAAGGCAGTGTGCTATCCTGGAAACTTGGGTAAGACTGGAAATTAGGGTAGTTGTATGGAGCAGCTGGGGTTTCCGTAGAGTAGTAGTCTTGAGAGGTGTGCTGAGGTTCAACTGTGTAGGGTGGCTGGTGGTATGTGTGAGGATAAGCCGAAACATCTGGTTTATCATTGCGCTGGGGATTGTAGCCATCATTGGAAGGGTAGTCTGTTCTTGTGTACGGGGGTGAGGAATAATTGGATGGTGGTTTGTGGACCTCATTGATAGGGTAGTCTGTGCTTGTGTACGAGAGAAATGAATGATTGGGGGGTGGTTTGTGGATATCAGAAGAAGGGTAATCTGTTCCTTGGTATGAAGGAGAAGTATAAGATGACTGTGCAGGAGGTGAAAATGGAGACTGGGGGGGCGGTGGTGAAAACTGGGACTGGGGTGGTGGTGGTGAATAAGGTGACTGGGCAGAGACATGATCATTGAAGTTATCTGTACTTTGTCGAGACACATTATTTCCTGGCTGGACAGCAGAAAAGCTATCCCTGCTGCTAAGATCCTGTTTACAGGAAGATAAATCAAGAAAAATAAAGCTACTTTGCTATAAAAAAAACCATCAAAGTTAAAAAAATTGGGTGCAGTAATCACTAAAGAAAGGCAAAATAACCTTGTCTACAGGTTGAGATGATGCTTCATTCCCAGGCTGCCTACTGCTGAAGGATTGGCTTCGGCCCATATCCTGATTAAGAGATCAAACAACATAACTGATTGAGAAACAGTGAACGCCAAATCTGCACAACAATATTCTGGAACAACTGCTATTTATTTATTTGTTTAGGGTCCTCCTTTTTTAATTTTTAGAAATGTAACTTAATTCAACAAATCCTTGAATCATTAAGAAAAGGTACAAGGAAATCTTGATTGCACATAAGTTAAAATGTAAGTTGCCTATAATTAAAATTGTCGTGTATTGATGGCTGTGCCTGTAACTTTGAAACTGGAAACTGCAAGTAACAGAATTCTCCATAATCCAGGCTTAGTAAGGTTCAGGGGGTTTGGCAATATAGATTTAAGAAAGTGATATCAAAAAACAACAAGCCTTGGCTACCATCGCAAGAGTGAGGCTTTGTGTTCCATATTCAAACCATTTCATGTCTGTATCCTCCAGAGTAAGAGAGTGACACATTTGTTGGATGGATAAATAACATTTACGGGTGAGAAGGCTTGCTAACTATTACCAGGTTTTATATTGAAACAGTTTCATGTGAGAAAATACATTAAACCATAGTCATGTTAAAAAATAGGTGAGCATCAAAGTTGGAAAAAATTGCACATTTCAATTGAATTAATTATTGAAGTAGATGTAATACAATTCTCATGCTAGATTATTAAAATTTTACAAAAGCAACATTGGGACAGGTAATATTGAAAGTAGTATGAAAGCAAACTGGACTGATATGGTAAAAACAAGGAGGCGATTTCATACTAGCTAAGAAATAGTATGTGCTATACCATGAAACTGATGCTAATGAGTTAGGACAGTTACATGGAAATTTGTCGTGGTGCTGGCAGGTGCTTCGTCTTTGTCCCCACCAGGAGGACCAGCTTCAGGCTTCCGTCCTTCTTTGAGAGCTTTTCTTATTTCAGCAGCTTTCCAGATGGCATATTTCTGCTTCTGCTCAATCTGTTAAAGGCCACAGGTAGATGGAAGGTAAACACATGGATACATACAAAGATTCTGTACATTTGAGCATAGGTCAAAACTCAAAACAATTATACAGCAACAACAAATGTAGACATGGATCAATATTATATGATAATAAATGTAGACATTAACATATTAGACTTACATCAGGTTGAAGCTCACCAAACTGGTTGAGAATTTCAAAGAAGATGCTGGCAGCATAGAAGGTTTTCGCAGTGTTTCTGCAGAATACACAGATTTATTTCACATGCATTAGTGAGACTATGTAAATAGATAATGCCAATATGATTAAAATGGAATGAGAATCGTTCAGAGTATGATACATGTCAGCTCGTCCAGCACGATCCTGTTTGTCTGCTTTAACAAAGACGTTCAAGGCAAACCCTTCTACATGAAGATGGTCATCAGGCCCCAAAGTCAATGACTTCTTATCCTGGAGGATGTGAAAATTTATTCAGGACTAGAAATCTAAGGGAGAAAACATTAATTTTAAATCTTTGTAGATTGCATAAAGCAACGCTGATTCTTCAAGTGTAACAGCTAAGAAAAGATGCATTCCATGTAGAGGATAAAAGACAATCAATAGAATCAAGATACGGGATTAAGGGAATCTTAGCAGAACATATAAAATAGGTGAAATCTCAGCTAAATAATCAATTGGCAACCATAAGTATCACTGTATCAGAAACTGTCAGCTAATATTCCCAGGACCCAATTGTCAGCCTCTGATTTTCTCTCCTGTTTATTTTCCGAATTTCTCAGCTGAGACAACTTCCAAAAGCCTGTTCTCCTTCATACGAGCTCCGATTAAGCCCATTCTTCTTTCTAAATTCATATCAATTTGAGCTCTACCTTCCAGTTTTATTTATATTAATTTTTTAGTTGGTTTTTGGCTCTGTTTCATATTTATTTGCATTTTATTCTTCATTCATGTAGATGTACCGAAGACTTTCGGAGGACTAGGAGAAGATCAAGCTCAAGACCAAGACCCGTTCTAGCAAGGCAAGTTGTGTTTTCATCATGTTGTAAAGCTACTTTGCTTTATTAAACTTGCATACTACTTTTATATCAACCTCACATGGGAGTAGTTAATACCTAGTTGCTCATATATCCACCTTGATTACTTGTATGCCATGAATGATTTGTCACCCTAGGTTGGGCAATTACTAGTTGGACATGTTTATTGTAACAATGTGGGTTGGTGTAGTTTTGCTTAGCCATGCTTAAGGTATGGAATCATCCTTTGGAAGCAAATATTTACTCTTGATTAATGATGTATGCAATTGCTTTGTAAATATCAGTATGCGTTGTGTGCTATCAATTGTTGATCGCATATGTTGCACCATAAATGGATGATTGGTGGATAAATGATTTCGACTAGGATGAATAGGAGAACTGTGTACAAGTCTATGATAGGTTTAGTGCACTTATGCTTAGACGCCCTGGTCAGTTAAGAACTTCACTTTGTACACCATTCAACTGAGCCCCCCGTACAACCACATGCTCTATAAGAAGGGCATAGCTTAATAAGTTACTGTTCACACCTCAGATTGTAGGTTAGGCTTAGTGCATAAGGTGGAGGGTGTAGCTACTTACGAGGGCTACATTATGGATGGGTACCATCCTCAAATCTAACTATGAGTCCCCTTTCCATTCCTCCTGTGTTAAGCGGTGGGGTGGTGAGAAACAAACTTATTGGGAGGGTCAATGTTGAGGTGGAGTTTCTGAAAGGACTTGTCATGATCTCTCCACTACACACCAAAGTGTATTTATCGTGTGGCAATATGAGATAATCGTGTCATGTGGGGAAAACTATACAACTTCTACGATGTGTTAATAAAATTTGTCAAATAGCCGTGTCCGTAGTCATGAACATGCTCGAGGAATTTGCACACATAGTAGATTTTCAACAAACAAAGCTGGGAAGGAAAAGTGAATGTTATCGACACTAATCACATGCTATATAGCTCATTTATGATTTATGTTATCTGGTGCATGTATAGGTAACTTTTTGTACTTAAGTCTTCTTTCTGTTGTTCTAATGCACATATTACCTACACTTAGCATTAATCCTACACCATCATATACGTAAATATGTCTTATTTATTGTAGTTAAACCATGTTTAAGGCCACATATCTTGCTTAAAGGTGGAGTGACAGCTTACTTACTAAGTACTGTTATTTAGAACACTGATCACAAAGTACAGTATAAATCCCTCTCTGCTCAATACTGTAGTTTTTGAAACCCAGCCAAAAGCATCTAAGGGACCACAAAACCATGAACAACCACGCACTCACTGAAAACTCACACTGATGCTGGCCCAATGTAATTCGAAGCCAACTCAAGATCAGTACGAAACATTAAGTTGTTTCCATCACAACACTATAGCCATTCCAATAATTCTATACTGCTTTCTGCTTTCTCAAGGTGGTATCAGGAATCTAATGAAATTTATGGATATAAATATGTTCATCCGTCCAATCTCCACATGTCCCGAAGTTTCAGGATTGCTAGGCTTCAGATGGGATCATGGGACCTCATGGACCTCTCCTTAGCAGAATTGGGTTCCAGTCTTGGGTTCTAGTCTGGGTCTTCTTACGAGCGGTTACAGAGTTAAAAGAAAACATTTCGTTATTCTCATCTCCAAACCCTTATTGCCACAAGCGTAATAGATCTAAACCAAATTAAATTAGAGCAACTGCTTCTGCTTAGTGGTCTTGGAGCTGATTCATGAGGGACAAGAGGAAGAAGGGGGACAGATGTACAGACCTTCTCGAGCTGATTCATGAGGGAGACGAGGAGGGCGTTGGTGGTCTTGGTGCGCTCCTGCGGCGGGATCTTCATCCCCTTCTCCATCGCGTAGAGCCGACCTGTACAAAACCAAACCAGATCAAACCCTAGCAATCAGCGTCGATTAAGGAGCATTACTGCAAGAGGAGCTACAGGGCAGCGTCTCTCACAGTAGTAGGCGACGAGGGGCTCGTGCTTCTGCAGCTCGTCGGCGCGCTGCAGGTAGGGCAGCAGCCCCTTGGCCGGCTCCGTCTCGCTCCCCATCGACGGCGGGAGGTGGCTGGCTGGCCGGCTACCGTAGGCCGCGGCGGCGATCGCCGGAGGTGGAGGCGGCGGTGGGAGTTGGGGATTTGTGAGGCGGCGATTTGGTTTGGTTTGATTTTGGCGAGGAACCTGTTGTTTGCGAGTCGTTGCTGCTGCTGCTTCGTCGGGAAGGAAACGGGGAGGAAAAATCTTCCGATCGTGGGGTGCTTTTACATGGAGGTGCCTACAGGTGGCCAAATCGGCCATGTCACGCCACTGTAGATACGGCCTATTAGACCGTCGGGTCAGGCCGATCGGGGACGAAGCGTTGGGCTGCTGCCACAGCACGGCACGGCCTGTTAGGAACGTTCACTTTTTAATATTTATATAATTTTATATTTTTTAAATTTTATATAGTTAATTTTATAAGTATAAATAATTTTATTTTATACTTTTTTAATTATATATTTTCTATGATTTTTTATATTTTTTAAATAATCAGATCGAAACAGGTTAGTCGGGCCGAAATAGGCTAAACCATGCCTACCTGTCCCGTTCGGCCAAATGGGCTCACGTTGGCCCAATCCGACATGATTTCTCATTGGGCTGTATCTAGGACGCCTTCTTGGCCAACTAGCCAGTATGACACGATCTGTTTAGGTTGACGGGCTAAATGGGCCATGCCTAATGGGCCTGTGCTATGTCGTGCCTATGCCAAGCCATGTCGGGCCATCCGTTTGGATAGCACTAGAGGTGCCTAAGTTGTTCCACATTTGCATCCCACTCCTCTCATTACTTCTCTCTTGACCATCTAATCACATGATGAATAGTTCATGCAAATTGCGAAGACACCAATAAAATGTAAAAAGTCCATAAAACATCCTTAACTTTGCTAGATCATTTGACCCCCTAAATTTTGTAATTTAGTTTAAATAGCATACTGATCCGATTTTGGCGTAATGAGTGGATAGTTTTACTATGTAGGATGACATAATATTTAAGTTTAGGTAAATAACAGGTAAAGCCTCACATGGGTTTCTCTTCCAAATCGAAACAAAGAGAGATGGAATTACAGGGGCGATGGCCTTGGAAACACATCTGGGAGCTTGGTGGGGAAGAATCTCTTATGGGCTCCACATGTCATTGACCTAACTTAACCAGCGTGTCATACTACGTTGCAAAACCGCCTACTCATTGTGCCATGTGGGCAATATCGCCATGCAAACCGGGTTAAGGTATTATTTGAATCGGATTGCAAAATTTGAGAGGTCACATATCTGGTTTCATAGTTCAAGATGCTGAACGTACTTTCAAACAAAGTTTAGGTGTTATATGGACATATTCCCCAATAAAATAGAACCGAGCCTTTTGATCTATCATGTAGTCCTGTAGGATTTGAACCGTGGTTCAGCTACAAAAATGTTCAGTGTAGGGAATATTTTTTTTCACTAATCGAAGGTACTGTTCTTAGGACCGATTTATAACGGTTTCTGTTAGGAGAAACCAAAAGTTAATATAAATATTTAGCTTTTCGAAGCGGTTTTGTACTCCTATTGCTCCCATCTTGCTAAAACAGGAGGTCACAAGTGCATCACGCACATTACTCCTCTCAACCCTATCTCACGCATCTCTCCTCACTTTCCTACCACTCGCTCTATTTTTCTAAAAGTCACTACTATTTATTTTCAATCAAAAAATTATCAGCTACAGCTAAAAGCCAAAGACAGGCCGTTTCGCCGCTTTAAAACCACAGGTCCATTTAGATTATGTTAGTTTTGCCACTTGTGTCGATGGTAATTTTGGATCCCTGCACTTCAAATATGGCAATCTTCATATGTGGAATTAGTGGAATGCCACTCCAAAGTATGCATCGTCTTTTGCTACTCTAAGGTATCACTCAATTTAGTTTTTGGCTTCTGTTTTTTTACTATTCATTAATTTCATATTTTTCTGGTTTTTTTATTTTCAGGCTTTTTTGCATTTTTTTCTCCATATTTCTTTGTATTATCCGTAATAAACTAATATATTTTTCCATGTAATTTTAGTACACTCGCGATTGGCATTCCACCGACGTGTGGATACCGGTGGATCAATCGGCGTGCGTGGAGGAGACGATCTGTTCGGGACGATCGCTACTTCCACTACTACCTCGACGCTGCGTGATTGGATCGGTTTCAATTCTTCTTCACGCACATGCTGCCTAAGTGGTAACGATCCATGATCCTTCCTTAGCATGATGTTCTTGGGTGCGCGTAGAAAAGTTTTGTTTTCGCTCCGTAGCTCACGCGTATTCCTTTAGCCCTCACCACTTCGCCGGGCTCCGCCTCCCTCCCAAAGCAGGCCGCCGCCTCCTTCTTTGTAGCCGAGCACGCCCGCCGCCGCCCACCCTATTCCACCCCAGCCACGAGTAGCACCAAAGGTGAGCTCAAGGTGGGCTGTGGAAGCTACCTGTCATGGATTGCTCTCCGTGAGCCCGAGCCACGGCGCTTGTGCTCTGTCTTGCCACCGCCTAGCTCGCCGCCCTTGCCGCTCGCCGCCTCCGACTCGCTCCTCCTCTCGAGGTAAATGAGCAGAGAAGAGGATGAGCTGGGGGTTGGTTTTCCTCCTGGGCCGGGCTGACCGATGGAGGCAATTAAGCAAGCCGGCCATTCCTTTATTCCCTTTCGGGCCCCACCTGTCGGCGGCCCATATCCTCTCACCTCTTTTGTTTTTTTCAAATTATCAATACTATAAAACTTTGAGAAGTGATAACTTCATAACCATAACACCAAAATTAACGAAACCAGTTTCTAAATTTTTATAAAATCAAGACCTATCTATTGGTTCTGTTTCGGTTCAATTTAGAGTTCATTTGAGTTTTGTTTATTTGTTTTGGTATTTATTCCGTGCTCGCTCTTTGTTGTTTTTCCGGTTCTCCCGCCCGAGTAGAGTTCGAGGACGTGAACGAGCCCTGATCGAAGCAGCACTGCCCAAGCTTTTGAAAACACTTTGACCATGTTGAATTCCTATGTTTTAAATGAATTATGTTGTTTTAAAATATTCAAATTGCATGCGTTATTTTATGTACAATAGTTTACCGGTTTTCCTTAGTTAATGAACCATCTTGCTTTATTAGCGCTATGTAGCTACACCACTCCTTGAAATCATCGATACCCCTACCATTGTCACCTTAGGTAATACTAAAAAATGAAATTTACAAGATAAGCTACGTTATTAATTGCCAGGCAAGTCCGGTAAGTTCTCAGGACATTAGCATGCCCTGATCATATTTTTTTCAACGAATAAGTTGTTTTGGAGCAATCATGGGATGTACATGATTGGTAGTTTGTATACAGATTATCTTATGCTTCTCAAAACCCTACAACTTGCTCCCCTGTTTGGGCGGATGGTAAGGGTGGATGGTGGAGGTAACAATCAGGTTGCGGAAGCCCGTCTGGACAATTTAAGGACTTAATCCTGTGTCGACCTCTCCATGTAAAACAGTACAAACCACAAGCCGGCAAAGTGTAGGTATGGCTAAATAATTTGCACTCGCCAGTAAAGAGGAGCACTTCGGGGGAACCCATGATTTTCATCGCTGGACGCAAAACCGTCTTGGATGGATCATGTCGCTGGATAGAGGCGGGCGCAAGAGGGGGTCTAGCTGGGGCCCAAAGTGGCTTTCCTGTAGACGAAACCTTAGCGAGTGCTAGTCTTTACTAGGTGCATTGTAAAGATCATGTGATCGCCCGGTTGACCTGCATGTCTAAGGAAACATGCGGAATATAGCGATTGGGTTATCTCTTGTGGGTAAAGATGTACCACTCTGCAGAGTCTAAAACTATTTGAATAGCCGCTAATGTCAAGAGCGTGGAAACTTCCTCGAGTTAGTTCTATTTACAAAATTTCTTGGGATGGGAACAAAAAACTAAGTGGAGGAAGTACTCCACTTTGTTGGATTTTCCCGAGGGACGACTCAGCTGTTAGTAGTTAGGTGGATGTAGCCCAGAGCCAAAAACTAGCATTGGTGGGTGGAACATGAAATAAACCATCTACAATATACTTATTGCACATTTACAAACACTAATCACAAATCTGCTAAGTCATAGATATTCTAGATACTCTTAAGAGTTCTTTGGATAATGTTACCCTTGCCCCTATCTTTTTTTTCTCGTGTCGGCGCTTTGTGAGCCTTGACCTCCACCTACTCGTAATGGCGTCCCGGAGACCTCACCATGGGGTTGGAGAGGATGAGAGAGGCGTTATTCTACACAAATATAGCGTGGCAAGGAGGCATGGAGCAATGATGGCCTTATCGGAGAAGAGCTCGACAATGGTGGCGTGTAGGAATCTCAACGACGTGGCATGGATGTAGCTCGCTAGAATTGCGACGAGGATTGCCTACAAGGCAGACAGGTAGAGCCGCCAAAATCAAAATTATCCAAAGAAAACTTAAGAGTGGCGAAAGCCTAAGGTGGCATTTTTTTTCAGTGGTATTTCCCTAATTCAATACTTTAGACTTTGTTCTTTACGGTTTTAAAAGTCGCTTTTGACTTTTGCTACAGTAACTAACTTTTAAATGAAGTATTTTTTAAAGATGTGGTCTACAAGTTAATTGTAGTACACGTTAAAAAACTAATATCTATATCATCAAAAATCGCAAACGAGTATCTTTCTTTCCGCAATCTCTGTCGCAAACAGCCTAAAAGCCATCAGCCGCAGCCAAAAGCCATCAGCCGCAGCCAAAAAGAACAGGCCCTTAGAGTGGTATGTTTTCAAGGTGTAGATGCAAAAACACCTTGTCAAATTCCATCTACTAGGGGCAGAAAAAAGACCATTTGCACTAATCTTTTTTGCCACCTCCTCTAACCGGGCACGACAATCTGGCGCCCAGCGAGGTGCGGGTGGGGCAACGGGGTTTGAGCTATGGAGATGAAGACCAGACCCCACAGGTGTGACGCCTCCTTTTAATTACGGATGACATGGTCAAATGTAATGGCTATCATGTAACAGCACGAAAAATTTCAAATATATATAATTTTTTTTACAAAATATCTCGAATTGTTTGTTGCTCGTGTTTTTAGTGCGCCGAATATGATATCTTCTTTCTCCAAAAAAAAACCTGTAAAACCACATAAATTTCCTAAAATATCACTTCTCTCTTTTGAACTATTTCTAGCCCGACCCACAACCATTTCCTTTTCTTCTTTTCGCCTTTCTTCCTTTTCCCTCACTCAGTCTTCTCCACGACCCATCTCTCTTGGCCCAGCACTGCGCCAACCACGCTCCTTGGCTTGACTCTTGCATCGCCTTGACCTATCTTGAATTCGATCGCCAGCTTGCTTGGTCAACCCCGCCGCCAAAGCTTCGCCTCCTCTGCCACCTTGCTAGCCACACGCCACCACCACTGCATTCATGCTCCTTGCTCACCCATGCCAATACCCACGTGTCGCCTCTACCTTTCATTGCGCCTGTGTTCCACTGCCTTCGAGTGGCTATAAAGCCAAAGCAACAGTAGCAACTAACCCTCTTTCTTTCCCTTCACTCCTATAAGCTGACCGCATCGTAAAGCTGTGCTGTCATTCACAAACCTGGCGAGAGTACCACCTCTTACTTTGGCAGTCTGGGTAATTTGCCCAAATTTATTCCCATCATCATTCTTACTCCCAAATTGGTTGTACCATCTTCTTCCTCATTTCCTTGTGGTCCTAACAGCGTCTTTCTTGCACCCTCCGTCATCCCCTTCCCTTGTTATCCATGTCATGAAGTGCGCCTCAACATGTCGTTGCCGAATCCCACCTCCATCAGCCACATATCCGCTGTGCACAGCCACCACCAAGCTTCACCTCATCACCACGACCACCACCACCACCAGCCCTCCCTGTTGCACCTGAAGCCAAGCAATCCTCACCAAAGGACTCCCCATGCCCACGCCGTTCTCATGCACCCGTTGTTTGCACTGGAACCACTAGAGCTCATAGTTGGCAAGTTTTCCTCTTTTCCACAACCGTCACCATTACTTTACCTTTTCCGAACACCGTGGTCCTCGTCATCCTCCCAAACCACCCAAAATGGGTTCACAATGCCCAAGAACACCTCATGTGCACATCATCATTGTTGTTGTGCCGTCGTGTCACCGTCCTTTCCTCCCTCTCTATTTTCATCTACTCAATGGAGAAAAAGAACAGTGCTACTTGGCATTATGCTTACATGGCTCAACCAAGTGTCGGACCCCGTGTTCGTAAACCCAGATTCTCTGTAATTCCACCGCATTATTCTCTAAATTAGTAGATAGTGCTCACAGATACATTACTGTATATCAAAATATATTATGCAGAAACTTAATTAATACAGTTATAACTTACTCATGGGCAGTTTATGCCGAAAATAAAGAATGCAGCAACAAAAACTTCACATATGTGGGACTCTCAAGACTTGCCCATAGGCAGCTAACTGAAGTTCGCAACCTAGTTCTTGACCTCATCGATCTCCAGCTCTATTAACTTCTTTAATGCATAACAGTGCTTGTCCATCATGTCTTACTAACTGAATAATGGTAATTAAGCAAGAGTAAGTACAACTGTACTCAGCAAACCACCACACAGGATGCAATAATAATACATGTAAAGCTGTCAAGGGAGGCTTGAGGTTCTTTTAATTGCTAAAAGCACTGTTTTGCTTTTTGGGACTAACATGGATGTAATCAATAAAACAAAATCTTTTCTCTCTCAGAACTTTGATATGAAAGATTTGGGTGAAGCAGATGTTATTCTAAACATCAAGCTTATAAAGGGTGAGAATGGGATTACTCTTTCACAATCCCATTATGTGGATAAGGTCCTAACTAGATTTGGATTCATGGATTGTAAGCCAACAACCACATCCTATGATCTAAATGCTAAGCTTCATAAAAATACTAGACACGAAAAAGATCAGCTTAAATATTTATAAATTATTGGATCCTTGTTGTATCTAACTAGTGCAACTAGGCCAAACATCTCATATGCTATAAGTAGATTGAGTCGTTATACGTCCAATTCAGGAGATGATCATTGGATAGCACTAGAGAGAGTACTCAGATACCTAAAAGGAACATCAAATTTAGGAATACACTATTGTGGTCATCCGGCAGTCTTAGAGGGATTCAACGATATTAACTGGATTAGTGACTTGGATGACATGAAGGCTACGAATGGCTACGTGTTCACGCTAGCAGGTGGGGCCATTTTATGGAAGTCTTCTAAACAGAATATCCTTATACGGTTTTACCATGGAGGCTGAGTGTCGAGGCCCGAATATGCAAATTCGGACTCTCCGTGTAAACTGCACTAGTTCTAGGATCATGCTAGTGTACACAGTCAAACATAGATGTAATCACAACCATACACACACTAAAATAAAGGAAAACCTTAAATAATAATAAATCTCAAATGTACGACCTTATGACCAAGTTTACAATATCTCTACCTAGAAGGGCTTTAAAACTAGCAGCGGAAAAATCCAAAATAAAGTATAGTAGCCATTCGACATGCCCACAGGCTATAGAGTGGAGAACGAAGTCCTAATCTGTGAAGTCGTCGAAGTACTCTCCCTCTGGAACCTCTTGCTAATAATACTCCTCCTCCTCAACTGAGCAACATAAGTATAAAGCCGTGAGTACATTGATACTCAACAAAATCGTTTGTAACGAATGAATGCAATATAATATGCAAGACTTGCAAATGGAGGGCTAAAAGGTTAATTTGCATAAAGCGATATTTTTGAGTAAATATGATAATTAGATTGAAAGCGAACTTTAAATAAAAACAATAATAAACAAATAATCAACGGAATTAAAGTAAACCACTTGTGAACCTCCCATCCACAAGCTAAACCAACAAGTTTAAATGAAATCTCTAACCCTTGTGTGAAATCACCAAGCATTGTCTATAACCGGGACACGGCTATTCGAATAGTTTTACACTCTGCAGAGGTTGCACAACTGTACTCATACGATGTGATTAGCCTCGGCCTAAGAAAATCACAACAAGACCTTTACAAAGTTCAATCTCAACTCAATCCCGCCCGCTAAGGTTTCACCGTCGAGTAGGCACCAACCTAGTCGATAATTGCCCCCTCTTGCACCACATGGAAATCAGCAACCATGTTCATTACAATGGCGAGATTGAAGTTGAAATTTCCCAAATTAATCAGTTAGGTCTATCCCATACTAGACATGTGGTTTGCATGGTAAAACTCAGATCAATAGCGCACAAAGTTAAGTCCTTAATGTTACTAAGGCAAGACTTCCACATCCCTCGAAGTGAATCCACACTTCCTCTTTTAGTGCACAATTACTCGCCCAAGTGAAAATCAATTTTGTATAACCAACACCAATGACAGACCAATGTCATGGCATAAATTTTATAACTGTGGCACCAACCACGATTCAATATCTCATTAAGTTAACTTAATTATTCACATACGATGATAAACCCATCGTAATATAAGCAAGGCTAAGCATACTAATCGTACCACCCGTGTGACATCTATGGTATCACTAAGTAATTTTTTAACTTATTGTGACAATAACATCATGGTACTCAAAGTATCAAGGAGGAATTATTCAAATTGGGATGGTAACTACCAATTACAAAGATTTGTAATAGCGACGCGAGATAATTTAAAACAAAATAATTAAATAATAGATTGAAAATTAGGTTTAACATGATTAAAGGACACGATTTACCTTGGTTATGCTTAGCGAGGTACTCGGGGTCTTCTGGCGTCGCTCCTGCTCCTTTGGACTCGGAATCTAACATGAGAGAAAACGACCAAAACAACAAAAACAAATCAAATAAAATGCAAATGAACTCCAAAAACCTTAAAAGCAGAGCCAAAAGATAGAGCTCGATTTTAGATGAATTTAGAAAAAAAGAACAGGGTCAATCGGAGCTAGGATGGAGGAGAACGGGCTCTTGAAAAATTTAAATATAAAGAAAATATTGAAATTCAAAAATTCTACTATGTTGTGGACGTGGTGCACGAAAAGGTGGGTTCACGGTGGACTTGGTCCACGGAACAGTGAGTGAGGCGGTGCTGACGCAGCGGGTTAGGGCTGACGTGGCAAGCTCGGGTGCTGACACATGGCTTGATTGACGTGGCGTGCTAACGTGGTAGATGACATGGCATGGGGGTCGGATTTTGCTGATGTGGCGATGACGTAGCAATGACACGTGGCGCTGACGTGGCCCTATGGCTGACGCGACATGGAGGCAACGATCGGACGAAGACGATCGTGCGGCTGCGAAGGCGATGACGATCAGATTGTCCGACCATCGATGGCTGCGAAGATGGTGAATGTTTGGACTGTCCGACGATGGAGAAGATCGGACGGTCCAACGCCGATCGGATGGCTGCGGAGGCGGAGACGTTCGGACTGTCCGATGGTGATGACAATCGGACGGTCCAAAGCCGATCGGATGGCTGCAAAGATGCAATGATCGGACTATCCGACGATGACGTCGATCGAATGGTCCGCCATTGATCGGACGGCTGCGAAGGTGTGCAACGATCGGACTATCCGACTATTAGGATGATCGGGCGGTCCAACGTCGATCGGACGGCTGCGGAGGTGCGGGGACGTTCGGACATTCCGAACTGAGCGGCACATCTCGGCCGTTGGGAGAGATCGGACGATTGCGGAGGTGCGATGATCGGACTATCCGGTGATGACTTCGATCGGATGGTCCACCATCGATCAGACGGCCACGAAGATGCAACGATCGGGTTGTCCGACTATTAGAAGGATCGGATGGTCCAACATCGAATCGAACGGCGGCAGAGGGACCGTGAGGGAGGCGTCGGCACTCACCGGCGAGGAAGACGGCGACGACAGCGACGGCTTAGGTGGCGCACGGCGGGGAGAGGCGGTGACGCACGGCGAGGGCGTCGGCAGCGGCAGCGCCGACGGGATGACGGCGACGGTGAGGATGTCGATAGCGGCAGCGCGGGATGGCGGCAATGGTGAGGATGTCGGCGGCGGCGTGGGACGACGGCGAGGCGAGAGGCGCTTGGATGGACATGAACCAAGGGCGGCGGTGCTTTAAATCACGCGAACCGAGGGTGGCGGCGGCTTAAAAGTGCATGAACCGAGGTGGGTCTGGGAGGAACACGGCATGGGGAACCGAATCGGAGACAAAGACGGGGAGCTCGATGCGTGGCAGATCGAACGGCCGAGAGGTGACTCCGGGCGAGGAGGTGTGCGAGATGACGCCGCGTGGCACGAGGGAGACACGGACGGCTAGAGCAAGCGTGGGCGCGGGCTTGTGGGCCGGGCCGAGGGGAAGTGCGGCGGGGCCGGGGGAAGGTGGATGGGTGACACGTGGGGAAGGGGAAAGGATTGGATGGCGGGGAGCGGTCCGAAGGTTTTAGGAAGGGTTTTGCCCGAATTTCTTTTTCTTAATTCTAAATAAAATCCAAAAAAGCTCTAGAAAATAGCAAATAAATCCCAAAGATTCACCAGAAATATCAGAAAATTTATTGAGACCTGAGGAACTCGAATAAAATATTTTCAGCTTATGTTTATGTTTATTTTAATCATATTAAATCATTTTAATTTGTAAAAATTTAAATTAAGCTTGTTTAAATTCCAAAAAATTCCAATAATTCATTTTTAAAATAAAGGCTTTAAAAACTCTAGAAAAACATGATGTTACACTGAGTTAGTAGCATTTGATTCTGTGGCTGTAGATGTAGAATGGATTAGAGAACTCCTTTCTTATCTACTTGTTTTGGAAATGCCAATTCCAACCATATTGACCTACTGCTATAACCAAACCGTTCTGGTTAAGGTGAAGAGTAGGAAGGACAATATGAAGTCCTCAAAGCATATTAAGAGACGACTTAAGTCGGTCAGGCATGCTAGAGAGACGGGTGTTATTTCTGTAGAATACATCCAGTCTGAAAGAAACTTGACAAATCCTTTCACTAAGGGATTGGCACGGAAGGCCATCCTTGCAGCGTCTGAGGGAATAGGGTTTATATTTGTGTAAAGACTCACATTGGTGGTAACCTATCCTAGAAGATCAGAGATCCTGTGAACTAGTCTCTAGGACAACAAGCTGTGTGGGATTAAAGAGCACATATAAAGGGTCTCATTAGCTGCAGTGCTTTGTCTATATGGAAGGTTGAGCGATAGTTCTTAATAAATTTGATGTTTATATGACCTCGGGAATCGTCCTACATAATTCTTTGGAGAATTCACCTACGTGAGTACAATCGTGAGGTCGCGATCAAAGAAAGTTAGGGGTATACTTTCTTAAAAGTACTCATGAGCAAGATATGGGGACATCATCGTAACGTCCCAACCCGAGAGAGAAAAGGGCAAGTCGCCCCATACAGAGTGTGACTTGGACAAAAATTCTTACAACAAAGCATTGGATCAAGGCGAAGTCCTTCTTTGTCTCTGCAGAGTCGTAATTCTTGTTACTAGGCTTTGGGTTAAAACCTGAAAGGTACCCATTGTCGAATAACTGCTTTTATCAACTGATAAATTGGTGGGGACTATTGTGAATAGAGGGGCATTTCAGTAATTTCACAATTAAAAAAAGAAAAGAGATTGTGGGACCCACCTGTCGTTGGGTTGGTTGAGAGGATAAGGAGATGACCTAGTCTCCTCCCCGGCTCACTCTGTGCAGCTCGACGGCGCTCCTGGGCGATGCGCTCGGGGAGGCGGGCGTCGCCCTCGGCGGCGCACATTCGGTTGGCCTCCCTTCAACCCACTCTTTTCTTCTCGATTTGCCTCTATGGTCATGTTCTGTGGTGCTTCTTCTTCAGCACTTAAATGCCGGTCTCGGCCGTAAGACTTGTCCCTGGTGCTTGGCGGTGAGGCACTTGGCCAGTGCTTCCCGTGTGATTGCGCGGCATCCCCTTCACCTTTACTTTGCCGACTAGTGAGTATCAAACGGCAAAGGTGGGCTTTGTATCTCCTATTACCTTGCTCCTCTCTCTTGTCGTGCCATAGAGGGGTACTAGGTTTTTTGGGACAGCACCCTATGGCATGCCTGGCTCTGAGATCTTCTCGATGATTTCGAGTATCACAGACTTTGTGAGTATTCGGTTTAATTCTTTGCAGTTTGTGGCTTGTTCATATATCAGTGATTGCAAAGAAGCAGTGTGGGCTAAGTTTCCCATTGATGAAAATGGTCATATACTGAAATTGAATGATTACAGCTTTGAGCTCTAAATCCTTGTTACTACTGTTATTGCTTTGTCTGAACGATTTGTTCTTCAGACATTGATATCTCAGTCACATAGTTTCGGTGTTTGCATGTCACTGGATCTCTTCAATTCATATGCTGATTACATGTCTATTAGTCAATTCGGTTTTACATGACTTGATAATTTGGAATACTGCAATCTGTGAGAAGATCAAGTTATATTCGGCTAAATTCTTGTTGTAATTAAGTGATCACTTTGATTACATGCTCTGCTGACCGAAATTATATGTTCGGGTATATTTTGAACTTTGAGGTTGTTAGACTTTGGTTTATAGCTCAAAGTTTGAAATCTTCTTTAACATATTCAATTGATGAAGAGTATGACCATAGTAGTGGGACTACCAATATTTAGTCTTTTGTAACCTTACTTTTGAGAGCACTGAACATTAATTAATTAAAACATGTGCGTTATGTTAGTCTTAATTGATTCCATGCCCCTTTTGTTGAATATGTGTTTTATTACAAATGATATAATAGAATTACATAGTCATATACAATTTATATCATTTGTATACCTCTTGATATATATACTTTGAGCTTGTCTAATTATGCTGGAATTATATCTACATATATGCTTATATTTGCATAAATTACAACACACCGTACCTGTAGAAACCACACCCACGATGGACGCAAAGCCACACTCAGCAGCCGATGGAGAGTAGCGTGCGTTTGTCGTCGGGGATTCATTGCTCGTTCTGCGGTTATAAGCAGCGTAGCCAGGCCTAATTTCTAGAATAGGGCTACGGGCAAGAGGGCTTTGTGCACGCGGCAGGAGCCGTCTGTCTGTCCCCGTCCCATGCAGGACAAATCGACGTGTGATGTCAGGTTGCCGAGCCCCACCCCCAACTCAGCAATAGTACTAGCCGCCTTCGCTAGAGAATAGAGAGAAAAGGATTACCAGTTGCGCAACTAGATGGGTTGGACTGGTGGTTTAAGGCTATAATCGGTAGTTCATAATTCTAATATAAATGTTTGTACGAACAAATAAAATATTAATAAAATGTTTTTAAAAATTATCCTAATAAATTATTTTAAAAAATGATAGAAAAGCCATCACGATTAATGTTGTTTAAGAAAGATGATGATAAGCCATAATAAAGCCGAAAACAGCCCACCACACCGACCGCGGGGACCGTACGCGAGCATTAGGCCGTCAACAGCAGCGTTACGGGGCAATCATACGCCGATCGCGGTGGCCGGCCTGCCCGTCCTCCACTCCCGACGGACATTTTCCTGTCTGCGAACGAGGCTCGCGTTGGGGCAAAGAGCAACTCGAATCAACGTGCCGCTGCGGTGTGGGGGGAGAGGAGACGGCGTGACGGGCACGGGCGCGCGCGTGATCTGCAGCGGCACGTGGACGGCCATGTGCCGGCCCCCTCGTCGTCCTGCCCCCGCGGGCCCCACCCACGCAAGAGGACAAAAGCGGACTCCTGCCCACGCACTCGCTGTTCTCTCTTTCCCTCGCTCGGTCACGTTTAACAGCTAGCGGCGGACAGGTCAGACGGGGGTACAAAAAATGATATCGTGCTAATAAAAGCGTACCGATTCTTCCGGCTTGTATCTAAACCTATGCCGCATTTTTTGGTGAGGTGAGAGAGAGTGAGGAGAGAATATCCTTGTATTTTGTATGAGATACAAGCTAGTCACTTGGACAAAGATAATAAATAAAACACAAGACTGCGTTGGAGAGGAGCTTGTATGTACACCTCGCAGTTTGGGGAAGAGTGATGGGAGAGAGGAGGTTAACTAGCATTCAAAATAATGATAATTTATGATTTTTTATTGTAATTGATTGTATTTTTGCTATAGCTGAGTTAGATTATTTAACATAATTAAATTTTTTAAAAAATAAAAATAGAAAAAACATGTTAATCTATTAAAGACAATGCAAAGAAATACAAAAAAAAGAAAACACAAAAATACCAAAAAGAAAAAAAGAGAACAATAAAAAAACTGAACGCGTTAGCCAAAGACCACTGCGCAGCTGAAATGAACGCTCCCTTAAGTGGAGGAGGGATGTGAGGTGTGTTTATGAATTGAGTTAAGATATGTATAACCGGAGAGATTGTTTCTAATATTTTCTAGTGTTGTATCTAAATAATGTGGAGGTCTATAGACAGGCTATTGGGACTACCATCACCTCTCTCTTTAGAGAGGAAATTTTATGTTCCTCTGGGCGAGCTATGTTTGAGAGGTTAACCTATTTTAAAGTTTTCTCAGTGGAGTATTATATTTTACTGGTATAACCACTTACCACTTAAGACTTGTTTGGATGGAGTCTCGATGGAATTTGTTGAACATATTCAAATATAAAAGAACCAAAGTTTTCTCCATGATGCAAAGACGTTAGAGTTAATGCGGGTTCTACGCAGAGTTCTTTTATGGTACATTAAAAGGAATATGGGTCATCCAATCTTTACATTTAATAGTTTAGATTAGCTAGAATTTAGTTATACTATCAACTATACTACTAATAGTAGAATCTTCAAATTGGTAAAATTGTAAAGGAGTCGCCAAGGCGACTATGGCCATGAATGGTTTGGTGGCCTAGACACCGGCAACAGTGTTCATCTTGAACCGCATGACCTCTACTGATCAATTCATCATATGCATTGGCATTGGTAATGGAATGATCAATCGTATAATTAACGGCGATCCTTGCATGATGATGACCCTGTTGGTAGCTGCGAGATGCGCGAGTTCACGAGTAGAAACGCAGAGACGAAGCTCAAGACGTTGGTATTCTTCGCCTCCATCGACCAGCACAATGATGGCACAGGCGGGGAGAGCGCATGCACGGCGCTGGTCGATCGTTGTGCTTGCGGCCGGCCGCCCTCCATGCCAACTACCCAAGGATGCCCACCCAGCTGGAGCTGGACGCGCTCATCAAGGACGGTCGTCGGAGTGGAGGAGGCTCTGAGACGACGAGGCGCACATGGAGAATTTCTTGAACAGGCACTTCAACCTAGAGACGGTCCTAGAGTGCAACACGATAAGGCCTTCGTCGGCTTCTTCCAGCCAGAGAGTTTCGCGTCGCTCTCTGGCGCCATGTCATTTGACGACATCTGGCATGAGATCTACTGCAAGAGGATTGACAAGTATTGAGAGAGAACTATTGCTTTCTATTGATCATTTACTGTTTTCTGTACATGTATGACATATTTATAGATGATGTAGGGACGGCAGTTGCCGCCGACAACCGGCGTCCGTACGGATCGCCGGCGTCCGTACGGATCGTCATGTCCATACGGATCGTCGTGTCCGTACGGATGCGGCAGTTGGTCAGATTGTTTGTAACACTCCCCCTTGACCAACGTGTCTCCATATGGTCACTTTTATTCATCATCTTGGAAAAACTCCTCCAAAACCCTATAGGAAAATATGAGGAGAATCTGTAAAGTAGATATGCCATGAAAAACTCATTTAAACCCAGTGGGAAAATTTAAGGAGAAAAATTATATGGCAGATATTTGATAATATCTGTTAAAAACCCCTGTGGGGAAAATAGAGACATAATATATGTATGATTACGTTGTCATATTGCCTCATTAAAAACCTTGATGAGAAATCTTTAGAGGAAAACTCACAAAGGGAAAAGAGTACAATATTTATATTTGAACGGGTTAAGTCTTAGGAGATTTCTCCTCTTGACGCCTGCAAATCACGTAGTCTTCGCATACCAATTCCATGAACGCATTTCTGGAATGTGGAAGTTGGTAACGACTTAGTGAATAAGTCTGCGAGATTATCACAAGACTTAGTTTGCAGAATAGTTATTTCCCCACTCTCTTGCAATTCATGTGGGTATAATAGTTTAGGTGCAATATGTTTTGTGATATTGCTCTTTATGTAACCCGTTTGCATTTGAACAACGCAAGCAGCATTATCTTTGTAGATAATAGTGGGTGATGCGATAGCACCTATACCACATGATTGTTGTATGTAGTTAATCATTCTACGAAGCCATACACATTCACGTAAGGCTTCATATAATGCAATTATTTCAGAATGATTAGTGGATGTAGCCACTAGAGTCTGTTTTGAAGACTCCCAAGATATAGCTGTTCCACCATGTAAAAACACAAAGCCTGTTTGAGATCTGATATTATGGGGATCTGATAAATAGCCAGCATCTGTATATCCTATTAAGTCCATACCTTTATTCTTCTGGAAGAATAGATCGAGGTCTTGAGTGTTTTGAAGATATCTAAGAATATTCTTCACTCCTATCCAATGTCTTTTGGTTGGAGCAGCGCTATATCTAGCAAGTAGATTTACTGCAAATGCAATATCCGACCGGGTGCAATTTGCAAGGTACATAAGCGCTCCGATGGCACTGAGATATGGAACCTTAGGTCCCAATAGCTCTTCATTGTCATCTCGGGGTCTAAATAGATCTTTGTCCATGTCTAGAGATCGAACAACCATGAGGGTTTTCGATGGATATGCTTTGTCCATATTGAATTTCTCCAATATTTTATGGACATAGGCTGATTGATGCACTAGTATGCCTGTATGAAGGTGCTCAAGTTGTATACCTAAGCAAAATTTAATTTTACCTAAATCCTTCATTTCGAATTCCGTCGTCAGTTGATTACGTGCTTCATCTATATCTTATGTATTACCAATGATATTGAGATCATCAACATACAAAGATATAATGCAAAATTCTGTTAAAGATCTTTTGATGAACACACATGGGCAATCATCATTGTTGGAGTATCCCTTTTTGGTTAGGAACTCACTCAGTCAATTGTAACACATTCTACCCGACTGTTTCAAGCCGTATAGAGACTTGTTCAATTTTACACAATATATATTGCGATTTGCGCTTGGATTCGGAATTGAAATTCCATCAGGAACTTTCATGTATATGTCCGAATTAAATGATCCACAAAGATATGCAGTCACTACATCCATCAACTGCAAGGATAGATGATTTTGTACTGCCAATGATATTAAAAATCGGAATGTTATTCCACTTATTACTGGAGAATAAGTTTCATTGAAATCAATGTCGGGTCTCTGCGTGAACCCTTGTGCTACAAGCCTTGCTTTGTATCTCACCACCTCATTATTTTCATTCCGTTTGCAGATGAAAACCCATTTGAAACCGACAAGGAATACATTGGGAGGTGTATGTATCACATTGGTGAATACATTTCTTTTCTTGAGCGAGGCTAACTCCTCTTGAATTGCATCCTTCCATTGAGTCTAGTCCGAGCGCTGTTTACACTCTGCCATGGTCTTGGGATCTGGATCATTTTGAAGGTTGTTTGCAATTGTTGTGGAGAAATAAATGTCGACAATTGTAGTCTTCCGATCATATGATTCTCTAGAATCAGTATAGTTAGTAAAAATTTCTTGGACCCCTGGTGACTCAATGTTATTTCCCAAAACATTTGAGTCGGGGTATTCCGATGTCCCAGGATCAGTATTTGAGTGCACTGTTGATCTGGGTTTAATGATCCTTTGGTGTCTATCAACATGAGGTTGATCTGCATTTACATTCTTTTGTTTCCTTTGTCGCTTGTTAGAAGCTGTACCCGCCACTTGTGCCGTACTTCTCCCCCTCTTATTTTGAACTGGGAGTTGAGTGGTGTTTTGCGGTACCTCCACTCTTTCAGGCACATTTCGGCGGGATTATAGGATTTTGTGACACCTTTATAATCGATAAATGCATTCGCGATTATTTGCAATGTTTTGCAAATGAATGAGTTTCTGAACTTGAAGTTCAGTTTCTCTGGTACGTGGGTCTGAGGTAGGAATGCCTTGAACATTCCAATCAATTTCTTGGCATTTAGTTTGGTACTTGTTGTCTCCCCCTAATGCCGGGAAATGTTCCTCATTGAATATGCAATCAGTGAACCGGACCGTAAACAGGTCCCCAGTGAGGGGCTCGAGGTATTTTATAATCGACGGAGATTTATACCCAACATAGATCCCAAGTTTCCTGTGCGGTCCCATTGAGGTACGCTGTGGTGGTTAGATTGGTACGTATGTAGCGCAACCAAACTTTCGCAGATGGGAAATATCTGGTGGATTTCCACGTACTAATTGTAGTGGGGAAGTGCTATGATATGCAGTTGGACGTAATTGAATTAAGTCAGCAGCGTGTAAAACTGCATGACCCCAACATGATGTTGGTAAATTGCAATTCTATAACAATGGTTTTGCTATGAGTTTTATTCTTTTGATGAGAGATTCTGCTAAACCATTTTGTGTATGAACATATGGAACAGAGTGTTGGACTTATATCCCAAGAGCCATACAATAGTCATTGAAGGCATGAGATGAAAATTTCAGCAGCATTGTCCATTCGAATTGATTGAATTCGATATCCAGGGTAATGTGATCGTAATTGGATAATTTGACCAATTAACTTAGCAAATGCATGATTTCGTGTGGATAATAGACACACGTGTGACCATCTAGTAGATGCGTCAATGAGAACCATGAAATACCTGAATGGTCCACACAATGGTTGTATAGGGCCACATATATCTCCTTGAATGCGTTCAAGGAATTTAAGTGGTTCAGCTTTGATTTTAAGATAAGAGAGTCTTAAAATCAATTTCCCGGTGGCACAGGAAGTGCACACAAAATTTGAGGATTCCGGAAATTTTGTTTTGAGGTATGTATGACCAATGGAATTGCTAATAATTTTCCTCATCATTCTAATGCCTGGGTGTCCAAGGCGATCATGCCATGTTTAGAATGTATTAGTGTTTTGGAAAATTGCTTTGTTCGCAATATGTTGAATCGGTTTGATGTATGTACAGTACAGTCCGGAGGTTAAAGATGAAATTTTTTCTAGTACTTGTTTGTCATATCCGTTGTTTTTGGTAAGGATGAGATATTTATCTTTGTTGTCATTTTGGGTTTCAACATGGAAACCCTTCTGACGGATATCTCTATAACTGAGTAGAGTACGTGTTGAATCGGGATACAAGAGTACATCCTCAATTTCTAACTGTGTACCCATAGGGAGAGTGATAGAGGCACGACCAGAGCCTATTATCATTGCATCGCGTCCAGTGATGGTTAAAATATTTTTTTTCCTCCTAGTAAGATTTAGAAAATATTTTGTGTCCCTAAGTATAGAGTTTGTGGTGCCATTATCCACAAGGCATAATTCCTCCTCCATTTGATTGACTCTAAAAATCTATATACACAAAAAGAAGAATTTGAATGAAAAATTTATTGTGGTATATATAGAACACATACAAACGTAGTTACAATACCGAGTATGTTCGATATATGATCGTAGCATGCAAGCTTACAATATAGATAACAACATTGTTTATTTTACAACACTGTAGTACTTAGTAGCTATGGCAATAGGAGTCTAAGTAAGATCTCCAAACATGTCTTGAGAAGTAAATTCTTCAAGTGTGTCCTCGGTGCTCAGGAGATCATCCTTCTTTGGAGAAGTACATGTGTCCTTGAGTTCTTGAATGAACTTTTGAGAGCATCCAGCTTCATTGTTGTTGCATGGGAGATTGAAGTGTGCTTCAAATCTCTTCTCTTGAGCATGCTTGCCTTGAGTCCGAGACTGGAGGTAGAGGTTCACAAGGTGCTTCGGGATACGACATTTCTTGGTAGGATGGTTGTAGCAACCACATTTTTGACAAACTTCAGTTTTTGTCAACTTGCTTACCAAAATTGCCTTTACCTTTCTTGAATCCACCACGCTTTTGCTTCATGTTGCGTTTTGTTTTTGCCTTTAAAGTTCTTTGAGTGGTCTTTTGAACCACGGAACTTAATGTTATTCTGATTGGCATGAACTTCAGGAAGTGGAGTAGCCCCAATGGGACGTTGCTGATTGTTCTTTAAAATAAGTTCAGCGTGCTTCTCAGCCTGAAGTACAGTATGTATAAGATCAGAATAAGTTTGGTAATTTGCAGCACGCCATTGCTGCTGTAGGACCCTGTCAGATGGGAGCATAGTAGAAAGAGTCTTCTCTATTTTGTCCGCATCTGTTGGTTCCTTTTCACAAAAACACAACTGGAGCAAATAGCATGAAGGGCATGGTTATAGTCTCCAACTGTTTTGAAGTCTTGGAGTCTAAGATGTGCCCATTCATGATTAGCCTCAGGTAAAATAACAGCTTTCAACTATTCATATCTATTTTTGAGGGCTAACCATAAAGTGAGTGGATTCTCCTCAAACAGATATTCAGCCTTCAAATCCGGATGTATATGATTTCGTATTATGCTCAAAACGGAATATTTTACAATATCCGGTGGGATTTGATCAGCTGGAGGATTGAATATCACCATTTGCAACACATGTGTGGTGAGGTTGATTTTTAGGTCCATAGCCCATGTAGGGTAGTTGCTACCATCGAGAGCGGGGGGCTCAAACTCTTTGGTAGCCATTTAAGACCTACATGAAAAGTACGCTATAAGATAATTAATTTACATGAGGTAAATTAATATGTATGGTAATGTTGTAATAAATGCAAAATATGTGGAAAACAATATGAGTATTGTCATCCGAATGAATGTATACCCAAATTAAATATAACATGTGGTTATATTTATAATACCGTTAAATCACAATATTGGTGGTGAAGAACAATTTATTGTATGGCATAGCGTACAAAGAGATGTAGCAAATTGCCATAAATTGTGATTATGGTATTAGTGTAGGTATGTATTCATAATATGTTGCAAAGTTCTAAATTATTAAGTACATGGTACTTACTAAATGAGAATTTTGCTAAAGATAGCGAAAATTAAATATGGTCACAATTCATTTTGTATGTAATTTGCAATAAAGTAGTAATCCCATATATATAAAAATTATAGAAATGTGGATGCACATTTATGTAAAATTGTACATAATTTTCAGGTCCTGCAGGGACTGAAATGTTTATTTATAAAAATACAAATGGACGAGTACAAATATAAACAAGTACAGGGGTTAATCTGCAAAAACGACAATAGGAAACATAATTTTTATGAAATTTGGGGAATGTGTAAAAGAATCACAACTTGGGCCAGGGCCCATGCGGCCTTTAGGCCCAAGTGGAAGGTGGGACTTTAATGGGCCAAAAGCCCATTTAGAGGCATCCATATATATGTGTGGGGATTTAGGGTTTCCCCAAACCCATCCAGCCGCCACAACCGGCCGGCCGGCGCCACCACACGCAGCCGCCGGGCCGTGCGCTGCGCCCCACGCCCGTCGCCGCCTCCCGTGCCGTGAGTCGCCGCCCCACGCTCGTCGCGCCGCCCGGCCGTGGCGCTGCCAGGGCGCCGCCGGGCGAGGGCCTCGCCGGGTAGGGGGATGCCGTGCCACGCTGGAGGCGAGGGCCGCCGGCGCGGGCTGCTGCGTCGGTCGCGCTTAGGCCGTCGAGCTGCGTCGGGCTCGGTGTTGCCGCTGGTGCCATCGCCGGCCGGCCGGCCACCCCATCGCCGCCTTGGCCGCCGAGCCGGTGGGGTCGCCGCAGCGGGGATCAGCGCCACCGCCAGCGGGGTGCCACCACGCGCAGCCGGGTGCCGCTGCCGTCGGCCGGCTCGAGGCGCCGCGGCCGACTGCGCGGCCGGGGGGTAGGGGCCGCGCGCTGCCCGTGGATAGCCGGCCTGCCGTGGCGGCTGCATGGCGTGGCCGGCGCGCCTGCCGCCGTGGCACCGCGCCATCGCTGTCCCGGGCTTCCGCCGGCGTGTCTTTGCAGCGCGCCGCGCCTTGCCGACCGGCCCCCTCCCCCTCCCTTCTTCTTCTGGATTTATGTAGAGTGTGCCTCCCCTGTGGAGGAGGCCGGTGGGGATGTTGGGGGTCGGATTCGGAGGCCGGGACGGCGGTTAGCCGCTGCGGAGGCATGCGTCGGGCGCCGGTAAGGACCATAGCGCGGGGTCCTTGCTGGTGGGAAAACTCCGTGAGCCTCCCATGGACGCCGATGCACTGGTAAAGAACCATGGCCAGTTGCAATGACTGTCGTGGGCGCCGTTGGACAAGGAGCAAGAAGTATTTGAAGTGATTCGCACAGGGAATCTATTGAAGCAAGGAACTCAAGTAATGCTTTTTGATGTTTCTCGCAAAGATCGATCTGATCGTTCTCCATTACCTGCTGTGTTTTTGTTTGTGTGCTGATAACGTATTGCAAGAGGATTGACAAGTATTGAGAGAGAACTGTTGCTTTCTATTGATCATTTACTGTTTTCTGTACATGTGTGACATATTTATAGATGATGTAGGGACGGCAGTTGCCGCCGACAACCGGCGTCTGTACGGATCGCCGGCGTCTGTACGGATCGTCGTGTCCGTACGGATGCGGCAGTTGGTTAGATTGTTTGTAACAAGATCAGCGACGGCGTCCATGAGCCAGGCCATGCAAACGTGTACATCGTAAGCTTAGCATGCCGGATGTTGACATGGACATCGCCGAAAACAACAAGGTTACACTACTACAGAAAGATCATCATTGACGGTTCAAAACCATCATTATAGACGGTTTCTGAATCATCTGAATTTATATGTCAATGATAATAGGTGGTTATCACAGACGACTCTCAATCCATCTATGATAAGTTACAATACAGATGGTTTTTCAAAACAACCTTCTGTGATATATTACATATCATAGACGGTTATATTTAAAAACCGTCTATGATAGCAGAATATCACTGACGGTTGTACTTAAAAATCGTTTGTGGTAGCAGAATATCATAGACGGTTGCATTTAAAAACCATCCATGATAGAAGAATATCACAAATGGTTGTATTGAAAAACCGTTTGTGATAGAAGAATATCATAGACGGTTGTATTTAAAAATCGTTTACGCTTACTTCTATCACAGATGGTTTTAAATACAATCGTCTGTGATAGCTATTTGAAAAGGTATATTATTTTCTGTTTTTCGGCTAATCTTAGAAAATGCTAACCGTGCCTTCTAAAAATAAGCAAGCAAATCACATACATATAGTACAAGACAATCATTACACAGATCTAAAAATGAATTAAACAACGCAAGCAAATCACATATATAGCACATAATAATCATTATACAGATCTCACAAATGAATTAAACAACTGAGTGGCTTACAATTGAATTAATTATTTGATTAAACACAACTAAGTAAGTTAAAATTGAATCAAATGTTTGAATAACTAAATATCATCTTTGCTGGAGTTAAACTATCCATTCTTGTTAATGACCTCCACCATCAAGAATTCGGAGAGCTATTTTCGAACTTCGGTGAGGTTGTCAAGATCATATGTATTTGAGCCAAATTCTATGTACAGTCATTAGGAGTGTTAAAGTCATTATATATATATATATATATATATATATATATATATATATATATATATATATATATATATATATATATATATATATATATATATATATATATATATATATATATATAGCACACACACACATATATATAGAAATTGATAATCATGAAATAAATATTAGCAGTTAATAAACTTCTGGATCTTTCATCTTAGTACCCATGATTTTCAGCATATGTCTGCAAAAGTAGAATCCATATATGTTGCCCTGTAGTGGCAATATTTGTGCTACAAATACATATCATAGATGGTTCCACCAATAAATTGTATGTGATATAAAACTATCACAGACGGTCCATATTAATAACCGTCTATGAACTATTACAGACGGTTCTTCATAAGAACAGTCCATGATATCTGCCATTATCATATACGGTTTGTATCAATAACCGTCTGTGAATTATCACAGGTGATTAGTAAGAATCATTTGTGATGTCTTGTATTATCACAGATGGTTCTTATGAATAACTGTCTATGAAAGTATCACAAACGGTTATTCATATGAACCATCTGTGATAGTTACGTATCATAAACGGTACACGGTCATACTTGTAAAATCATCTGTGATAATTACAACATAGATGGTTCCCCGTGAACTGTCTGTGATGTAGACGTCTAGTATAACCTCTTTTGTAGTAGTGTTAAAAAACAAAAGTCTATAATGCTCTCACAAATCAATAGTCAGATTTTATTTCTACTACCACATTTCTACTACCAATATAATGTACTATAAAAAATCTCTCTAGGAAAACAAATATAAAGAAAGCAGGAATTATAATATAGTAATATTTGCTTATGAACAGAACGCTTGAAATCCATAAATTCTACAATTAATTTAGTTATGACGTTCTAATTGGATTTCCTATTGAATCTAGGGCTAGAGTTGATTATACGTAATATGGCTAATCCAACGTCTAGCTTGCAAAAATAAATAAATAAATAAATGTGTGCTTCTGGTTTTACGCTATACTCAGGCCTAACTTGTCGAAGTGGTGTATTGAAAAGTTTGCTTATCTCCCTTTGTATTTTCAATTGAGATGCACAGTTATTGTACAATTTACTTCTAGTTTCTTGGCTATACTTGAGTTGATGACCCACTTAGCTTGGGTACCTGTGGATGTATAAAGGGTTACCGCTAACATCAACCATGGTATTGATGTATACTGACTAATGAGCATTTTTTGACATGACACCAACAGGTATTGAAAGCCTTTGATTTATTTGTTGAGAAAGCCATCAACCTTCTCCTACCACTCCACTTCTAACTAATGAGCATTCTTTGACATGACACCAACAAGATCTTGGTTTTTCCATCACGTTTTTTCTTTGTTCAAAACAAACCATCTTTTATGTCCTTGTTTTACCATTAACATTGCTAATTAACATGCACAGCGCCACGCCCCAATGGGTACACACTCACTGTCACCTTATTAAATGGATCTCGTTTGACTCACTAGCCTCCACAAGAGACATCAAGCCAACACAAAAATGTTTTGCAGAGCTAGCTAGCCGCTTGTTGTCCACGCAAGAAATAACTCATGTACTAGAAGGACATAATATTACACCGAAAGATATATTCCAGATGGAACAAAAATTTTGAGTAGAGACCACTAATAGAAAAATTGGTTGTTTAGTAAGTAGCAAGTATGACAAAAACAAGCACGATCACTTCAATTAATAAAGCAGTACACCAATGTCCTTGATAAGTCATAAGAGTGTAACTCCACTTGTTCTGTGAGACTCACACTGTTGGTCGAGATCCACAGTCAGTGAGATAAATCAACGAAAAATAAAAAAAAATTCAATGCCAAACAATGGCAAATACATACTTGTCCCAACTATTTTCCCTAGTAGTATTTCACTTACAGAATGCAGATACAAATAAAAAAGGCGCAATTTGTGTTCTAGTTTCTTTGCTATGTTTGAGCCAAATGGCCACTCTCGCATGACTTGATTACCTTTCAAGGGTTATATATATGCATGTTTGTTTTGTCACGAGCTCGAATTTTGCAGCGCTTACTTCTGATGTCCAGAAATAGCTTCTTTTCTCAGCGCTAACACGAAACGCCTCGGCACCAGTCTCTATGACGCTGAGATATCATCCACAAAAAAGACTTCCACGTCCGTTCCCTATCCACCTCTTGAATTCGCCAGGGCGACCGAAACGCCCCGGCACGTCTTCGGCCACCCCGACCACAGGGTCCAACCTCTCCAATGGCCCCTTAGATCCGGCACTCTCTCCCCCAGATCTACCTGCGCTTTGGTTGGCTCACCTTCAGCTGTGCCATGATCAGGTAGTTCAGCACCTTCATCACTACCACTCCCGCTACCCCCCGCTGCCCCAGGCCGTCCATCGGGACCCTAGCATCCCCTCCCTGCATCTCCCTCCCATTCCTGCCTCACGGACCCTGAAGCCGCGAGCACCACCGCCTCTCCTGGGTCCCTTCACCAACCTCTTCAAGTCCCAGTCTAGGAGAGGTGGCATCTCCCTCCGAGTATTTGCAACAAGGATCTGTTGCCCATCGCCGCAGCAACCACTCCATCAAACCTCCGCATTGAAGATGTGCCCAACAACCGCATTGAAGTCAAGGCTCCGCTCATCTCTCAGAATCATCCTCGGGTCAAGCCTTTGACGCGTAGGGTTTCCTTCGCAGACGACCTTGCCACATGCCAACTCAGATCCATCATTACTGATCCATCTAACATTCTTCAAGCGAGATGGAATGATGGCTCTCAGCGGCGCCCCTCCTCTCCTGTTGCATCATCTTCATCTTCCCCAGCAGCAAGTGGCACGGCGCATTCATCTCTGCACAAGCCCCATGCTAAATGGACTATGGTAAAGCCCAAGTATTGGTGGCACAAAGCACACAACTAGACGGCTACCATTTCCTAAGCTTCACTTCTTCGCATTCAAGCCGCAACTACCAACGCTTCCTAGACTACACTAGAGGGCGATGCTTCAATTGCCTAAGCCGCGATCACTTTGCCCATTCTTGCCGTGACCCAGAGAAGAGAAGTGTCTCCACTATTTCCGCTCGGGACATAAAGCAAAGGAGTGCCCAGGTCACGCCAGAAAGCTTCCTCTACCACCAGCTTGTCCCTCCCCCTAGCCGCCCTATTGGCACCACCTCCGAGTGCTCGACCGGCCTCCCCCGCTTCAACCACCGCACCTCCCTCAACGCCTGCCCTCATAGTCCATCAGCCTATGTTCTGCGCAATGGCAAATCCCCTGCTTGGTGACCCAGCCACTCGACCGGCGGAAGAAGCATGCGTCATCCCCTCCTTCAGGGACCTACAAAGAGAGCTTCAACGCTGCAAAGCTTACTTGGCTGTCCTTTGGCTGGGCATGTCGAGGCCAAAAGTTGACCTTAGAACTATCACTGAAGCCATCCAAAGAAGATTCAATCTGCGCTCTGTTGATTTCTCCATGCACCACCACTACCAGGAGAATTACCTTGTCAATTTCGAGCACAAGCATCACCGCGACGAGGTGGCTGGAACTTATAGCTTCATCTTCCACGCCTTGGAGTTCCAGATGTGCCCTTGGAAGCCCCGTCGTTATGCTTTCGGCGTAGCTTTTCGGTTCCATGTGCGCCTCTGCCTAGAGGCCATTCCCCGTCATGCCTGGACTACGGACGTGGCCAGTAGGGTCATTGGTAGCAAGTGCTCCCTGGATCACGTCAAGCAGAAGTCCATCCTCCAAGAGGGCGTTTGTACAATGGACCTTTGGGCTTGGACAGCCAATCTTTGTTCCATCACGAAGGTGTCGTGGCTCACCTTCACAGATGGCATCGTCTCCGGTCCGACTTTGGCCCCCATCAGATGGACCCTGATGTTGACCATTACAAGAAGGGGCTTACCTTCCGAGTCCTCATTCACCTAAACTTCACTGAAGACTTCTCAGCCCCCTCGGGAGCTGAACTTGCCACCGACAGCCTTGTGCCATTCAAGCTGGTAAAGCACAACTTGTTGTGGCATCTAGGGGTGGTAGACAGTTCCCTGGAGTCTCCTGAGCCCCTTCTTAGCCAACACTGAAGTGACCCTATCGCACTAACCAACGGAGCCAAAGTGGGTTCCTCCCATCTGAGTGGTCGAAGTAGGCCTAGCCAAGAGGCTTGTCATTTTGACATCAAGTGAAGCGGGGTTCGCTACGACAACGATGATGAAGATCCTGATCACCACCGTCAAAGTGAACATTGTGGCCAGTGGAGAACCGCTGAGCACGACATGCATGCGCAGGGCGTCCCGTGCCTTGGAGTGTGTCTACGACTGCTCTCCTTGGCCTTGCAACTCCACCGAAGGTGATCGTCATTGTCACTCCGAGATGCCAGCGGGACACATCATCTTCGGATCGCCAGAACAATGTCAAGCTCACAACCAGCAACCACCTACTGACAAGGTGTGTAAAGACTTCATGGATACTGCCTTGTAGGCTTTATTCACTTCGCATGCCACACTTCTCCTCTAGGAACTCACACAACTACTCGACAACAGGATATGCCAATCGAAGGAGGAGGTAGAGCTACGCCCGTGGTTGACAACTCCCTTGGTGATCTAAACTAGGCCGACGAGTGTCGTCCCCCTCCTGGCCAACGCACCATCAATGCCACAACCTCAAACCATGATTTTGTCATCGCCGCCCAAGCGCGCTATGGCATCGCCTCCTCCCGCCGGTGGTTGGGTTGGATTGGTGGAGGGCTAGTGCATTTCTCCCCACCAAACAGCTGATGCTCCCAGCGCCAACAAGCAACCATGTTCTTGGGCCACCTTCACCAATTTTTCATTACTAGCCAAGTAGCGTGCTTTGTTCTCTATGTCATGTGATGGCGTGGCGGACAGATGGACGGACACGTGGCAAATGTGTAAGACTAGGGCTGAGGTGGTAGCTCGTGTGGGCGGCTGAATGAGCAAGGGATGACGTCATCTTGATGACATCATCTGGCACAGAGTGCGAAACGACATTAAGATCCAACGGTTTCTAGAGGGCCACGTGGACGAATCCTAGCCGTCGGATCTAAGTGTCAGTGCGGATCCAATCGAATGGTCACGATGGTGAATTAGATGACTGGGATGGTGACACGTGGCACACGACGACTACTGGCAGAGACAAAGCGCCGACGGTGACCAAACGAGTGAGGTGCGGTGGTGAAACAACTGTGCATGTGAAATGAGGCGATGGCCGCTTCCGGCGGTGAGGTGGGCGGTGGCTAGCTAGCAAGCAGAAATGGTGGACGAGGCTCGGCAACTGCTAACCGGTGGCGGCTAAGCGGCAAGGTCAGGGGCGAAGACTCAACGACCGGAGACGAGAACGAAGACAGCAGGCTCAGTAGAGACGATGACGGTGCACAAGCGACTTCAACGAGAGCGAGCGGCTGCGAGACATGGAAAACGAGGGGGTAGTGCAGCTTTTATGCAGGGATGCGATAGAATGATATTTATTTAAGCTTTAATTAATTCTAAAAATCCAAATGGTAAATTTTATTTTAAATACTTCAAATAAACTCTGAAAAATAGGATGTTACAAATGTGAGGGGACTTAACTCCCCTGCTCATCATACAACTGTTCAGATGATGCTAGAGATAAATCCTTGCCATATAGCCTGTCTACAGGAATCAAAACTGAGTATAGTCGACCTAGCTTTGGCCAAGTCTATCGGTGGAAATAGACTTGAAGATTTCACCTTCCTACCAGTGGAGAACACTAGAGGAGGGATCCTTATCCTCTGGAATAGCATGAATTTGTCCTCTCGATCCACGTGACGATTAGGGGCTGTGTGATGCTTTTGTCCTCACCTTGGCGTATGGCCCAACACTTGACTGGGACAAGGAGAGATTTCTTTCGGAACTTACGCATGTACACCCGTTGCCATCCAGCAAGTGGCTCCTTTTGGGCCCATTGCAAGCCACCAAGTGGCTCCTTTTGGGCTACTTCAACCTCATCTATAGAGCCACTAACAAAAATAATTTGAACCTTAATCAGCATCTTATGGGAAAGTTTCACAACGTCCTAAATACCTGTGAATTATAAGAGATTCTCCTTCAAAACCGCAATTACACTTGGAGTAACGAAAGAGACAATCCCACACTAGTCAAACTAGACAGTGTCTTCGCAATGTTGCCTGGAATACCACCTTCAACAATCATGCTCTGTAGGCCTTATCCACTTCTTTATCAGATCACTGCCCCCTTCTCCTCTCAAATGTTGGTGGACCTCGGCTACCCAAAGTTTTTCGCTTTGAGAATTTTTGGACTTGGTTGCCGTCCTTTCAGCAGGTCTTCTAGGAGGCTTGGGTAGATATCACGCTTGGCAATAACCCGATTTTCACCTTCAATAGAAAATTAACAATCACGACTACTTGGCTAAGGACATGGAGCAACATGCTGGTTCTGCATGTAAAGCTACAACTGCACATGGCCAAAGAGATCGTCCCGCGCTCGACATCGCTTAGGAAAATAGAGCCTTGTCTCTCCAAAAGGCCAAACTCCGAGCCAACCTAAAAAAGAGAGTTATGGGTCTGATAGTAATCCAAAAATCTCAGATTAAGCAAGCATCATGTATCAACTGGCTATGTGAGGGAGTCATAAACACAAAATTCTTTCACATTAAAGTCAACTCCCATAGACAAAAGAACTTTATCCAACGCCTCATGAGGGGACAAGGTTGGGCGACTTTGCATGAAAAAAAACATCCGAGGTGCTCTTTCATCACTTCTCGCAAATACTTGTACACAATTCACAGGCAACCACCACCTTCAACTAGGAAACGTTACAACTGTCGTACTTGGATCTAGACTACCTAGACACACCTTTCACCAAAGTTGAGGTGCACACAACCATCCTTCAATTACCAAAGGACAACATCGGGCCTGGACAATTTCAATGGAAACTTCCGCTATGCATGTTGGGACATCATAAGAGAGCATCTCACGGCCATCTTCCAAAGTTTTTACAACCTCAAAACAACAAACTTTCAATGCTCCAACACCTCCAAGTGATTCTTCTTCCAAAGAAAGACAGAGCCCAATCTACGATAGACTTTAGACCAATTAGTTTAATTCACAGTGTCTCCAAAATCATCACCAAAACCTTGGCCTTGCGCCTTGCACCCTTCATGAACGGCCTAGTCTCATAGAGCTAAAGTTCTTTCATCAAAGGAAGATGCATTTAGAAAAATTTCCTCTACGTCTAGAATCTCACAAGAATCTTTCATCATTCAAGAACGCCAACCCTCATCTTCAAGTTAGATATCGCCAAAGCTTTTGACTCAATATGTTGGGACTACTTATTGCAACTGCTAGCAATCCGGGGATTCCCTCCACGCTGCAGGGATCGAATCTCTTGCCTCCTCTCCACTACAACCTGCTAGCAATCCGGGGATTCCCTCCACGCTACAGGGATTGGATCTCTTGCCTCCTCTCCACTGTAACCTCTATAGTTCTCCTAAATGGCGTTCTGAAAACATTATTCAACACCGTAAAGGTCTTCGGCAAGGTGACCCATTCCCCCCCCTCATCTTTATCATAGCGATAGACCCTATCTAAAGCATCCTCAACATAGTAACAGAATGTGGTCTCCTGTAACCTTTGCATGGATGGGTAGCAACCTTGTGAACCTCCCTTTATGTGGATGACACAACCATAGCTAGATGTCAACACCCTTGTTTACCTTCTCAAGAAATTTGGGTAAGCAATGGGCCTACATACAAACTTACAAAAAAGCCAGGTGGCACAAATTCGTTGTGAAGGGACTAATCTACAAGTAGTGCTTCAGGACTTACCAGCTATTCTGGCTACCTTCCCTTTGGAATATTTGGGATTACCCCATGCAATTTGAAGACTACGTCGCCTGCACTTCCAAAGGTTGCAAGACAAAGTGTCCTGTCATCTGTGCAGTTGTGTGGTAAATTGTTGATGCTAGCGGGGAGGAAAGTTTTAACAAAGGTAGTCCTAAATGCCCAAACGACATACCTCCTCATGGTTATCAAACCACCACCTTGGAGTGCTTCAATTCCTAAAAAGACGGACAAGACATTTTCTTTGGACCGGTTCTACCAACTGACGGGAGGAAAATGCAAGGTCAGCTGGGATAAGGTATGCAGACCCACATCTCTAGGTGGGCTTGGTCTCCTCGATCTCCAATGATTTGCGTGAGCCCTACAAATCATATGGCTTTGGTATGAGTGGGTAGCCGCAAACAAACAGTGGAAAGGAATACAAACCCCTTGCGATGAGCATGATAATATCTTATTTGCAGCGGCCGCCACCATTACAATCAGTGATGGGAAATTAGCAACCTTCTGGAACTCGGTCTGGGCTTAGGGGAGATGGCTATGTGACATTTTTTCGTGTTTTTTGTTGGCTCAAAAACAAAAAAACCGCTCCCTGCATGCAGCCTTAACTAAAAATAAATGGCTACAAGATCTCAATTGGTTGAACGACCCAACTGCACAGCACATTCAAGAATTCATTGCCCTCTAGGGCCACATATCTTCCTTGAACCTTCAGGAAGGGGTGGATGACACTATAACTTGGAAACTTACTCCGCATAGAAGCTACACCGCAGCCTCAGTATATAAAGCACAGTTCTTTGGCACAACAAACACCTTCATGAACTCTCTTGTATGGAAGACTTGGGCCATCCAAAAATACAAAATCTTCGTGTGGCTGGTGCTGCAGAGTAGGTTGTGGTTTGCTGACCACCTCTCTTTGAGAGGATGGCCAAACCAATCATATTGCCCACTTTGCATGATTTCCCCAGAAACAGCCATCCACCTCTTCACCAAATGCTGCTACACGAAAAGAATTTGGACCCTCATTAGCCATTATATCACTTCAGATTCCATATACCTAGTTTCTTGGCATACTACCGACTCTATCCAACACTGGTGGGAGTCCGCCATTCTGAAGCCAGACGTACCTCACAAACCCCTAGCTTCATTATTGATGCTCGTCACTTGGGAGATCCGGAAAGAACACATTTGTCACATTTTTTTTGTTATGTAGCGTCCTTTTAGGGTGTGCTCATATCCTGGCTTTTAATATAAGGCAGTGCTCCTATCCATTTCAAAAAAAAGGTTACATCCACATCAGTGCCACATTCATGCCGGCTGATGTCACTACCATAAAAAGGATCATCATAGACAGTTCAAAACCATTATCACAGACGGTTTCTGAACCATCTGAATTTATGAGTCGTGATAACAGGTGGTTATCATAAACGACTCTCAAACCGTCTGTGATGAGTTACAACACAAACGATTTTTTAAAACAACCATCTGTGATATATCTTATATCAAAGATGGTTCTTAAAATAACCGTCTGCGATATCTTAAATATCACAAACGGCGAATACTAATAACTTACATATCATAGACGGCTAATACCAAAAATCGATTATAATATGTCTGATGTCATAAACGGTTCTTAAACATAGTTGTCTGTGATATCTTACATATCACAGATAGCTAATACTAATAACCATCTGTGACATCGGATATATCACAGACGGTTTGATGTTACAAACCGTCTGTGATAGCTATTTAAAAAGCTAAATTATTTTCTATTTTTGGCTAGTCTCAAGACATGCTAGCCATGCTCTCTGAAAATAAGCAAGCAGATCATATGGATAGCACATGACAATAATTACACAGATTTCACAAATGAATTAAATAATGTAAGTAGATCACATACATAGTATATGATAATTATTACATAGATCTCACAAATGAATTAAACAACTGAATGAAGTATAATTAAATTAATTATTTGATTTTGCACAATTGAATTAAATATTTAATCATCTTTGCCGGGGTTGAACTCTCTATTCGATTGAATGACTTCCGTCATCAAAAATTTGGAGAGTTTTCCTCAAACTTCAGTGAGGTTGTCAAGATCGAATGCACTTGAGTCGAATTTCATGTCCTATCGCTAGGAATGTTAAAGTCATTACCATATATATACACATATATATAGAATTGATAATCACGAAATAAATATTAGCAGGTTGACAAACTTTTTGATCTTTCGTCTTAGTGCCCATGATTTTTTGCATATGTCTGCAAACGTAGAATCCGTATACGTTGCCCTATGATTGTTGGTGGCACTGCAAAAATAGAATTACATATATAGGTATTGTCAGTTCTAGAGACTTTATTATGAAGTGTGATATAGGATTATTGTATTGTAGTGGGTACCAAAAATTGTGTCCTGTGTCACAGTGTGGCACTGAATTCCTTATGTCTCCCTCCCTAGGCAACGTAAGCGCTAAACAACTTACACGATTCCAAAAAGTTAGCCTCGATCGTTGTAAATGAAGGAAGATCACAATAGAGTTATGTAGGGAGGAACTGAGTTTACTTGTCAATTGCATATTGCGAAAGGTGAAGTCGTGGTTACTCCTAAGTAGGGGATCAAGGTATATTATCTTGCTCCACTTTGATACAATCACAATCAAAATCTAATGAGACCTAGTCATGTATGTCGCTATAGCGATTAATTCTAAGTTCATGTTGTGTACAAAGTATAAATGAAACTTGTATGGCAACTAGTGAGGCTCTTACCCCTAGTTGAAGGGTACTATGATGTAGTCCTTGTCACTCTGAGTAAGTAATCTTGTCGTTATGTAATCTTTGATAAAGGATGTGTTGTCTTTGATGCATTGCTCAGAGATCAAGCGTGGGTCGATGAAACCCACCAATTGTTGCTGTCGCCAGACTTGTTGGATCATGAATCAATACATAAGCAATGAACTATGACATTTGATCGGTATTACGTGAATGTGGAACTTGATTGTCTAGTACACTCATAGTGTCCAACATCATAGAAGTGATGCATCAAGTTCGTCAAGGTTGAATTGTAAGAATAAGTTTTCAAAAGTCACGATGAAGTGGTCCTAGTTGTGGAGGAAATGTGCCTCCGTGTATCTCACTATGAATCTGCTTTGCCAGTTTGGCTTCTTGTTGGACCTTTGTACATACTAGGAATGCAAAGCCCTGTTAACCAGTACAAGGTTGGATAATTATGACTCGGGGACCAATGACACTCCGAGCTTATACTTCTAAGGCCCGGGAGATGCCTTAATCTGCTTTGGTTGGGCCTTCGTGTCTCGCTTGCGATACGTCTTCAGCATCGTCTCTACGAGAGCCGATACGATGGCCTTCTGAAGTAGAGCTTGAGGTGGAGTCATAGAGGGTTCTGTTTGATAGGGATGGTTGTGTCGAGATCGCGGCATGAAAGGTCCAGGTTGATGTGCTTCTTGGACTATTGGATGAATGTGTGGACGACATCCTCTAATGTCATGATATCATCATTTGGGGGCTTCTCAAGTGGGACGGACCTGAAAACATTATTAATCATGTTCACTTGGACTTTCACAAAATCGGTTCCTAACTGGGCACTATGCACCTGTATCCCTGATAGGCTTGAAAATGCTATCCCCTGCCCAGTGTCAATGGGAATAGAGCCAACAAGTTTGACTTTAAAGATGTACGGTGTGGGCTTCTACATAACGATACACGATGAGCTAAAACGTCCACTAGATCTATCTATATGGCATTATAGAGAGGTACATTATTTGGATGATATCGATAGGTAAGTGGGCATCACTATGTTCAGAAGTTGGCGTGGACACGCAGCTACTCCAATGTTGAGGGGGACTAGGTACCGCAATAATGGGGGTGGCTTGTGAGTGGTTGCAAACTTCTCTCAGTTCTTCTCTTAATGAATCTATCTCTTCTCAAAGTGAGGTAGTTATCTTCTCTCGAAGTGAGGTAGATAGCTCTTCCTTAAGTTGTGCATGAAGCTCCTGTTTCATTTGGGAATCCATGCCTCCAAGGTATGTAAATCCTTAGGCCTCTATGACCTAGGTGCTTCTTGTTTCCTAGGGCCGTGGATAGTATATTCTTCTCCCTGTCTGCTTCAAAGAAGCCTTGCAAAGATTCGGCAGTCAATGTTTGCTGCAAGAGATAATCATGTTATTTTACACCCCATGAAGTAAAAGACCTATTCATAACTAAGTAGTTTAACATATCTTGTCAGGCGTTAGGACACTGTCTCGTTTACAGGGTTTTCAAAAGAAGAGACAGCTGAAGACGTGGTTGATAATCTCGCTCTTAATCAGTTTTGGACGTGCTCATTTGTGATCCTGGCAAATGGTTGGGAAGCCTCTGATTGGATTGCGACCTCGTCCTGCATCCTCTATTGCTGGATTTTACCCGCATAACCAATGGTGCCAAGTCTGTTGGGTGAGTGTTTTATAACCTAAGAGCCCTATGTGACGCACTTTGCTATTGAAATTTAGTCGTCATCTTCATATGCACAAAGGCCTCCTATGTTTCCGATGACAAGAAAGGATACCTCTTGAAGGGCATGCGATCCCTAGTCACGTACTATGTGACAAGCGTGCTCTTGAAGGTCTTCCACACTTTTCCCATCGCGAGGAGCACTTGCCGTTTCATGAGTTTCTATACTTCTTCTGGGATCTTGAACAAGTTTGAAATTTCCACCCACAGCTGATTTTTCTAAACATTTGTCAAAGCTTTCCAGTTTGCTACGGTGATGGAAATCCTTTGCCTTCCAATTGTCTCATAGGTAATTCGGAATGCTGCCACTATTTTCTTCGGTTGTAGAGGGACCCCATCTGAAGAGACCACCATGATGGTTATTTGGCCCTTTAGCCTTTTTGTTACTCCTCTACCATGCTTAGTTACCTCGGTCTTCAAAGCATCATACCCATTCGACGACATCGATAGTGATGACGATGACTGTGTGGACGTCATCTCTCTTACAAGAAAAAATTAATTATAGTGAGCTGTGAGCGTAAACAAAGTGAATCATAGAGGACCGTTGTTAAGAAATAATAACATTCCGCGATGTATACTATTGCTACAAGATCGCTTTGCAACACTCTAGTATGAAGCTAATAACACACACTAGTGTCTCAGGTTCTATAAAGTTAGTTGTGGCCATAGTTTCTTCCTCCTTATCATGCTGCGTGCTGGGCTTGATTGCTATCTTAGGTGTAAAATAACCTTTGGGTTGCCGCAGCAACAAAAAGGCTCTTTTACACACTAGTGTCTCTGTCTTTAAAGCTTCGTAGGTAACATGGTTGGCATTGGATAGTTCGGAATCATTAGTGAACAAAACCCAAAATGTGTCTACCCGCTAACGCGCTCTTTCAGTCTCTCCTGAGCACCTTCAACTGAACAATCAAGTCAAATTGAGACCATAGGCTCTCTTCAAGTTCCCTTTCTTGAGGGTTTCGGCAAGATTGACTCGGTCGCTCGCCGTCTCGCGTAAACACTCCAAGTGATGGCAAGTCTCCTGGATAAATGCAACATCATTGTAGGGGACCACATCAATGGTGAGGTTAGCTCACCGGAAGCGGGAGACAGAAGACACGGTGGAGGAGGATGTCAAGACGGTAGAAGGTGGCTTTCAACTTCTTTGGCAAATCCTCGGACATTGGAAGGATGCTATTGGCACAATGTTCTTCTATAGCATCCACCACCGTACAGCTGGTGAGGTACTCATCCAGGATGGCCAGGTTGTCTATCAATGCCGGTGACAAGAAAGAGTAGAGAGCCATTTATTAGTGCTTAGAGTCAAGCAATTAAGACAAGGAAGACAACCGCTCCGCGAGGTGCTCGAACAGGATTAGCGATGTAGGGATTAATCTCCGTGGCGGACGGTCATTTTTATATAACAAAGAATACATTTGACGCCTGAGACGAAGAGACACATCGGGGAGCCAAAACGATCGAAGATGCGCTTATCGGGGAGACGAAGCGCTATTTATATGTACAAATACATATCACAAATGATTTCAACTACAAACCATTTGTGATATGCAACTATCACAGATGGTTCGTATTAATAACCGTCTATGAACTATCATATACGGTTTTAATTAAAAATCGTCTGTGTCATCTGCAATTTTCACAAATAGTTCGTATTAACAACCTTCTGTGAATTATTATAAACGGTTATTAGTAAGAACCATCTATGATAGTTATATATCACAGATGATATACAATCACGCTTGTAAAATTATCTATAATAATTACAGCATAGATAACGTGAGATTGTTTTGTAGTTATGTGTTCAGCGCCGGTGATCATGCGCTGACCTAAACTATCCTGGTGCCAACTTTGCTGGCGCTGCAGTGATTTCTTCCGCTCAGTTTTGGCCAGTAGTGAAGGACTAAAACCTGCCCGGAGACACGCCGACAAACTACGCTCAGATCAATGCATCAACTCATCGAGTCATCATTGATCGTGAAACCGTTAACTAAACACAAGTTCTTGCGTTCTTATTCCTTCAAAAGAGTTTTTGCATTCTTCCTCGGAACGCGGATTCACTGTAACTTTGACTCCACTCTCTAGCTCGGTCTTAATAAACCCACATGTATTGTTCTATCTGGAGATTAGGATGGATTTGACGAGCTATACGAGGCAGATGCGAGGCCATCCAAGACATGCTCCCAAGTAATTGGGCTAAATTAATTTAGCAACTCCTCTCTCTATTACTGAATTACTAAATGGTGTTTAGATTGTGTGCAATCAAAAAAGCATTTGAATTTGTCATCAGAATGAGATTTGCCATCACAAAAATTTAGGGAGAATCTCATTCATGCTACGCCACCCCCTATTTTAATAGTCGTTTGATCTGTAGAATAGCAAAACATAATATTTAGATGTTACTGTCCATTGATTTATAGAAGTTAGGACATCCAGGCAAGAACATGGTAACACCCAGGTTTTTGCTACCTTTATAAAGTTTTTTTAAATAACCATTTAGATTTATATTAAATTAATTAAAGCTTAATTTGATTTTTTGAAAATAAAAGTATTTAATGTGAATAAAATAAAATTCAATTAAATCAAAACCAGTGTATTTGGGTTCCTTTGGGTTGCAAGGAATTCTTCTGCATTTTATCGTTTTTTTGGAGTTTAATTGATATTTATTGGAGCTCAATTTTATTTATCTCCCTTTTCTAAAATTCAGAAATTCCTAAAACTCTAGATTTTATCCTTTGGGCTCCAGTCCGCTTCTCCTGCATAGCCCGTCACTCGGTCCAACTAGGCCCAACTCGCCTCATCTGCCACGCGTCGCCCTCATGTCTTCTCCCATCTCCAACACGGACACAAGCGATGTCACTATCTCCTGCTTGGACACCGCACCCCATAAGCCCTTGTCGATGCCAATGCGCCATCGGATTGGCTTTCATCATGCATTCGATCTGCTCCGCCGCCTTCTCCTCCTCGCCATTTGTCGACTCTAATGACCAGCGGTCTTCAGGCCAAGCCCAAAAGCATCGCACTGCCCCCAGGGTCACAATGCGCACATCACCTAGCCATGCCATGGCTTGCCTCACCGAATTTGCCTCTGCTGTGCTTGCTCCAACTCCTTCATCGTCGCTGACCACTGCACTGTGCTCCACAGCCACATCCAAGCTGTGGGATTAGTTTGTTGTCCCACGGTAAAGCTCTTGATGTCCTCATCGACTTGCCGTTCATCGTCCCTATTGCTCTCGGCCATTGGTTCGTACACATCAACTATCCAACATGGCCTACCATGTGTGTGCCACGCAAGCCCTAGCTAACTGCCACTTCATCCCATCGTAAATGCCCTACCACGTCCTATGCCATATCACCTCCCACGTGTTAGCCATGTCAGCACTACCTCATCATTTTTGCTCACTTCATCCCATGTGTCTACCCAGTCACCACGCTATGCCAGCCAAAATCCCCGCACCGGTTCAATGGACCTAGTCTATCTGTGGACCAAGCCACTGACATATGAACCCCACCTATCAAATTTCCCTTTTCTTTTTCTTAATTCCAAAGGGGATATTTTAGGGAACATTGTCATTTCTCTCTGAATTTCTAGGTATTTATTTTTTCAATAAATCTTCCGAGAGTCTATTCTCCTTCATACGAACTTTGATTGACCTGATTCTTCTTTCTAAATTCATCTAAAATTGAACTCTACTTTATGGTTCTAGTTTTATCAATTTTTAATTTTATTTAAATTTATTTGTATTTTATTCATTTTCTTTCTCATTAGATAACATCTTTGAAAGAGTAGAAGTAAGACTTGAAGATCAAAAAGTGGTAACTGAGTAAGACCAAGGCAAGTCATAATTTTTAATTATGTTGAACCTATTATTTCAAATCTAAGTATTATTATTTTGCTTTAAATTATAATGCATTGCTTATTTATTACAAATCCTTTTATTTGGTAGCTATCAGGTAAATTTGATTAAATCATTTATTTGATAATTTGAATGCCATGATTCTCTTATCACCAAAGGATGATTAATTATCTAGTGATGCAAAATTATTATCACTTAGGTTGTACGTCTATATACTTAGATATGCTCATTGATACATTAGGCTCATCATCACAATGATCAATTAATTAATTTTAACTTAATAAGATATAGAATCGTAATGGTTAACCACAGTTATGAAATTTGTGTGCCATGATATAGGTGGTGTTATTGGTCTTGGTTAAACAAAATGATTTTCACTTGAACGAGTGATCGTGCAGTAGAGGGGATGTGATTAGCACATTGGGATGTGAATGCCTCGACTAGGTACTGATTAAGAACTTAACTTTATGCTCCATTGACCTAAGCCTTATCGTGTAGCCATATGTCTATTATGGGATGAACTTGGCTAATTAATTTGTGATATTTCAACTTTGATTTTGCTATTGTGATGAATGTGGATGGTTGTTCTTGTTTGGGTAACCTTCTACATGGCGCAAGAGGTGACTTTCCGACTAGGTGGTCAACTTACTTAGTAGTAAAACTTTAGCAGGTGGAATTGGTTGTGTTTGAGCAATGTAAAACGCCTTGTGATAATCACTTAGTCATAAGTCTAAGGAAGCGTGTATTGGCCGACATGATAAGTTGATTATCCTTTGAGGGTAAAGTTGTGTAACATCTGTAAAGTGTAAAATTATTCAAATAGTTGTGTCTCTGGTTATAGACAATACTAGGTGATTTCACACGAAGGTTAGATTTTCATAAAACTTTGGTTTGGTTAGAAGTGAACGGTTAGTTCACTTGTGGTTTATTCTATTCCCTTGAATTCATTACTTATTTACTTACTACTCATTTTTAAAGTGTGCTTTCAATCTATTTATTGTATTTACTCTAAATTATTGCTTTTTACAAAGTAACCATTTAGTTATCCTTTGAACAAGCTTACATCATTATATATTACATCTTATTACAAATGACTTGTTGAGTACTCTATGTACTCAAGGCTATATCTTTTGTTACTCAGTTGCTGAGAAAGAACCATATGAGACAGAGGTGTTTGTGGAAGAATTCTTCGATGACTTCACATATTAAGACTTCACTTCCTAGTTGATTGCCTATTGGAATATTGAATGGCCACTATATTTATCTTTATTTTCCACTGGTAGTTTTTGTTAGGCTCTTCATGCTATTATTTGTAAGATTGGCCATAAGGTCACTATTCTAATAATTAATAATATTTACTATTCTCACAGTTATTCGTGATTATGGTTGATATTTCATCTATGTTGCTACTATGTGCATCAGTATGATCCTAGATTAGTGCATAATATACAGAAAATCTGAATTTACATATTCGGGTCTCAACAAACATAAACTATTAACCATTAATTGAATAAATGAGGCTACCTTACGCATTATGAAAACTGTACAATAAAATTTTTAAAACTTCAACCACTAATATACAGAAATGCATTTGGATTAGTCACATAAAATAGTTCCAGATGATTTTTCATCAAAAAAATAGGGCAAAGTCTCATTTAAGCCACTTCACTCGTATTTTATTAGTCATTTCATTTATCAGATAATGTAAGATCATAATAAGAGGTTATATCCACTAATTTACAGATATCATTTTCATGTGTCCATTCTAAATATTCAAAAATACGTTGATAACTATAGTTTATAATATTTGATCATACACAATCTAAAACAATTTTCTTTCGTGACCTAAAGGAGTAGACAAGAAAGAGTAGTTTGATCACAACGTATGACCGTTAATGAGGAACAATAATCCAAGATGGGCACATGCCATGCATGGTGATTAAATATGAGTTATAGTACATATGTATGCATGAATATTGTCAAATCTCAAGACTCAACAAAAATAGGATCACTACTATTACTAATATTACATGTAGGTGTGGTGGAGATATTTGTTCCTACTATTACTAGCACTATCGTGCCATGAACATGTATATGAATGAGTTAGTGCATTAATCATGGTTAAGGCTGTAAACGACCAGAATTCTAACTGGCCTGCTATGCTAGGCTCCAGCTCGAAACAAACTCAAGCTGAGCACGAGTGAGACTCGGTCATCGGTCGAGCTTGAGACTAGGCTCGACCAAAGCTCAAGCTTAGCTTATAAGCTCTGTAACAAATGACATCAATCAAGAAACATCACAAAAGAGTATACTCCACATCAAGAAACAACAAACAATCTTCAAATTTTAGTTTTTTTTCCCAAAAACATGCACACAATAATACCCAACTACTACAGCTTAGAGAACAACCTAAAGACCCATAATTTTCAGTTCTTTACATTAACAAAACAAGAGGAGGGGTGTGATGAACAATTCATACTTAGATCTGGCTGAAAGAAGAGGGATGGGATGGCGATGTCACGGTGATGGTGAGTTGGGCGAAGATTTGCTATGAGTTGAGGAGGAATAGGCAGTAATGCGGTGGTGGAGAGCTCGTCTGTCAAGGGAGGAGGTGAGGGACTCAGTGTGGAGTAGTCGAGGTTGTCACGATGGCACCCTTAACGACGGATATAGCGTTGATGCTTGCTAGCAGCAGAGAGGATAGGGGCATCACCGTACTAGCGTTTGGCGACGGGGGAGGATATGTGTGTCACTGCGCTAATTGCTTAGCAAGCAAAAGAGGGGCGTTGCTTGGTGAAGAAGGAGAAGGGCATGGACACATCGCGTTAGGGTGGGGGCCAGGGCTGGAGCACTCCTCCTTTGCCATGGCTAGATGAGTGGTGGGCGACACGGTGGGAAGTGAGGAGGTGCCGTGATGGAAGTGGGGATTGAGGGAACTGTGACTAAGGGGGAGAATATGATGAGATGCGTATAGGGTTGGGACTTGGGAGGAGTTGGGTTGGGGACTTGGAGGTGTTGGGCCTTAAGGTATTGGATTTTGAAACTAGGCCGATGGAAATAGGAGGGCACGTGCGGTACGAGATGGTTGGAAAATTACAAGTCCTAACGAATTGCTCGAACTTGGTTTGTTGGAGCTCATGAGCTTTGATTCGGGCTCAAGCTTGTTCGACTGGGGCTCCAGCCGAGCTCGAGTAGCTTGAGAGTCTCGAGTTTTCTGTACAGCCCTAATCATGGCTACCTCATGCATGCATGCACATTGCATTCGACGAGACACGTGCTGCTCACGATCATTACTCATCGTCAACCACATAGGCGCTGAGGCTACGCGGCTCAACGCTGAACCTGAGCTGACTTAGCAATACCCTCTTTCACGTTAGAGTGTGCACTATCATAGCATGTAAGGTCAGCGCTAAAGATCATTAATGATCTTGCCGCTGCGACGTTAAGGGGACGTTCGTTTTAGCGATGGCTTCTGGCTTTTGGCTGAAATTTCACTGTAGTTAGCTTTTTTTTACCGTAACTGATATGGCCTTTTGGGCATAATTAAATTTAAAAAATGTAAAAATAGAAAAAATATGTTAGTCCATCACGGACAATGTAAAGGAACACGGAAAAAAATGCAAAAGCCCAAAAAATCTAAAAAAATTTAGAAAAGACGAATTACTGAATAGTGAAAAAAAACTGAAACTAAAAGCTGAAATTGAAAAAAAGCTGAAACGAGTGGGGCCGCTTCTCTCAGCATCATTTGGCGTTGAGAAAAGGGATATTTTTGTAATTAGTTTTAGAGGGCTATTTTTGGAAATAGAGTGAAAAAGAGGCTAAAATAAGAAAATACTATTCCAGGTGGAATAAAATCACTATGCAGAGGCTATTGGAAGGAAAAATCGGTTGTTTAGTAGTGGCGACAGGGAGGACCAGAGAGCCCCATTTTATAAACCGCATTAAAACACCAGAGGGGGAACCCAGGACGCAACGGGACAGATTTGACCGGTCAACGCCACCAGAAATTCGGATTAAGAAAAGCCCGTAATACGCGAACCCGCACCGTTAATTAACACGCCCCGAGGCCGAGGGCACCAAACACAAAGTTTAACGCGGGGAATTACATACACAGCTCCGCGTTCGCTTCGTTCCCTAACCCAATGTGGGCCCCACGGATACATTCCCCTACCCTTTTTTCACCGACACGATGCCCCGCGGCAAAACTCCACGGGCGAGTCACGGCCGATCTCGACCGTCCGATCCCCCCACAGGTCGCATCCAGCGGCGGGGCCACGAGCGCACCCGCCCCACCCTCCCCCATTAATTGCGCTTGCCCCGTCAGCGGCAAGCTGGTACTACTTCTACTAGCCTCCAGTCCAGTCCAGTCCGCCACTCGCCCCCGCTCACTCTCTCGCCACCTCTCGGCGGCGAGCTCCTCCGGCCACGAACCCCGAGGAGCCGGGCGCTAGACCCACGGATCACCCGCTTCGAGTTGAGCGCCCGCATTCCGGTTCGCGTCTCTTCGTCTCCGCGTGATCTGGTATTCTGGTGAGCCTTTGGTCTGCTTTCTTTCTCCTCCTTCACGGTGGAATTGGTGGCGTGGTGCCGGAGGCGGAGATCTGGCGATGCGGCGCGTAATGGCGGTGGTGCGGGCGGGGGGTTTCGCCGGTTGCTGTGGGTTTTGGGCGGCGGGGAGGTGGATTTAGCGGGGATCTGCTTCTGGTTCGGGTGTTGGCGATTGATCTGGTAAAAGGAAAGGTGTGTTTGTTTTAATTCGATTTTTGAGAGCTACGTCTCAGATCGCGATGTTTTGGATGGATGCGTGCTGGTTTCTTACTCGGTCAAATGCGGTCAAAGCTTGCGGTTTTAAGGGATTTTTTTTACGTTGGTGTGGGATTTGAGGGTTTTGGTGTGATTTTCCCCGGGCTTTAAGGTAAATCTTTAGCTGTGGGATCCTCTCCTAGAGTTTAGGTGTTTAGATGTCTTTATTAGTGGCAATGATGGGGTGGTTCCACTGTCAATATGGCCATTAGTTCTATGATTAATTATTATAAGTGCCTAATTTGGAGATAAGCTTATTAATGAGTCATAGGGAGCAAGAAATGAAAGAATGCCGGCTTTGTTGTCTTACGTGCGATGCATGGCTGATTTAATGACTGCTTCAGACTGACATGATTATTGGGGAGGTTTGGGTTGATTATGCGTTAGTGCCGTCAAGTTTTGAAGTGCATTTCCTGTTAAGACTTCTTAATTAGGTAAGCAAGAATTTTTCTCAAGTGATGCTGCTTCCTTACAGGTTCCTCTGTTCTGAAATGGCCGGCGAAATTACGTGCGGATCCTTGCTGCAGAAACTGCAGGTATGCGGTTGTTATTTGTGCTTTGCGAATTGCAACATTTTGTTTTGGGTTCGACTTGTGCAGTTGATGGTGATACGCTTCTTGTTTTTTTTAAAAAAATAATAATCAACTGTAGTTGATATGGGATGAAGTTGGCGAGAGCGAGGAGGACCGCGACAAGGTCCTGTACCAGCTAGATCAGGAGTGCCTGGATGTTTACAAGAGGAAAGTTGATCAGGCCACGAACTCTAGGGATGTCCTTATCCAGGCGCTGGATGACTCAAAGATTGAGCTTGCCAGACTTCTTTCTGCCCTTGGAGAAAAAGCTATGGCAAGAACTGTAAGTGAATGTTGTCAGTGCGTCGGATAACCATTGGTTGATTTCAACCTAGAGTAGCTCTGAGGTGTACATGCATGATACAATATATTAATGTTATGCCTACTTAGGGGAACTAGGCTACCAACTTATATAGTCTATCTGGATTATCAATTCTCACTACATTCTTTGCTTCTTGACTGTCTTGTGCATGAGATTTGATTTTCTAGCTTAGGAGTCAGGTGATACCTCATCTGAATGTTTATATTTTATTACTGGAAGTAAAATCGAGAATGCTCAATACATGCAGCCTGAGAAGACATCAGGGACAATCAAGCAACAGCTGGCCGCTATAGCACCAACACTTGAGCAGTTGAATAAGCAGAAAAATGAGAGAGTAAGGGAATTTGTTAATGTACAGTCACAAATTGATCAAATATGTGGTGAGATTGCTGGCACCACAGAGGTGAGTGAACAGGTAGCAACACCACAAGTCAACGAGGACAATTTGACACTTGAGAGGCTTGAAGATTTTCGGTCTCAACTCCAGGAGCTTGAGAAAGAGAAGGTATTTGTCTATCTCTGTCTATCTCTTCCCTTCATGTTAGTTATGATGCTTGACCAAGCTTCATCAATCGTTTCCCGTGGCTAACAAGATTCCCCCCATTGAAAAATTGGTTTGCAGAGCAATAGGTTGGAGAAAGTTCTCGAGTATGTAAGCATGGTACATGATCTCTGTACTGTCTTGCGGATGAATTTTCTCAGCACAGTGACTGAAGTTCATCCCAGTCTAGATGACTCTATTGCTGGCAACTGTAAGAGCATTAGCAACGATACATTGTCAAAACTTGATAAGACAGTAGCCACACTTAATAAAGATAAAAAATTGAGGCTAAGCAAGGTAAATGTGCATTTTTTAATCCTTCTTAAAATCTGAAGCGCACCCCTTTTATCCTTCTTAAAATCTGAAGCGCACCCCTTTTTTACATGCACAATCTCATGAATGGTTCACTTCCTATTCTCAGCTTCAAGAGCTTGCTGGTCAACTCTATGATCTTTGGGATCTCATGGATGCCCCCATGCAACAAAGGACCATGTTTGATCATGTCACCTGCAACAGATCAGCATCTGTAGATGAAGTCACTGCACCTGGAGCTCTTGCCCTTGATTTAATTGAACAAGTGAGATTAAATTGTAAATTATTTGCTAGGATTACCGCCTTCTATGAATTGTTCCTTCCACCCTATTTGACTTTTTATTTCCAAATTGTTCAGGCTGAGGTAGAGGTTCAAAGGCTAGACCAGCTAAAATACAGCAAGATGAAAGAAATAGCTTTCAAGAAGCAAACTGAGTTGGAAGATATCTATGCCGGTGCTCACATAGTAATAGACACAGCTGCTGCCCATGAGAAAATATTAACACTGACTGAGGCAGGGAACATAGAACCATCAGAACTGATTGCAGATATGGATGGTCAGATAGCAAAAGCAAAGGAAGAAGCATTGAGTAGAAAAGAAATATTAGATAAGGTTGAAAGATGGATGTCTGCGTGTGAGGAAGAAAGCTGGCTTGAAGATTATAACCGGGTATGTTAATAATTGGTTTTAGCAAATCAAAAGTACTGCTGCATATATTCTGTGATTATTTGAGTGATATTACCAAACTGTGCTGGTTTTAAAATAGCTTCTCACGCACAAATTAAAAATCCTTCTGCAGGATGACAACAGATATAACTCAAGCCGAGGTGCCCATCTGAATCTCAAACGTGCAGAAAAAGCTCGTATTCTTGTTAACAAAATTCCAGGTACTTGTTTGAAAAACAACAGTGGATGTCTGTTGCTTTAGCTGCGAATAATTTTTTGTCTTGGAAGATCTATTTATGTTCATGGGGCTTATTTTTAGCTATGCTGGTTACTTCTGGGTAAATTTATAGAGTACATTTACTTTAATTCTGCTGGTCATACATTTTATTCTATTCATTGCTAATGCAATGAACGTTTTCATTCTAGCACTTGTTGAAACTCTGGTGGCCAAGACCAGGGCATGGGAAGAGAGTCGTGGTCTGCCCTTCATGTACGATGGTGTGCCTCTTCTAGCTATGTTGGATGAGTATGTCATGCTCAGGCAGGAAAGGGAAGAAGAGAAGAAAAGAACGCGGGTAAGTGCTACTTGATCTTTAAATCTGGTAGCTACTGATTTTTGAATATGGAATGCCTTTTGTATTCTATTTAAATCTCTATTGCATTCTGTCAATATTTTGAAGTTACAATATGCTGAATGTGTGCTGCAACTGGCATTTAGGTCATAAAATTGCATTCCTCCTCTTTTGCGTTTGACTTACGGCATCAATTGCTGGTTTGCCAGTACATCGCCACTTGATGGAATGCCTAGATTGTTTCTATGTTTGGCATATGCTTCCGACTGCTGCTGCCGTAATATTAACTCTTCACTTTGTCTGGTACTTCCACATCCCAGGACCAAAAACGCTACATCGAGCTGCAACTGAACACTGATCATGAAGGGCCATTTGGATCACGAGTGAGCCCTAATAGGCCAGTCACTGCAAAGAAGCTACCTGGCCCGAAGTCCAATGGCAGCACCTCAAATGGCACTCCTCCGAATAGAAGACTATCAATCAGTGGTCAACAGAACGGAGGCCATGCCGTCAGGTCTGGAGGGAAGGACAGCAAAAGAGACGCGGCGAAGACAGGATCTCCAGGGAGTGGAGCTGCAGCAGCAGCTAAGGAAGACGCATCCTCCCACACTTCTGGCACAGATCCGGTTCCGAGTACACCATGATCTTTAACTTAATTTGGTATATTAGACAAAAAGGACATTTTCCGATGTTTTCCATTGTTTTGTGGTAATATATTGTAATATTATTTGTAACGAGGAGTAATTATATGACGTCCATCCTTCAGCCGCTTGGCCAGGATTGTTTACTTTGGTGCAAGTGGTGTTCCACTTTTGATCAGCCGTACTATTTCTACTTCCGATCAGATGGTGTATTAAAGTCTTTGCTGGTCTGTATTATTTGTTAACCGATTTGCTAGATGTACAAGTCGCTGAAATGGCTTTGGTGTGCTCCTTCCTGGTCATTGCCTCCTAGGAACACAACGTACTTTGCATTACCTTTGGATTTCACTAGCATGTTGTGTTGTGGGTGATTGATTTATTTACTTGGTAGAAATTGATTTATTCTATGACGTTGAAATGACACTTAATAAATAGCTATCTACCAGTGTCTTACACCCCATGAAACAGTTTAATTTTCGTAGAAGTTTGGATAATTTTCTACGTTCCAAATATAAGAACAAAATGTATGACTCATTTGAGAACAAAAGGAGTATCTGTCTCTTGGGAAGCTTGGATAATTTTCTACGTTCCAAATATGAGAACAAAATCTATGACTCATATTTGAGAACAGAAAGGAGTATCTGTCTCTCGGGGTAGGATTGGACAAAAAGCTTGAAACTCGTAAGCTACTCGAACTTGTAGTTGGCTCAGCTCGGCTCGACTCGAGCTCGGAGCTTTCTCCAACGAGTCAAGTCTCTACTACAGCTCGGCTCACTAACGAGCTGAGTCCGAGCTGCTCACGAACCCAATCAGTCGAGGGCAGCCTACCAAGTGCCAACACATGCACACACACGCGCTCAGTCTCGGTCTCCAGTCTCTCTCGCTCCATTCCCCGCTCGCTCCCCCGCCGCTTTACATCCCCGCTGCTCTCTCATTCCCTGCTTCCCCGCCGCCTCCTCCCTCCCCGCTCCCCATCCACCGCCGCCGCCTCCCTCCTCGCTCCCCCGCTGCCTCCTCCCTCCCCGCCCCCCCACCTCCTCCCTCCCCTCCTCCTCCCCACCGCCGCCTCCTCCCTACCCGCTCCCTCCCTCCCCGCTCCCCTGCTGCCGCCGCCGATCTATCCTCCCACCCACCCCCACCGCCAAGGACACGCGCGGCACCGCCTTCGTCGTCTACGAGGACATCTACGACGCCAACCGCTACCTCATCATGCTCTACTACCGACTTCAACATCTTCGTGAGTTGCATATATTTGTGATCATATATTTGTGCTCATATATTTGTGATCTTCATGGGTTTTGGTTGCTATGGGTGATGCCGAGTAGATGTGATTTTGCTGATACCTGATATGGCCAGCTTGGCTCGTGAGCCGGCTCGAGCCACTTGCCGAGCCGAGCCGATTCTGCATTCTAGCTCGATTTCTAAACGAGCCGAGCTGAGCTATGACTCGGCTTGGTGCGAGCTCGACCAAGTCTGGCTCGAGCTGGCTCGACTCGGCTCGTTTCCACCTCTACTTGGGGACATCTAATAAAATTAGCATGATACAGAGAAGATTGCACGGCCCCTGTGTAAGGATGGCACGAGAAATGGTCTAAAATTTTCTTCTTTTTGCTTGGTCTAAATTTTTCTTCAAGGGAAGTGTATAACCTGCTAATTGGTCAAAGAGGTGACAGCAAGCCGTTTAGAAGGCTTTGAAAGTCTTGTTATATGAGCAAACATAAATTTTACTTCTGGCTTCTTTTGAAAGACCTGCTCAACACAAGAAATTTGCTTGCCCGAAAGAATTTTTATGTGCAAAGCCATGACTGTGTTCTTTGCACTTCTAAATTCTTTTTTGTAATACCAAATATCAGCAATGTTAGTGATATACTTTAGAGACAATCATAGAGATGATTATCACTTCTATATTTATGATTTTTAAATAAATATTATTATGTTCCTTTAATGAATTATCATTTATAAAATGTTAGTAAATATATGATTTATTGGTGAAGCTCTTTATTTTGTTGTATGATAGCATTCTAGAAGATTCCTGATTGGATGTTACTGGTCAAGACACTAGTGACTTACAAATGAGTACATATATTGATTAATAACTACGATTCACCAGTCATAGATATAGGGATATCAACTTAATAATATAGACATATGTTAAAGAAAATAGTGTTGGATTGACCCACCTTGAAATATCATTTAGATTGTTATGTTTTATATATCATCAGTTGGTCTCAAATAATGATGATGTATAATTCTTGTATTTGAGATTAACATAGTTTTCTACACATGTAATAGTGCACTTAGAGATTGTCAAACATTACTCCGTTACTGTGTAGTTATAAATGTAGCTTTCGGGTATGATATAAAACATGCTGAGGAATATGTTTGGTCAGATATGAGATTTTTCCTTCTACATAACAGAAGAGATATTATTAGACCCCTCGATGTGGTTGGATAAAGAAAGTGCATAGCATACTACAGGTGGTCGAAGAGTCAGTCACATGAAGTTATCCATTAATAGATTGGAAAAAGATTAAACAGTCCATTAATGACATATTTTTCACATAGAGCTCGATCATATATCATAAGGTAAAAGAAGAATATGCAAATATGTCCTTTAGTTTGACTAGATATGAACTGGTATTATGAGTATACTGACTGATCGTAACCTGGTCGAACAAATCAAAAATCGGTCTGCGAACTGATCGCATGGGGATATGGACTGGTCGTAACCAGATACGATCTAGTCACAAGGAGTTATGAACTAATCGTAAGCGAATAGGACTTGGGTAAAGATTACATTGTATGAAGTTCATCTAGATTGATCTTTGTGTATATTTAGGAGTTGATATGTTTTGCTAGGGACCACTACTGACCAGTGATTGGAAAAATATTTTCGAGTTACAACCAAGTGTATATGAACCTATAGGGTCACACACTTAACGAGTTAGAACAATTATGATCTAGTCTAAGGCTCTCTAAGTGGGATATGATCTCTACTCGTATTAGATGAGGTTTTGGTTGAAGGCTTTTTGAGTGGGATATGATCTTTATTCATGTTGGATAAGAATCCGATCAGAGGCTCTATATAGAGGGGTGCCTTAGACTATGGGTAAAAGGGAAAGACAGAGAGATAACACATGTCCATCGAAATTCTAGCCACCTCCTTCCAAAAAGTCTTGTTGTTCGCACTGGTGCTACCACACTAGCGCACGGTGTATGGTGCTAATTAGGACGATTCAAGAAGAAGACACAATTGGCTAGTGGATATTGACTACTGCTCGAGGACGATCGCTTTCAGAGGATGCTCATCGAGACGTTAAACGATTAACTATTTCCACTATATCGATATGCACTGCGTTAAACTAGGCTACTTTAACTCTTCTTTCGCTGCATTGTGCATATAGTGCTAACGATCCATGAGGCTTTCTAATTTACACGATAGAAATTTTAATTTATGCTAGTGTAGATTGTCTTGTATCCCAACTAGCAGAGACCTCGGCTCCTTTTTTCCCCCTTTTTTTAACAAGGAGTATCGGACAATTCAAGTGCAATCCTAGCTTTGCTCTCCAAAAGTACCTAGTGTAAATGAACATTAAATGGAAGTTGGTTACACAAAAACTTAAGAGTGGTAGACTACATCAAGTAAAGGAAACCCTGTTGGACAAAAACAACATGAATGTGCAGCCTGGACGAGAACTTTTGACAAACTTTTCTTAATGGAACTCTGCCCAAACAGGGCATAGTTTAGATAGGATTGCACCATCGATAGCCAGCAGATTTAGGGGGTGTTCATCGATGTATTTGGTAAATATGATATTTTGTAATATATGGTACCAAATTTCCAAATAAAATTTTGGTTTGGTATCTGTAAATACAAAATTATTTCTGTTCAGTAAGTACCATATGTACAAAATCAACACGGAACAACACATGCCACGTACTAACGTAGCACAAAAGTGATAAAAAAACTAAGTACCTAAATGGCCAAAAAGTAAAATTTACTCAAAATAATTACAAATATTTAATCGGTAAGGGTTTATAAGTTATGATATGATGGTACTTTAAATGACTTTGGTATTGATGACGGAAAGAGAGATTATCGTCGATTTTTGATGTTCCGTTCAATTAACTTGTAGATCCGTCTTAAAATACTCCTATTGAAAGTCATGACGGCTTTTATAACTTATGTTCGGTTTGGTAAAATCGATATGACATTTTTTTTGGTTTTTGAAAATGAAAACTAAATACCATGTTGAAAACCAAATTTAGTGCATATTTCGGTAAATTAGACTCAGCGTGTTTTTGAACAACCCTAGGCACATTTCGTATGGTGTACAATTTGCAAACAAACCCGAAAGGATTACAAATTTGTGAATTGGTCCCTTGAGTTGGCAAGGGAGAGACAAAATAGAAAAAAAATCATTACAAACTATCACTAACACATGATCCCAAACAAATTGATTATTGTATAGGTTATATTGTCAACGAACATTCATATGTACATGAATTCTAATGGTTGAAATCCGGTAATCCTGAATCAACATATTGTCTCCAGCGAATACCCATTGCCACTCTGCCCCTGCTGGTGTCCCTCACCCCTCAATTTTGCTATCACCCCACCTTCTTATTCCATTTCAATTTCGTTGTCGGCCCCCTCATGGCATGTTTGGAACATATAAATTTTGTAAAAAAACCCCAAGAAAAAAGTTTAATTTTCACAAAGAATTGGGAAAATTTTCCATGTTCCAATGAACCCTTATCATCCCTTCCCCTGTTGGTCTTGTCAACTTCATTTATCGTACTTGCTTTTGCTTGTACCATCGGTCACTAGCCATTGTGCCACCCATAGCTTGCTATGCCATTGTTCCCTCGTTGCACAGTCCACATCTAACCTAAGCTTAGTGGAAGTGATTACCAAAACATTCAGAGGCAAATCTAGATCTGCCCTTGTAAATGATGGTCTCCATAGTTGTCATGATGGCCTATCGATTACCAATCACTTTTCTTTCCAGCGGCAACCTGCATATTGACAGTCCTGTATAGAAAGACAAGTCACATACATGATACTCCCTCCATTCTTCGTACATATGTTTTAGAATATGTGCGGTTGAAAATTTGAAACTCTGACCACAAATAAACAAACAAGTATTTATATTTGTCATATGAAAATTATACTAGTAGATTCATCAAGAAACACTTCTGTATAATTATATTGTTAACAACTTTTGGTAGAAAAGATCTCTAGCTAAGTAGCTGATTATGGAACCCATTGATTTCTAGAAGTAATATTTTCTTTGGTTTTCTTTTATTTTTTCCTAGACTGAGTTTGTTCTTTTACTCTTGATGGGTTTTATCGGACTAACTCACTCGGATGACGATGGTGAGGCATACAACGGATATCAACACCAAGCTAAGTTGGGTATAAATACATCTCTTCTGATTTTCTTTCGACAAGCAGTATTGCTACCGAGATGTAGGTACTACACATAAATGGAGATCACCAACAATGTACTACCTGCTGCTGTGATCATCGACAATCATGATGCTGTTGCAAGATCTGGAGTGTCTAGCGAGGAAGATAAAGAAGCTCAACACATTGCATTGACTCGAGGACTTGATGGTAACATACTATTCATATAGAATCTCCAATGTAAAAGTTGAGTACATATGCACTTTATCCATGTACTATTAATATAAATCAGATGATCTTTCTAAAAAACTTTTGGTAGCATACTTATATTATAAAATAGGATGAAAAAAAATCATACTACCCTATTACCACAAATTAGTAGATAATAAAAAGAAAAGGAGGGGGTATCATTAGAGCATGCACGATGTGGGATTGAAAAGGGTATTAGAAGAGAGGAGGATGGGACCAGTACTTACATGTGTAAGATTATGGATGACCGACTAGAGGGGGTAAATAGGAGGTAACAAACTTTTTACAAGATAATGACAATCTAACAAATTTAATGCATAATTTAAACCTACACAATTCTAGTAACCCTAAGACACCTTAAAAACAATAACTACACAAGGCTTTAATACAATTAATTTGCACAATAAATTGAATATATAGAGACAAATAAAAATACAAATAATTTCAAAGTGACACATGATGTTTTACCGTGGTGATCGGAAACTTGCCGGTTTCTGCTAATCCACGTTGAGGCAAACCCAAACAAATTGGACCGGCTTTACGAATTAAACCTTCCACCTCAAATCCATTAGTGGTTGCCTTTTCTCCACTCTGGAGATGGTGGACACTGAACTACTCACAAACCGACGTCAGGTCTCTTCACAAGCTTCTTAAAGAGATTACCCCGCTAACTTTCGCCAAGTTGTCTAGGTGCCAGCAAGCACCATGAGTAATGAATCGTAGCTCCGCTTGACGGCAATCAAGTGCCAAGGATCAAACTAAAATAAATATGCACTTGATTTGGCTCAAACACCTCAAAATGAATGCACACTAAGAAATAAGGTGTAAAATGAATGCTCAAGACTTAAAAATGTTTAATGCAAGTTTAGCAATCTGTCCTTGAGTTGGTGAGAGGTATTTATACTCTCATCAACTAAAACTAGCCATTACAAATTTAATATCCTGAACGTCGTTTCGGCGTCAGTTTTTAAATTAATCACGGAGTCACCCGGATTTTCGGTAAATCGCGGGAGATGAAAATAAATTCTTTGGAATAGTCTAAAATAATAAAAAAATTATAATAATTAATTAAGAGGTTTTGGGTTATCCGGAGGGGCAGGCCAACCACTTTGGGCTAGCCAGCCCAAACAGGGGCCCGTATCCCTCCCAAACCCTAACACCCCTTTATAAACCCCTTGGGGAGCCCTCCCTCCCCCTTTTCCCACCCCAAGCCGCCACCCCCACCCTCTTTGCGCCCTCTCCCTCCCCTATGGTGCTGCCCTTGTGCAAGGAGAAGAAGGAGAGGAAGAGAAGGAGGAGAAGAAGGGAAGGAGAAGAAAAGGAAGAAGAGGGGTGATCCCAAATCCCTAGGTAATTCTCTCTTATCTCAATCTCTCTGATTTCTGCTATTTTAGAGTTCTTAGCCCAAGATTTTGGTGGGGATTGGGATTTAGAACCCCCGATTAGAGAATCCCTGCTGCCTGCCTGTAGATTGATTCGCACAGTGTTTCTGTTCGTGCGGTTATGACCCAAAAATGATTTTTTCCGAGGGTCTCCCCAAAAGGAAAAACATAGAGGACGACAATACGCATCTACTGTATTTTTTCAGATTTTTGGGCCGTGTAATTTAGGCGTACCAGGGTCTGGATTCTCGCTGTCCATCAGGAATGCAGACAGGGACAGACCGCTGTTCAGATGGGAATTAGGGGTAGAAGATGATTTTTAAATTTTTTGTCATAATTGAGAAAAAGGTAGGAAATTCAGAAATATATCTTATGTAAAAGAACCAAAATTTTTAGAGCCTTAATCTGTTCTGGGGATGCGTTACAAGTCGGCTGTCCAGACTTTCAGAACAGAAGATGTCCTCTGTTTTGTGCATTAGATATCACCTTGTTAATGACAAGATAAAAATATATGATTTACATGAAAAGTGTAGGTATTTAAGTGAGGAATCCACATATATATATTTTGCTATGATTAGTTTTATATTTTTAAAGATAAGAAAATGTTAAGCAGCGCCGTTGCAGTGGGAATATTGTAGAACCGTTACGCGGGGAAGGATGTTGTGGGGTTTTGGAGCTTAGCGATATCTTTTCTTCGAGAGTCGCGTTTTCATTGTTGTAATGTGTGCTGAGAGGTACCTTTTTGGACAGGCGGTTTCGCTTCTGAACGCGCGTGATTTCGTCGCTTCGTCGATAGAGGCAAGTATAACAATGGTTTAAATTTGATAGTGTGGAATGTCGATGTTTGATCCATATTATGAACATATATATGTGTCGTGGTTATGGGAAGAATGTATGGGTGCTGTTTATGGATGATTACAATTTACAATGTTCATGAATAATTCTGGTGCATGGATAATGTGAACGCAAAAATTTATTTTATTGAGACATTCATGCATATGCATCATATTGATCTATTGAAGTCTTAGTCACGAGTTGACTAAGCGCCGAGGTCTCCGTCATGTTGATGACATAACGGGCTAAAGGTCCCCATACTTGTGGAGTATGGGCAATTGGTCCCTGTACCAGGTGGTACAGGCATGGGTGTGCGTCGACAAATGCACACTCTGCATTACCGGTAAAATGCAAAAGAGAAAGAGATAAAGAGCTTTTTGATCATCATGCATAGCATGGCTTGACTATATGGTTGATAGATGGATTTGTGAAGTGATGTTTATAAATGTACTTGTTACTATCCATTATATTTGCTGAGTCGTTGGACTCACTCTTGTTGTTGTTTATTTTTTTTAGGTACCTTTATGAGATCGACATGCTTGGAGAAAGGGAAGGAATAAATTAGTTGCATTGGCACGTTCCACACATAATGGAAATAAAGGAGGAGACTTAAACATAGGACGCAAGGACTATTTAAGAATTATTTGTTTATTACCCTTGGATTTTAATTGTAATAAGAGTTTAGATTATTCATGATACTCTTGCTCTTTCTCTAGGCATTATATCCATAAATGATTTAGTACTTTTTAATCTAATTGCTTAACTTTGAATTTGTTACTCGAGGTTTGTCCATTATAATTGTTACTGTTTGTGAAATCCCTGATTTTGATGGATAAGCAAGGGATGCTCTACCAAAATTTTGTTAACGTAATTAGTTAACTTTGTTTTACTTCTAGTTTGGTAGCATTCTAGGTCTTTGTTTGACTGGGGTGTTACAACAAAAATCAATCCTGAAAAATCAGGGACATTGATAGTACCACTGTGTAATTTATGGTACTACCGTAAAGTATTGTAGCACACAATAACGGCTATGTCAGAATACCAGAACTAGCCATTGAAAATCAGTGCGGTACTACCGCTATTGTAAATGCAGTAGTGTCAATCATCGGTAGATCCGTTTTATCGGCGCGATACTACCGTTTTCCTCGGGGCCAAAAACAACCCTCTCTGGAAAAAATATACCGCTGGATTTTTCGGTGCTTCCAAAGTCCGGTAGTTCCGATTTCAGGTGCGGTACTACTGTATTGCGGTAGTTCCGCCATGTATTTTTCAGTACTACCAATTTTAGCAAGCCTAAGTCTTAAGGTGGGTGTTCTCTGAAAAAATGTACCACTCAGCATCCTGGTACTACTAAGTTCCGGTAGTTCCACAGTCTATACGTCGATACTACCAGACTCCGGTAGTTCCACAATATGCACTCTGGTACTTCTGATTTTTTTGACATAGCACAATTGGTTTTCAAACTTACTTTTAAGTGCATGCATGATCCTACATTGATCCAAATGGCACAAGAACATGCTATCAAATTATTTTCTATGATTCCTCTTAATAGTACGACAACTATCCTATAACTCGGTCTTCCAACCTTTCTCCTAATACCGGTAAAATTGAAAACAAGGGATCCTATACTATTTGTATCTTTGTCTTGAACCATCTTTGTCCTCTTTTCATCCTTTAGTATACACCTTGCTTTTAAGATGCTCACTTTTAGAACTCAACAAACATATTAGTCTCATATTCATATATTGTCATTAATTACCAAAACCAATTTTAGGGGCCTAGATACTTTCAACACGTTGCAGTAAAATCTGGAAGAGGGGCTTAGTAGGGAATTGGGGCCTTGCGAGATACCAATTCCATGGGAGGCGTTGTGGTGGACGGGCCTACCTCTTAGATGGCGCATGGTGTCTATCGCTCACACCATCACACTGAGAAGCCGCGTCGTCGATCTGCTAGACTGAGCAGTGTTGCCTCCAGACCTACTGTTGCCACTGGATCCAAACCCTAATGACGGTGGCTGCCGTGTTCACTGTCGCCGCGCCGCCTCCTTCGCTGCCACTGCCATTGCTCCTGGGAGTCGTTACCATCGGTGCCATGGTCACTGATGCTACTTGGAGCTATTGCCACTGATGCTTGTAGTCGCCTCCATCGTTGCCATAGCCAAATCTACTCGACCGAGGGACATAGCCTCTAGATCCACCACATCGGCACGCTTTTGGCATCAGATCCGAGCTCCAATCGCGGTCGCCACATACATCACCGCGCACTACCGCCTTGAAGATAGGGATGGGGTAGTGAAAGGAGATGAGGGAAATTAGACAATATCCATTGGGTTTTGATTTTTTATTTTCATGTGGGTCTGAAAAAAATAGGTACTAACTATTGTGATAATTCTCGGTAAGTTAAACTTTGTCACACGTGTCACCTTCAGATTATTTAAGAGCAGATACATTGCAAATGCTCCTACATCACCCGTCTCCATCCAATCGGCATGCCACGTGACCCGCTGCCCCACACACACCAACGTACGGACAACCCCAATGCAATCACCATCCTCGATCCCCCTGCCAATGACCTAGATTCCTCTATTGACACCTGACTTTGACCCGCCTCTCGCGTGCCGTGGGCGCCCGCCTGAAAGATCTGATCTAAAACATCCATTAAAAAATCTCCAAAATAATAACAAAAAGCCTCTTTCCATTCCAACTCCTAGTAGCAACTACCCCTACACTTGATGTGGCTCAACTATCTCAAATGAATGCACAATGAAAAATTAAGGTACGAGAGAAATGCTCAATGCTCAAGGATATTCTTGAGCTGGTGGAGGAGTATTTATACTCCCACTAACCAAATATAGCTGTTGCATAAAACAATGCTGAAAAATTAGGAAGATTGGTAGTACCGCTGTGCAAACTACAGAACTACCTTATTGTACTGTAGCAAGCAGTAACGGCTATGTTGGAGTACCAAAACTAGCCGTTTAAAAGTTGGTGCAGTACTACCGCCATTGAAAGCATGATAATTCCAATGATCGGTAGTTCCGATTTATGGTGCGGTATTTCCGATTTCTTTGAGACCAAAAGTTAGTCCTCTTTAGAAAAAATATACCGCCCAAATTTTTGTACTTCTGAGGTCCGGTAGTTCTGTTTTAGAATGCGGTCGTACCACTTTGCAGTAGTTTCATCGTTCATTTCCCGGTACTACCGATATCAGGAAGCCTAAATGTTCAAGTGGGTGCTATCTGGAAAAAACGTATCGCTCAGAGTACCGGTACTTCCACGTTCTGGTAGTACCGTTGTGTACATGTTGGTACTTTCGGATTCCGGTAGTCTCACTAAACATACTCCGGTACTTTCGATTTTCTTGACAGAGCACAATTGACTTTCAATTTTAATTCTAAGTGCATGTATGATCCTAAATTGATCCAAATATCATAAGAACATGCTTTCAAATTGCTTTCTATAATCCCACTTAATAGTACGATAATTAACCAATAATCCAATTTTTAACCTTTCTCCCAAGACTAGTAAAAATAAAAAGGAATCCTAGACTATTTATACCTTTGTCTTGAACCATTTTAATCCTTAAGCTGACCTTTATCATACATCATAAGGGACTGAACCTATGTGATACTCAGCAAACACATTAGTCCCATATTCACATTGTGTCATTAATTACCAAAATAATTTTTAGGGGCCTAGATGCTTTTAATCTCCCCCTTGTTGGTAATTGATGACAACACCAATTTATTTGAAAGAAATTTAGTTTTGAATATACCACTAGTTTGAGAATAAATTGTATATTCTTTTGTGACTTTGGAAATCAATTAATTTTTGTAATGAATTTGGATAAGGTTAAAGAATTAATTGCTTTCAAAGGTCAATTTAGGAGAACTCCCCCTAAATGTGTGCATAGGATGCATTGTAAGCATATGTTAAGAGAAAATATTTGGCGGAGTTTCCTTTGTTTGTTGAAGTTTGAGGAGATAGACAATAGCAAATTATATGAAGAAAGAGCACAAGTTGCACTTGAAGTTCAACTTCAAATTATATAATAATTACGAATTTAAGTTCAACAATATCATAACATAGCATGATAAAAAAAACATCACATGATTCATTACACTATAACAATATTACATACTATTAAAAGATAAACTATTCCCTCTTTTAGTCTTCATTCTTCTTTTCTTCATTTCTTCTCCCCTTTAGCATCAAAGTTCCAAAAAGGTTAGTCTTGCGGCTCTTGAGGGGACGAGGCACAACGGTGACAGCATCCAAAACGAATGGGAGATGGAGGACGAGCGACTGCCTGCTCAAGAGAGGATACTCGGTTGTTGATGGTGGACACTGTGGTAGCCAAAGAGGTGACTCATCCTTCAATTTTGAGGACTATGGAGTAGACTTGAGAAAGAGTGACCTCTTCCTCTCCTTGATGCTCTGCTGCTGCTTTTTCTTATTGAGCTCTAGGACGAGGAGGTGTAGGAAAGGGGGGCCTTCTCTGGGCTTGTAAGGCTTATAAACTAAGCCTAGTCCACCTTTATACCCAATCTTCCTAATGATCAGAGCCATAACATAGAGAGCGTAATTTATCCTTTTGACTATCATTTTTGGAAGAGACTATAAGATCAACTATATCAAATCTTCCACCAGTCATTACATAATTTATCAAGTTTCATGCATGACCACGAATAGCATCAAGATTTCCACTCTTAGGAAGATTGTGTGGTGATGATTCTGTTCACAAGACTTGGAATAGGGAAGAGGCCTGGGAGCTTGCCTAGCACATATCTAACATTTTGATCATAGAACTTTGTGCAAGTAGCAAGCTGAAGAACTGGTCTTTCATACACTTTCTCAAAAGCACTAGTATGAAGGGCTTACTCAAATTCACGCTTGTTTGAGTCCAGGTATTGATGTCCAGTCATCCAGGATATGTGCTCATAGTTTGGAGAAATGTACAGTGCATCATAGAATTGTCTAATGATCTCCTCATCATAGTCATATTTCAATGTTACGATGTGATGGATACCTGCTCGCTGACATAGATGAAAAGTGCCATCATATTTCTCTCTTTGAGCCAGGTAATCCCAATCCACATATTTGTGATCAGTAAACTGCTTGGATGGACCATATATTTGCTCATACACTTGCTCCTGAAACTTTGTGTGGAATCTGGGACTTTGGCTATTTCTAGGAAGTACAAACTGATTTTTATGTCTCAGAATAGCATAATCGTTGCGGGAGATAGTTCTGAGATCAATCTGCTACTCCTCTGTCTTATGCATTTCTTTGTCTAAGGACTCATGAGATGGACTATTTTGCTGTTTCATCTTGGTTTTAGAGTTTGAGGCTATTGCCTTTCACTTGTCCTCTCTTGCCTTTTGTGTGAATTCTTCTTGAGTACTCGATGGCATTTAAACTGATGGGGAAGCCAAAACGGTGTGAGATCCTTGTTGTGAAGAAGCTTGCCCAGAAGGATTGTTGCTCCTAGCATACAGTTTTCTTGCGGCATTCCTAGTCCTCGGCATCTTCAGAAAAGGATGAAATGATATAAAGGATAAGGTATGGACCAAGGAAATTTAGTTTGAAATGCATGAAACAACACTGTTGTTTTAATTAGGAAAATCGAAAGTATCAACATTCAACATGTTGTAGTACCGGGATGCGGTAGTACCGATGTGTAAATTCGGTAGTACCATTCTATGGTTTACTACGCTTATCGAGCAGTAGTTTTGTTTTCCCTGATATTTTCTAGGGCAGATAATGTATGAATTTGAAGGGTATTTTTCGTGGATTGAATCCATGAAATAGATGAGTAGACATCACATGCCATCAAATATGGTCATTTGCCTAAGAAAACAACTCTAAATCGTTCGCATTTCAAATCAAAACCTAACTTCAACTTAGGGTTCTTAGAAATAAGATGAAATGAGAGTTTTGATCCTATTTACCTTGTAGATTGAAGGAGTCGAACCCTTTTGATGCGAGAAATCACCAAGAAGCGAAGAAATCCCCTCGAGATTTGGAGATCAAGGGATGGTTTTTTGTGGTTTCTTGTGAGAGGGAGAGAGAGAACAAGAGAGGGGTGATTCGGTTGAGTGGAGATAGAGAAAGAGAGAGAGGGAGGGGGAAGAAGACCCTAGAGTTAACGTGCAAACCAACCAAAATCGGTAGTTCCGTAGTTAACACTTCGGTAGTTCCAAAATCAGAAGTACCATAATTATAATGTTGGTAGTACCGCAAAATATACAACGATAGTTCCGATTGTTCTAGAACTTTTCAGGATAGGACTAGATCTGAGATAATATGTAAATGATCCCTGGTTTTGCATTCAAAAGATAATCATTCTGGATTATTATGTATTATTAAGACTAGGGGAAGCCTATGAACATAACTTTTATAAACATAGAGAATTTTAGTAAAAGATTTAAAAATAACCTTCAAAAATATCTCAAATAACACCAAAAAAACATAGAAACATGATGCAAAGTTTCAAGCAATATTTGAGTAGTCTATGCCATTTAATTCATTTCTCAATTTACAAAAGTGGCTTTTATCTAATGCTTTGGTGAAAATATCCGCTAATTAGTTTTCGGTCCTGATGTGGCTAATCACAACACCCCCCTTATTCACATGATCTCTCAAGAAATGGTGGCGTATATCTATGTGTTTGGTTCTTGAGTGTTGGACCGGGTTATTTGCTATTTTCACCGCACTATTATTATCACACAAAAGAGGTATTTTGTCAAATTTTATTCTATAATTCATCAAAGTTTGCCTCATCCATAGCAATTGAGCACAACAACTAATCACGGAAATATATTCGGTTTTAGTGGTAGAAAGTGCTATAGAATTTTATTTCTTAGAAGACCTAGACACTAAGGGCCTTCCTAGCAATTGATAGCTACCTAAGGTGCTTTTTCTATCCATTTTGCAACCCACATAATCAGAATCTAAAAATCTAATTAAATTAAAATTTGCACTTTTGGGATACCACAAGCCTTTGTTAGAGAAATGCTTTAAATATCTTATAATTCTTTTTATAACCGTCAAATAGCACTCTTTTGAAAATGCTTGAAACTATGTACACATGCAAATACTAAACATGATATCAAGCCTAGATGCGCTCAGATAAAGTAAACTACCTAGTATGGTTCTATAAAGTTTTAAATCTGCAGGTTTATCTCCGTCACTGAGATCAAGATGCCCGTTTGTTGTCATAGAAGTCTTGATGGGTTTTGCATCCTCCATGCCAAATCTTTTAAGTAAATCTCTTGCATACTTTGTTTGGCTTATGAAAGTCCTATCTTTATGTTGCTTGATTTGAAGTCCAAAAAAATAGCTCAATTCTTCAATCATGGATATCTCAAACTCACTAAACATCATATCACTAAATTCTTTGCAAAAATCTTGATTAGTGGAACTAAATATAATCTCATCAACATATATTTAATATACAAAGAAATCATTGTCAATGATTTTTGTATATAATGTTGTATCAACCTTGCCAATTTTGAATCCTTTATGAAGTAAAAAATCTCGAAGGCGCTCATACCATACTCTAAGAGCTTGTTTTAAGCCATATAGCATTTTGGAGAGTTTATACATATGATTTGGATTTTTAGGATCTTCAAATCTGGGATGTTGTTCAACATGCACAAGTTCCACGATTTTTCCATTTAAGAAATCATTTTTTACATCCATTTGATATAACTTAATACCAAAGCTTAATGCAAAGGCAAGTAAAATTTAAATTGACTCAAGTCTAACTATGGGTGTAAATATTTCATCATAGTCTAAACCCTCTACATAAGTGTAACCTTGAGCAACTAATCTTGCTTTATTTCTTACCACAGTTCTATTCTCATTTTGTTTATTTCGGAAGACCCATTTTGTGCCAATTACATTATGCTCCTTGGATCTTTCTAACAAGGTCCAAACATCATTTCAGGTGAAGTTGTTGAGTTCCTCATACATTGCATTCATCCAATCTGGATCTTCTAAGGCATCATCTACAATCTTTGGCTTAGACACAAATGAGTAATGTTCGTAAAAGGAAGCTATTCTATAACAAGTTTGAACGCCCTTATTCACATCACCTAATATTTGATCTATTAGATTATTCTTGGCGATAGCATTATGGATCTTAGGTGGTAGATGTTGTACTTCCTTTTCTTCCACGTCTATGTCTTGAATGTTGTTTGTTGTGGAGGAGGTGGGAGGTTTAACTTGCTTTGATGAAGGCAAAACACTTGTATCCTCTTTTGGTTTAATATCACCAATTTGCATGTTTTCTATTGTACGCCTTACTCCTTCATCACCAACATCATCTAAGTTTTCTTGCCCTTCTTGAGAGTCATTAGTTTTATCAAATTGAACATCACAAGATTTTTCAACTAGGCCGGAGTTTTTATTGAAGACTCTATATACTTTACTATTTGAATAATAACCTAGCAAGAAACCCTTATCACATCGACTTTGAAATTTAAAGAGTCGACCACCTTTTCTTAACATATAACATTTGCATCTAAATACTCTAAAGTAAGAGATGTTAGGCCTTCTTCCAATGAGAAATTCATAGAAAGTCTTTTTCAAAAGGTGATGCAAGTAAATGTGATTTATGGCATGATAAATGGTATTAATAGCTTTCGCCCAAAAAATATCAGAAGTATTATGTTCATCAAGCGTTGTCCTAACTATTTCAATTAATATTTGATTTTTTTCTTTTAAGTACTCTATTTTGCTCCGGAGTGTAGATAGTGGAAAATTTATGCTTTATTCTAAATTCATCACAAAAATCTTCAATTTTAGTATTTTTGAACTCGGAACCATTGTCACTTCTAATTTTCTTTATTTTGAAATCAAACTTATTTTGGGTCCTTTTTGCAAAGCTTTTGAATAATCTGGAGGCTTCACCTTTGTCATTTAAAAAGAACATCTATGTATATCTAGAGTAATAACAAACAATGACTAAACAATAGCTATTATCACTGATGCTCTTATAGGTTGTTGGCGCAAATAAATTCATATGTAAGAGCTTCAATGGTTTATAAGTTGATAGGATACTTTTGGAAGGATGAGAATTTACCACTTGCTTCCCGGTTTGGTAAGCGCTACATAATTTATTTTTCTCAAACTTCATATTTTTCAAGCCAACAACTAAATCATGTTTAAAAAGTTTTTTAAGTTGAATCATGCTTGTATAGACCAATCCAAAGAAGTTTGTTTTTTTGCTATTAAACATGTTTTCAAACAAGAATCACAAGATGAGAAATTTACTAAATAAATATTTTCAAACCTAAAGCCTTTGAAAACTAATTCTTTTTCTTTTGAAATTGTAACATCATTTTTAAAGAAGGAGCATATTAATAATAGATCATACAATTGAGCAACTGATAGTAAGTTAAAATTTAATGTTTCTACTAGAGACATACTAGAAATAGAAAAATTATTGGAGATAGCGATTTTACCCAATCTTAATATATTTCCTTTGCTATTATTCCTAAATATGATCTTTTCATTGCTTCCATTCTCGAATGTGGTAAATATTTTTCGGTCTCCAGTCATGTGTTGAGTGCACCCACTATCAAGCACCTAATGTCTTCCACCGGTCCTGTAGTTCACTTACAAAATAAAATCAAGATTTTTTAGGTACCCAAATTTGTTTGGGTCCTTGAAGGTTAGTGACTAAGGCTTTGGGTATCCAAATAGCATTTTTTTGGCACATAAGATTGAAGTACCAATAAATTTAGCGATAATGGTACCATTCATTTATTTTTTAAGCATATAACATGAATCAAATAATCTAATTGAACAAGTTTTATTCATTGGATAATTTTGTTACATATGTCCTATTTTTTTGGCATTTTTGGCAAAATTTACCATTTTGCCTCATAAATCTTGTAGGCTTGTTTGTCGGTTTCTTACTTTTCTTGAGCACATACCTAAGATCTTCTTTATTAAATGAGCACCTTTGCTCACTCAATAACTTGTCAAGAGTATCCTTACCCTTGAAACACCTTTATAAGATTTTGCTAAGCTTGGTCACTTGTTCTTTTAACTCATTGTTTTCAACAATGAGTTTGTCATCGCATGACTTAGTATTTACTTGATTTGAGGCAATTTTAGAGCAATATAGCATATCAAGTAAATTATCATATAAAGTGAAAATACTAGTTCTAGATATTTCTACACTAGGTATGTCATTATAAATATCACATGTAATTCCAATGCCAGTGGTAGATTTGCTTGAATTTTCTTGAATAAGCAAGTCATGAGCTTTCTTTAGCTCCTCATAAGAATTTTTTTAAGAGAGATGCTCTCTCCTCAACTTCTTGAATTTTGACTTTTCTTTTCTAAAAAATTCATTTAATTTAATAAGCATATCTATAAGATCATCATAAGAAGGCTCATCATCATCAATAGATTTTACCTTTCCTTGATAGCATAAGGCATGTTGAAGATGAGAAGAGGGATGGAGCTTCCTTGATAGCAATGCCAATAAGTTCCTTCTTCTTGGAAAACTCATCTTCTTTGGAGTTGGAGTCCGTGTCTCATCGAGTTTCACTCTCTAATATGGATTTCATTCTTGCCCTCCTTGTGAAGCCTATTGAAAAGGTTCTTCTTGCCGTTGAAATCCTTCTTCTTAGATGATTTGCCCTTGTCATCCTTCTTTGTGGTCATTAAGAGGTAATGTGCACCTTCTCATTGCACTCATAGCAACGAATATTGCTATAGTGCTTGTTGTCGTAGGATTGCCCTTTCTTGCTCTTCTTATAACTAGTGCTTCGATATGAGCAACTTTTCAATAATTTCTTCATCTTTCTTACAAGAAGAGCCAACTCCTCGAAGTCCTCTTCATCAACCTCAGACTCATTACTAGATACCGCCTTAGTTTTAAAAGCAGTGATCCTTTTTATTTTAGAGGAGGATTGCTCCAAGAGTTCCTCCTTATCCTTCTTGTACGACTTATTGGTGATGAAATTTCTCAAGAGTTGTGTTAGCGTCATTCACGCCAACTCGGGAGAGTTGAGGAAGAGTGTCACCAATGTTTCGTACTTCTCTAGTAACGCTCTACGCATCTTTCTTACAATATCAAAAACCGTTAGTGATGTGCCAAGGTCCTTGAGTTCATTCACAATGTTGTTGAGGCGAGAATACATTTCATTTATGTTCTCATGAGGCAATATTGTGAATGTCTCATATTTGATCTGAAGCCTATACAATTTAGCTTTTTAACCGTGGATGTTCTCTTATGTATTTCCGAGAGGGTAGTCCAAATATCATGAGCGGTTTTCAAATTGCTCACTCTATTGAATTCATCCATGTTTAAAGTGCCAAGTAGCCAAGTAAAGCATTCATGGCTTCAGCATCTAAGTAAGCGTTACGCCCCTCTTGATATAACCCTCATTTTTAATTTTCATATGCTCAGACTCATAGTTTTAAGATAAATAGACATTCTAATTTTTCAATACGGATAATTTGAACCATCAAAAAGAGGTGCATTTCCTATAGCAATTCCATCACTAGCCATCATTTTCTCTCTAGATGGTTAAGTCTCATAAATGAGAGACTAAGCTCTGGTATCACTTGTAAGATTAAAGATAACCAACTAGAGGGGGTGAATAGGAGGTTATAAAGATTCTTGCCTCTTAAAACTGATTATCACAATTTTAGCTAGATAATATTTCAATTCAAATAAAATCAACACAATTCTAGTAAACCTAAGGCACCACAAGAACTAGTCTATACTAGTATCTCTAGTATAAGTAAAAATAAATAGTCACGATTATCACAAAGTGCTAGAAATATAAGTGCGAAAAGAAAGATAAATAAATAACCAATTGACACGTAATGTTTTACCGTGGTAATCGGAAACTTACCGATTTCCCTTAATCCACGTTGAGGAAAGTCCAAGTGACTTGGACTTGCTCCACAAATTAAGTCTCAACTCTTCAATCCACTATCGGTAGTCCTTTCTCCGTTCCGGAGATGGTGGACACCAAACTACTCACAATCTTCGTAAAGAGATCACCTTGCAACCTTTCACCATGCCGTCTAGGTGCCGACAAGCATCAAAAGTAATAGATCACAGCTTCGCTTGACAGCGATTAAGTGTCAAAAGATCAATCTAGAGATGAAATACACTTGATGTGGCTCAACTACCTCAAATGAATGCATAATGAGAAATTAAGGTGTGAGAGGAATGCTCAATGCTCAAGGATGTTCAATGAAATCTGTTCTTGTGTTCTTGAGTTGATGGAGGAGTATTTATACTTCCACCAACCAAATATAGTCGTTGTATAAAACAATCTTGAAAATCAGGGAAATTGGTAATACCGCTGTGCAAACTGCGAAACTATCGCATTATACTGTAGCAAGCAGTAACGGGCATGTCAAAGCATCAGAACTAGCTATTTAAAAGTCAGCGCAGTACTATTGCTGTTCAAAATACAGTAGTTCCGATGATTGGTAGTTTCAATTTATGGTACGTACTTTCAATTTCTTTCAGACCAAAAGTTGGTCCTCTCTAGAAAGAACATACCGCCTAAATTTTTGGTACTTTCGAGGTCCGGTAGTTCTGTTTTAGAATACAATCGTACCGTTTTATGGTAGTTCTGCTGTTCATTTTTTGGTACTACCGATGCTAGAAAGCTTAAATATTCAAGTGGGCACTCTCTGGAAAAAATATATTGCTTAGAGTACTGGTACTTTCGTATTCCGGTAGTACCGCTGTGTACACGCTGGTACTTCCAGATTTCAGTAGTTCCACTAAACACACTCTGGTACTTTCAATTTTCTTGATAGAGCACAATTGACTTTTAATTTTAATTCTAAATGCATGTATAATCCTAAATTGATCAAAATGACACAAGAACATGCTTTCAAATTACTTTCTATAATCCCTTTTAATAGTACATCGATTAACCTATAATTCAGTTTTTCAACCTTTCTCCTAAGACTGGTAAAAACAAAAAGGGATCCTAGATTACTTATATCTTTGTCTTGAACCATTTTAATTCTCAAGTTGACCTTTATCATACATTATAAGGGACTGAACCTATGTGATACTCAGCAAACACATTAGTTCCATATTCATATTTTATCAGTAATTATCAAAATAATTTTTAGGGGTCTAAATGCTTTCACACCCGCAGAGCAGAACCCTCTCGTTTCAATTGGCGACAATGTAGGGAGATGAGGAAGAGGGAGTGGGAGAACCCCTGTGGGATCTGCAGCCACTGCCACAAGTACAAGGAGGGGGAAGTGTGCAGGGTGTGTGGTCACTACCCACTAGTGGCCGCGGTGGCAACGGGAGCGAGGGCACTGAGGCATGACTTAGCGTTCTCGTTGGAGATCCTCAAGGAGTTCCTCTTCCTCGGTAGCTACGACAACGCCTCCTGCTCCAAGTTCCTCAAGACCATCGGCATCTCCCACATCCTCAATTTATGCGTGCTTACACTCTTGCTCAATGCTTTCCTTTTATGCACTGGTCGATTTGGTTACGTTTGAATTGATTGGTGCGCCGGGTTGGGTTCTAGGGTTTGGTGATGAGTTAAATAAATGCTAGTCCTTTTTGGCACTGGTTGTTTTGGTAAGTAATAGACAAGCTGTATGCATGCATAGAAATGGAAGGATGTGTAACGACCCCATTTTTTGGAGCAGGGTTGTCGCACTTCTCACAACAGCTCAGTAGTTTAGTTGCGGATAGAAAAATATCATGCATTCTCATGATCATTTAAAGAGGGTTAGCTTGATTTAAAATATGACCTAACAATTAACTTTAGCAACTTTACGGGCATCCAAGCTCGAAATTTAACTTGCATTCAGAAGAACCGAAGAAATCCTCACATGAACGCTTGAGTGCGGTTGTAACCTTAACATAATAGTTGATGATACTTCATTCTTCTATTATCTATTCTGATGAAAATAAAGTAAGATTGAGTACACTAGGTACTCAGCAAGCTACATGGGGGAAAACTATTTAACTAATTGCCAATATTTCAAGATATGGAATGTGTTGGTTTTATTATTATATTTGTTGAAGCAATTTTATTTGTAAACAATTTTCTAAAGGACTAAAGGTTAACTTCTTAAAGAAAAAGGGTTCAATCAACTCAATTACCAATTTAAAATCTCACCAAAGCTACTTATGTATTGTTATTGGAACCACTCATGAAACACAACTTTATTTACTTGAAGTACGGTGCATCCGAATATTGATAACATTGACTATACAGAGTTGCCTAGCTTTACCCATAAGATTTCTCAAACTCTCAATGTCATGCAATAGACATGTAATAGTTAGCGTGAGTGAGTTGAAAAAACAAGTTTTTTCACTACTCTCCTCTTTGTGTAGCCTCTACTCAGTAGGGATTAGGCCCACACATTGTCGGCATTCCATTGGCTAATGCGGAAAGTGTGCAACCCAACTCTGTGTGATGCTACCATTGTTAAGTATGATTTTACTATTTTCACACCACCCCTTTTACTCACGGGCTATTCCACATCTAGAACTCTAACACCATGTAGATATTCAATTGATTTGAACAACCAATAGACTAGATTTGATAAGTCAAAACTTGTGCTTGAGCAATCACTACATTTTTATTCGGTATAAGGTTCTAGCCCTTACTTTTCACCATTGAGGCAACTATCCACAAACCAATAACCTAGTGCACCATGGCACTGCCACCAATCCAACCATACCCTCCTCCCTAGGTTAAAGTCGTGGACTCGAACCATTTCATGGCTTTCCGCGAATCATCCTTGACCTTAGTATCATTTTGCAATTTTATCGACAAAACACTGAATCTCTTAGTAGTGTAAAACATTTGAATTTCCTAATCAACCATAGTGTGTTTTATAGTAATTTATTATTACTAAGGCATGTCAAGGTAAATATGGCCATCAAATAAAATATAGCTTTTTCAGTGGTAGGACATAACTAAATTATCGTGTCATTCTAAACAACTATTTTAAATAAATAACAGTGCATAAATAACACGACCTGAATGTTGCACCATTTGAGCTTGAGTTGAGCCTAGGGGAAACTGTTGGGCTCCATAGCCTGGGAATAGATCAAGCCCAAAATGAGCACACTTAGGTCGCGAGCCGTACCAAGCTGACTTGAGTCTCTTTGCAAGCTGAGCCGAACTCATTTAATAGCTCCTTTCCAAAACGGGCCGAGCCAAGCTGAATTAGGATTCGAGCTTCTGTGAGCCTGGCTCAACCGGCTCGGCTCAATTCCAGCATGGGGTGGTGATAGTGGTGATTTACCATATGCTCAATACAGTGAATTTCTAGGAAATACTCAAAATCCTATTTCAGGCCAAGAGGATCAAAAACTTATGAATCACCACTATGAGGAAGGCCTGAGCATTCTAAAGCAACTGATGGAGGTGATAAAGGTAATCTAAAGCAATTGATGAAGGAGGTGATAAAGGTAAGTCCAAGAAAAGCAAAGACATTAAAGGGGCGTTCGAAATAGCGATGACTTTTGATTGAAATTTCACTGTAGTTGATTTTTTTACTGTAGCTGAGTTGTCTTTTTGGGCATAATTAAATTTAAAAAATGTAAAAATAGAAAAAATATATTAGCCCATCACGGACAATGCAAAGGAATACGGGAAAAAAAGAAAATACAAAAAAACCTAAAATATCTAAAAAAATTCGAAAAAATGAATTACTGAATAGTGAAAAAAAAACTGAAACTAGAAGCTGAAGCTGAAAAAAAGCTGAGTTGAGCGGGGCTACAAGGACATCGCCGTACATGCAAGCATTTTGACCATAGCTATTGTGCGTTTTAACAGACATGTATGCGCTTTTTATTGAACTTTTTCGGGTGTAATTCAAATGAACTGAAATTACGCTGGAAAGTTTGAGTGAAAGCTACGCATGTTCTTGTTAAAATGTGCAGATTTGTGGCTCTTAAAGTACAACTCAAAATCTATACAGGTTGGTTGTAATCATCCATAATACTGTAAGACCCAGCAAAGCTACTCTGCGCGGCTTCAAACTTCCCCGAGAAATCTGACAGTAGTCACAGATTTTGTTTGCAATTGTTGATACGACTTGAATGCGTTGCCTCGCAGAGTTGTTTACCTTGTGTGACCTTTTCTGCCAAGGGTTGTGCTGTTTGCATCGTACTGCTTGGTATTTTTTTTCTCCTTTCTGCATGGTACCTGTCTTTCTGTTTCCTGATATGCGAATACGTTGACTAAAACTGAACAGAACCTCCCTCAAAAAATAAAAAATAAAAATAAAAAATCATGCAGGGGCAGGACTTGACATGCTGCTTCGATTATTTGTTATCTGGACGATTATATGTTCGTGATATATTCATTTATATTTAAAATCGGCAATGAACGTAATTACAGTTGACTGAAAGTGATCTATTTGCCAAGATTATGATAATTTATTGACATGTAAAACTTGATTAATCACCATTTTTTGGAGAGGAGATTAGTCACCATTTATATTAGTGCCCGTATAGTTTATACTTCACTTATTTCAAATGCTATGGGGATTACTACACAAGTAAAAGCTAACTAATAGTAGCAATTATGGAATAGAAGCTATTTTTGTTAGTGATGTGCCTAAGAGGCAATCATAAATAATTCGGTTTTATAGGCTAAAAGGGATATTGATCCATATAGGATTAGGGTTCTAATGGGCCTACAACGTGGAAGCCCATTAGCATGCTCTATAAATATGTGGAGGTGGGGCTGCAGGTGGGTGATGCTACTATGCTGAAAACCCTGGCCGCCACATCCCCTCGGCCGTATCCCGAAACCCTAGCCGGGCGCGCGGTGCTAGCACACCAGCGCACGGCGTTCCATCCCGAACGTGTGGACTCCGTGGAGGCCCCACTGCTGTTGCTGCTGTGCTGATCGGCGAGAAGCGCAAGGTTATTACTAGGACGCAAGGAGGATACGTTCAGTTCATGAAACAATCGACTGCTTCTTCTTCATCGACGCACATCTACGTTGGATCGGGCTGCCCCAACTCTTCTTCCGCTGCGCAACGCATCTAGTGGTAACTATCCATGACTCCTTTACACGCATGTTTTCTGGTTGAACGCAGTAGAAACTCAAATGTTGTAGCTAGTGTAGCCTACCCATTCTCCTTCAGTAGTATCAGAGCAAAGCTGCGTAGTATGTGGTCTGGATCATTCGCTTGCAGATGATATGTTCTTATGTAAGGTTCATGTGATGGATCTTTCGGTGCATGGATTGATTAAATCAATCGGTCATAAGGGGTTGAAATAGGTATGAGTTGATAGCATCATGTGGCCAAAAAGATTAGTTCGTGCTCTTTTTTTTATGTACGCGTGACTTGCCCCTACCGACTAGAATCACCATCGAGGCTAACTGCGCGCATAGTCAGTAGATCGAGCCAACAGAACGAGGTCTTGTGTTGCGGTCTCCTCAAGTATACCGATCACGATGATCAATATGATTGATCTAATGAAAATTGAGACATTTTGAATGACTCAGATTTGGGTTGATTTGATCGGCCCGATGAGATTTTCATAGCGATTTCATAGATGCGATCTATGTAATTCTGTGAGATAGAATGTTATACAAACTCATAGATTGTTATACAAACTCATTCATGTCAGAGCGGTAGAATACGTTCTGCGCTTAACTTGTTTTTGCAGGAAATGATGTGAATGGTATGGCATAGATGTATATGTGATGCATGTGTGTTTTGACGGCCTGTGTGTCGTATTAAGCACAGCTGGGTTGAGGCTATTCTTTAATTGTATAACGACCTACGTATCGATTTGTGATGCTTGAGCTCCTCATGTAATTCGTTTGCTAGCTATTAGTTGTAATAGTTTAGTTCTTTACCATGGAGGCTTCAATCATGATGACAAAGAGGACAGGAAATGTGGCGAAGGAGATCACCGTGGAACCATGGCGATGGCGACCACTACGATTCAAAAGGCCATACTATTCACAGTATAATGTGATTATATGCATGTGATGTTTATTTCCTGTCATACTATTCTTTCATGCCATACCTGTACAGGATGTATTTTTCATGACAGAATAGCTTTCCGCAGAAAAATTAAGAATTTATTTGATGCCCTTCCAATTGCTGCGTCTATAAGAATTACGATCATTGTTTGGTAGGTCTGCGTGCAAGAATCATAGTTTAACATTTCAAAGTCCTTGTTTGCATGCAAGCTGGCGGAAGATAGTCCAGTCAGTCCTCATATGATCAAGATGATTGGTTACATTGAGAGCGTGGACAAGCTTGGTTCTCCCCTTAATCCTAATCTGGCTACGGATGTTGTTCTCCGATCTCTCCCTCCGAGTTATGAGCAGTTCATTATGAATTTTCATATGAATAGCATGGAGAAATCATTGACTAAATTGCATGGAATGCTTAAGACAGCAGAGAAAAACATTAAGAAAAACACCAATCATATAATGATGGTTCAAAAGGAGAATAAAAAGAGGAAGCGTTGGACGCCCAAAGGCAAAGACAAAGGAAAGGTTCTTAATGAGCCCCCTAACTCTAAGCCAAAGCCAAATGGTAAGGTCAAATCTGGCCCTTCTCCTGATGATGAATGCTACCACTGCCATGTCAAGGGGCATTGGTCTAGGAATTGTAAGAAATACTTGGAAGATCTGAAAAAGAAGAAGGGAAGCGAGACTTCTGCTTTAGGTATAAATGTTATAGAAATTAATCTTGCAATTTCTTCTGGTGAATCTTGGGTATTTGATACCGAATCGATGATTCATACTTGCAAATCGTTGCAGGGTCTAAGAAGGACTAGAAGTTTTACGAAAGACGAGTTGGACGTGCGTGTCGGCAATGGAGCAAAGATTGCTGTACTGGCTGTCGGCACTTATCACTTGTCATTACCTTCAGAATTAGTTTTGAAATTAAATAATTGTTATTACATTCCAGCATTGAGTAAGAATATTATCTCTTCTTAATGAGGCACAAGTCTGAATCGTTTGAAAATTTCAAAGAATTTCATAATGAAGTACAAAATCAGCTAGACAAGACAATTAAAATTCTGCGATCTGATCGTGGAGTTGAATATTTAAACCATGAATTTGGTGAACATCTAAAACAGTTTGGAATTGTTCCACAGCTGACTCCGCCTGGCACGCCTCAATGGAACAGGGTATCTAAACGGAGGAACCGGATCTTATTAGACATGGTTCGGTCTATGATGAGCTAATCTGATCTTCCATTGTCCTTCTGGGGATATGCTCTAGAAATTGCTGCATTTGCACTAAACATAGTTCCATCTAAATTAGTGAAAAAGACACCATACGAGAAATGGACTGGGAAACGTCCTGGATTGTATTTCCTTAAGACATGAGGTTGTGAAACTTATATGAAACGTTTGACGTCTGATAAGTTCCATCCTAAATTTTATAAAAGCTTCTTTGTTGGGTATCCTAGGGAAACCAAATGATATTATTTTTACAATCGAGAAAAAGGCAAAGTGTTTGTCGCTCGGAACAGTGTCTTTTTGAAAAAAGAGTTTCTTTCAAAGGGTGTTAGTGGGAGCAAGGTGCAGCTTGAAGAAATTCGGGAAACACCAGAAAATGTTTCAGCTCCTATTGGACCTCAACAGCATGTACAAAATGTTGTACAACCGGTTATGAAGGCACCGCTCCCACATAGGTCTACAAGGGCACGTCGCGCAACTGAAAAATTCACGCTCCTAACCACAGGACAATGCGACATATTGTTGTTGGACAATGATGAGCCCAAGAGCTACACGGAAGCAATGATGAGACCAGAATCTGAAAAATGGCTTGGAGCCATGAGATCCGAAATAGAATCTATGCATGATAATCAAGTTTAGAACTTGATGGATCCACCTGATGGTGTAAAAACTATTGAGTGTAAATGGATTTTTAAGAAAAAGATAGACATTGATGAAAATGTTCACATCTATAAGGCATGATTGGTGGCGAAAGGTTTTAAACAAATTCAAGGTGTTGATTATGATGAAATGTTTTCACCCGTCGCTATGCTAAAGTCTATTCGGATCCTCCTAGCAATTGCTGTCTATTTCGACTACGAGATTTGGCAAATGGATGTCAAAACGGTTTTCCTAAATGGAAACCTAAGCGAGGATGTGTACGTGACACAGCCTGAGGGTTTTGTTGATCCGAAAAATGCTGGGAGAATATGCAAGTTTCAGAAGTCGATTTATGGATTGAAGCAAGTATCTCAGAGTTAGAATCTTCGTTTTGATGAAGTAATCAAAGGGTTTGGCTTCATCAAGAATGAAGAAGAGCCTTGTGTTTATAAGGAGGCTAGTGGGAGCGCACTTATTTTTCTGGTCTTGTATGTAGATGACATATTATTGATCGAAAATGATATTCCAATGCTAGAAGCTGTGAAGTCTTCTTTGAGAAAAAGTTTATCAATGAAAGATCTCGGAGAGGCAGCTTATATTTTGGGTATAAAGATCTATAGAGATAGATCGAAGAGGCTAATTGTATTAAGCCAAAGTACATACATTGACAAGGTATTGAAACGGTTCAATATGCAAGATTCCAAAAAAGGTTTCTTTCCTATGTCACATGGCATTAGTCTTAGCAAGACTCAGTGTGCTTCAACACTTGATGAGCAAGAGAAGATGAGTGCGATTCCGTATGCCTCAGCCATCGGATCCATCATGTATGCTATGCTTTGTACGCGCTCAGATGTTTCATATGCTCTAAGTGTTACGAGCAGATATCAATCTAGCCCTAGTCTAGCTCACTGGGTGGCTGTAAAGAATATTTTTAAGTACTTTAGAAGGACTAAGGATATGTTCCTTATTTTTAGAGGTGAAGAAGAGCTCGTTGTAAAAGGTTACACCGATGCTAGCTTCCAAACTGATAAAGATGATAGCAGATCGCAGTCTGGTTTTGTGTTCTGCCTCAATGGAGGGGCAGTGAGCTGGAAAAGTTTCAAGCAAGAGACAGTAGCTGATTCGACAACTGAGGCCGAGTATATTGCAGCTTCTGAAGCTGCAAAGGAAGCTGTTTAGATCAGAAAATTTATTTTTGAGTTGGGTGTGATCCCTAGTATGTCCAGTCCAGTAGATCTCTATTGTGATAATAGTGGAGCCATTGCGTAAGCAAAGGAGCCTAGATCACACCAAAAGTCCAAACATATACTTCGGCGCTATCACCTTATCCGTGAGATCATTGATAGAGGTGAAGTGAAGATTTGCAAGGTGCACACGGATTTGAATATTGCTGATCCGTTTACGAAGCCTCTCCAACAACCAAAACATGAGACACACATGAGTGCAATGGGTATTAGATACTTACATGATTGACTCTAGTGTGAGTGGGAGATGATTGTATCAAGTTTATGTTTATGAACATTTGAATAAGGTGTTATTTGGTTCCTTGAATAATGATTGTATGCATTGATTGGCAAGTATGTGAGTTGTTCGTGAAACTCTTTGTTTTATTTAATGTTATTCTAAAGATCCCTAGTCTTATGTCATTATGTATGACAACAATGATTTATGGATTAGCACATGTATTGATTAATGATCATGTTTCACGTATCATGGATATAGGAATATCAAATCAATAATGTGGACACATGTTAGAGAACATGGTGTTAGATTGACCCACTCCGAGACGTTGCTGGGATTGTTATGTTAATATGTGCCATCAAGTGATCTCGAGTGGTATACCTACTGGATCCTTCGACCTGAAATCGTCATTGTTTCTCACTATATGTAGTGGTGCACTTTGGGGCTGGTAAACACTACTCCGTAACTGGGTAGCTATAAAAGTGGTCTTCAGGTGTATCATGAAACATGGAATGGGATGTGAGCGGATTAAGATGGAATTTGCCCCTCCTACATAACAGGAGAGATATCTCTTGCCTCCTCAATGTGGTTGGATTAGGGAAGTACATGGCCACGCCAAGGTGATTAAAGACTTAATCACAATGTGACTAAAGAGTTAGTCATGAGTTGTAATCCACCACAAGATCGAGTAAATGGTTGAGCTATCACAAGAGTGGCACGAATCTCGCCTTAAGTTCGACTGGTATTGTGTGGCAAAGGGATCCAAGTGTGTGTATATCAAGGTTTAGCCGATATGATCTTTATGTGTATTCGGGAGTCAATATGCCCTGCTAGGTGCCACTATTGACTTTTGGCTTGAAAAGGGTTTTCGGGTCATGGCTGTCTACACATGAACCTAACGGGTCACACACTTAAGGGGTTGGAATTGGAAAGTTTGTCTATATGATTGTCTCTAGTGCAAGTGGGAGATTGTTAGTGATGTGCCCAAGAGGCAATCATAAACAATTCGATTTTATAGGCTAAAAAGGATATTAATCCATATGGGATTAAGGTTCTAATGGGCCTACAACGTGGAAGCCCATTAGAATGCTCTATAAATATGTGGAGGCGAGGCTGCAGGTGGGTGATGCTACTATGCTAAAAACCCTGACCGCCACCTCCCCTCGGTCGTATCCCGAAACCCTAGCCAGGCGCGCGGTGCTAGCACACCAGCGCACGGCGTTCCATCCCGAACGTATGGACTCCGTGGAGGCCCCACTGCTGTTGCTGCTGTGCTGATCGGCGAGAAGTGCAAGGCTATTGCTAGGACGCAAGGAGGAGACGTTCAGTTCGTGAAACGATCGACTGCTTCTTCTTCATCGACGCGTATCTACGTTGGATCGGGCTGCTCCAACTCTTTTTCTACTGCGCAACGCATCTAGTGGTAACTATCCATGACTCCCTTACACACATGTTTTCTGATTGAACACGGTAGAAACTCAAATGTTGTAGCTAGCGTAATCTACCCGTTCTCCTTCAATTTTGTGATAGTTAAATGGGAGATAACAGCTAACTGATCGTTGAAAACTACTAAATGCACTCCCAGTACATTATGCGCGATGGTTTTCCCGAACATGTGCAAACCAAATTTGAAACATTATAATTAGAGACGACGTAGTTCGCGTGTGCACAGGGTATTTCCCACTTCCCAGCCATTGTCTCTACAATTGCACTCTTTTGACTACGGTTTATGGCTTGTAACTCTACCACGAGCGTTTATGCTAACGAGTCAAATACCGATAAATCATTTTAAAAAAATTATCCTTATAAATCGTTTTAAGACGACGGTAGAGAAGCCCGTCCGTTCTCATCAGAAAGCAGAAGCGTCCAAGCGCGCGCGCGCACCCGCAAGTACGTCGGCCGGTCCGGCGTGCCATCCGGCAGATGGATCTTTTGCAGCATTGAGACGGGATGCAGGGAGACGCTGAGGGGCAGATTGACGAGTACGAGTTGTGATCTTTTGTTCAGGATATGGATCTGAATTTCTGCTGATTGTATACCTGCATGAGATTTTGATTTGTCTAGGGACATAGTCAGTCAACAATGGTCAAACCTGATTTTTTTTAAAAAAAAGGTATGCAGTCAACGTTAGTAAAAATTGATGGGAGGAAAATCTAAGAGGTATGTTACTCTGACTCGAACATACTCCATATATATTATGACCGGGGGATTCCCGGCCGGCCGCAGCCTTCAAAGTTTTCATAATTACATATAGATCTTTAGTTCTTACAAATAGGTTCTCAGTTCTTACAAATAGACCCCTAGATTTTTACAAAAAAGTCCTACACTTTTTTTGTTGATAATGACCCGTAGTTTTCAAAAATTACGTACAAACCCTCGATTCTTTTAAAAAAATCTATTTTTTTGCGAAAAAGCTCCACTCTCCTTTTATTGTGGAAAGGCCCTCGATTTTTTTACGAAAAAACCCCTACGTTTTCCTTTTGTTGTAAATTTTCGCCCCTTTTATTTCGTACACACGGTGGCTGACGTGACGTGACGCCGCACCTATGTAGCTACTATCCTGCAAACCATGTCTCAAATAAAATCAGAAATTTACCAAAGCGTAAATTTATCTTTGTAATTTATTGTACTGGCTATTTTGCACCAAAGAAACTATAAACTGTAGATGGAACAACACTTTAAATTGTCTTTTACTGGGTAATTTTACTAGTTTAGCATGACTCAGCACTTAGACATCGGAGTGGAAAGAAAGAAAAAGATAAGAAATGGAGTTAATCACTTAGAAATCCAGTGTCTATTGCCAAACAGGGAGCACCACACGTGCAGACCAGAATGGGGAAACTAGGCAAAATGGAGACGCAGAATGCATCATTCATTTCTTATTAACAATTTATTATGAAAACGATCTGTTGCAGGTTCAATTATAGCCACATAAATAACAAATTCAGAGCAAATTTGCGATCTATGTATAAATGATACTTCTTTCTTGTGCTATAAATAAAAACAAACTTCATTGCATCAGTCGCCAAAACCCTTCGATCACATGAGTTAGGCAAAACCCTTCATTTGACCGGTAGGACCAATGTAACACACAAAATTTGCACGTCAGCTATCTTTGACGATTTGGAGAGCCTGTAACATTAGAATCATCGTCTGATGTACTCAATCGTGCAGTTCTCCTTGAGCCACTCAAGCACCTTTGCTGCCTCTAGAACATCCTGAACCTGCATGGTTCAACCCACATACAGAACATACATGCATTAAGAATTTCTAGATGTGGTATCAACGTAAGGTAGGACAGATAATTTCGTTGGCATGGTCTTAGGCTTCATGATACTACGCAAACTCATGGTGGTTTACCAACAAGTGGGGTATATATTTTAGTACTGAAAAAATTGTCACAGTAAGATCAAGAAAGAATTGCAACACTACAGTTAACTGAAGGAATTCAGTATCAGAAATATCAGACGAAGCAACTAAAAACCTGTTGCTTGATGCTCCCCTCGTCGTAGTCCTGGTTATAGCGTTTGAACTCTTCTACAGAGTTTCCAACTTCCTTGACGAGCTGTTCGGTTGAGTACTGCACGACTATATGTTGTTAATACACGGATAAAAATGTGCACTCAAAATCTAAAGCAGGGAGGTTCTAATGATTATCGCTGGAATCATAAATATAAACTGCAGGCATATTATTACCTGTAAATTTTCGGCCTTGAATATTTCACCAACAGCCAGCATTTGTTTAATAATTCTAGTAATGTTTTCCTTCTCACTTTCTAGGTACTCCTGGACTGACTGTTGGCTTGAAAGGGACGCTAGCTGCTCTTTATCTAGCTTCCTTTCTGCCTGCAGGAATTAATAAATCTACATTGAGAAAGGAAGAAATGAAAGCTAAATTGGGTGCTAGACTGGTTCAGTACCTGAAGTTGCAGAAGTTTGGCTCCATACAGTTGTTGGCCTTGCTCTTGAAATAAGGCACGTGGAACATCGACTTCAACCAACTAAACATACCAAGGGAAAATTAGTGCAAACAAACAGGATCTTGGAGGGAAGGTGCAAAAGAATTCTGATAATGATCTACATAAAGACTTCAAAATTTAAAGGCTATTCAGAAGCAAGTCCACAACCTTTCCCAGCTGATCGAGGATTGCATTATCTGTAGCTTGTTCTATGGCTGTTTTTTCCACTTCTTTACATCTTTGCAAAATTCGTTCTCGAACCTGTAACAGTCAGGAGGGATGATCACTATTGGAAAACACTGAGAAAGTTATTAATCGTTGAATTATGCAAGATTCAAGATGAACTAATATCAGTTGGCAGTAGCTTCGGAAAAGTAGATTCAACTGGCACATATCCAAGAATGTTGATTTCAATTACTACTAATATACTACTAAGTGATACAAAATTTTACAGTAATCGAAATAGAAACCTGATCCATGGTAGTGCATCCAGGAAGGAGCTTTCCAGCAAGTGAGTCGTCCAATTCTGGCAACTCCCTGTAGAAGAGCTCTTTACACACAACCTACAGAATACAGTGAAAATTTGAATGAACACCTCGGGTACCAGCAAAATGGTTGGAACTAATGAAGTACAACCTTTTTGTACGAAAAATATGTCACCGTGGATCGGTGCAGTCAAACTTCTCAAACTTTGAGCACTAATATACTAGATTTGCCACATGAAAATAATAGTAATAGATTAATTGTCAAAACTCAAAAGCAATTCTGAAGTGTTATAATTTTAAAGCTAATATATAACTATAGAAACTAACCATCAAAATTATGCCTTGGTGAGCATGCAATGACCAAAATGACATACATTTATGTGTTATGAATATTGTGTGTATTGATATGAGACCCAAAAAGCCACATATATAGGAGAGTAGAAGGGAATATGCCATATAGAAATAAGGCATATATGGAATAGAATGCAAACTCTATATCCTAATACAATTCTATCTCCTTAACACCCCTCTCAAATGCAAGGCGTATGCAATAGCATTGCATTTGAAAAGAGTTGTTACTAAAACAATAAACAAAATCCGAAATCCGAGTCTTGAGAATGTCGTCGTAGCATACAGCTCTTGAAAAATATTGTAAAGTCAAAGCTGAAGAGGAATAGAAGAAGCATGGCAATACAGATCGAAACCCAAGACGGCGGCGGCGCAATGCACAAGGTGCAAAAAAAGCACGGCGGATTTAGAAGCTCGGGGCGGCGGCTAAAGAAGCGGTAGCATCATAACGACTTCTACAATCTGCACGCGGCTCAGAGAGAAAAGCGGCGGTTGCTGCCATAAAATAGATAGAAGCATGACATCGCAGATCGAAACCCAAGACGGCGGCGACGCAATGCACAAGGTGTAGGAAAAGCACGGCGGCCTTAGAAACTCAGGGCAACGGCGTCATAATGACTTCTACGATCTGCATGCGGCTCAGAGAGAAGAGCGGTGGCTGCTATCATGCAAAACAAAATTCCTACACTTCTATACTGACAATAAATTTGTGGACTCGTATGGCTTAGACGAACTAAAAGGTAGAAACTACGAACTTAGAATGGACGCAAATGAAAGACTCAAAACGAAACCTGCCCAGCACACAGACCCTTTTTTACCTTGCTTTAAAAAGTAAAGCAACTCCCGTTGGATCTGACGGACTCGAGGTGAACGGTGGCGAGTACCGGTGATGCGTCGATGATGCCCTGGATTTGCTTGAGTGGCAGGGCATAGAGGCACAGCCACAGAGACGCCAGCAGTGGGAACGTGGTGGCGGCCAGTGGCGTCATCGGCCGTGTAGGAGTCGAGCGAGTCGGCTGCGGAGTCATCGTCGGAGGGTGCGGTGGCCGCGAAGGTGGTGGTGGCGGCGCACCTTGCGCTCGAAGTCGGGCTTGAGGAACCAGTTGATGGTGCCGATGTTGGAGAAGTAGCTCATCGTCTGCCACCCTGGGATCACGAGCATCGCGCGGTCGCCGTTCTGCGCCAGAAAGACTCATACATCGCCGAATCGGCCACCGGCTTCGTCTTCGGTTTGGTGGCCTGCTCGGTGTCCGCCTTGGCAGCATTGCCGATCTTCCCCTTGCCATCGGATGAAGGGGAGCGGTGGGGAACGGATGGTGATGGAGCACGCCGCGTGGAGGCGGCGGACTCGTCGTCGTCGGGGAGGTCATCCACGCGCGGGAGGGGGAGCGCCACGAAGGCCGGCGGGATTGCGTCCGTCCCGTGCTGGATGAAATCCAAGCACGACAGCGCGTAGGCGCTGCAGCGTCAGCATGCACGTCTGGGCGAGCGCGTCCTTGCGCACACGGAACGAGGAGAGGAGCGTGCTGGTGACGGGCGGCACGGGGTTCATCGGCACGCACATGGTGCTGCGGCTGTTGAAGAAGGGGTACAACGTCACCGTCGTCGACAACTTCCACAGCTCTATCCCCGAGGCGCTCCAGCGTGTCCGCCAACTCGCCAGTCCTACCCTCTCCGCCCGCCTCGACTTCATCCCCGGGGATCTGAAGAGCAAGGACTCGGAGAAGGTGTTCGTAGCCAAGAGGTATGAAGCCGTTGTACGCTTCGTCGGGCTGAAGGCGGTGGCCGAGAGTGTAGCATACCCCGGATCTAAGGATGTGGCCATCGAGAGAAGAAGTGGCTACCCCTAGGAGCGAAGATCGATCCTCCTGGGGGCAGCAAGAGCGGAAGTAGATCGAGATCGAAGTTAATATTTTAACCTAAGCTCTGATACCATATTATGAATATTGCATGCATTGATATGAGGTCTAAAGAGTCATATATATAGGAGAGTACAAAGGGATATGCCATATAGAGATAAGGCATATATGGAATAGAATACAAACTCTATATTCTAATACAACTCTATCTCTTTAACATTATAAATGGCTAGGGTATTAATAATTGATCTTGTAATTTGAGTGTGACACACAGAATGATGTGATCAGTAACAAGCATGAAGTACACAGAGTTATAATGTGGTCTTTAGGGAGTGACACTCACAGTAAATTGAGCACGGACTCCTTGTAGATTTTCTTGCTCAAATGACTCAGGGAACTGAATAGGAAATGATCTAGTCTCACCCAGACGAATCCCAATTAGTGCACCGAGAAATCCAGGAACAAGATTATTATTTTCCTCAGTGTCCAAGTGGAAACCTGGAAATCATAGAGATATGCATGAGAAATAAATACAGCACTGTGATTTAAAAAAGCTGGAATTGTAAGCAGTAGTGTGCCAACGACTGATTCTGCAACCTAACAGCAGTTTCGTGGAGTGGTGAACAACTATTCAGAACCAGGTACCGAGACCTCTCAGAACCGCCCTTGATTCAATTGTCATCCTAGTTTCTTGGTCAATTTGGAAGGAACACAGTGGTGAGTTTTCAACAATTCCACCAGACATGGGGACTCTTCTGTCAAAAATCAAGGATGATTTCCCAGCCTGGAAGTGGGTAGGGTCGCACAAATTGCAGGCAATATCGTTGTAATTTTATGCTGTCTCCCAGGTCGGGGTAATTTCACTTTTCTGGTGCTTAGAACTTCCTGATCTCTGTGTGTTCTTTTCTCTGTTTCTTTCTTCTCTGTTTCACCTGTGTTTCTCTTCCTTGTTTGTTCTTTCCCTTCTTGGTAGCTTGGTCGTTGTAATTTTGTTCTATCTTCATATGACGTGCGGTTCTCCCACATATTCTCAAAAATATAAGCAGCAGTGTGCATACTATTTGGTATACAAAAAAGAATTCTGAGGAATTGTGGAGTTAAATATTGCATCACTACATCAGTTAGTTGCAAACAAAGTGCAAGAAATGTAACAAGTGCAGCATGACAGCAAAACCTTGAGGGAAGGTACTTTTGAGGTAAACATCATCATCATCTTTTTCTAATGTGGACAAGTCACAATTGGTTTCATTCCATGAAAAAAATATTTGAGGGATTAGAATGTATCCAAAAAATCAGCTTTGGATAAGAGCGTATGGAAGTTAGCGATCTACGTACCGAAACTATGATATAAGAAGAAGGTTTAGGAGTGGTGTTTTAGGCTCTCTGCTCAGATGGCAAAATACAGACTTAGGGTTTTGCTTTGTAGGTTTTATTACAATGCTTAGATTCTTTGATCTTAAGGAGGTTACATTTCTAGTCTACCTTGATTTATTTAGGATAAAAGACTTTGTCGTTGGACAAATCATAATTGGTCAACAACAAAGTTTTGAAAACAACATAAGAAGCAGATGTGCGAAAAGTGAACAAACCTGTACTCTCGGCTGATGGAATTTTTTCACCTTTAGAGCCATCACGGGTAATACTTTCTGCAAATATATCTAGTACCACCAAATCGCCTACCTACATGTATCCATAACTGGATGATGTTACAATGTAACAATATTCACTGATGCTTAGTTGCTTACAAAGACAATACATTTAATTCAACACGCCAACTTCACAAAAAGCAAGTAGTTAATATATCCTTCATTTTATATTTTTGAAAATAAGACTGCTTGACGTTGACAAGGAAACATCTGAAGGGACAAGGAAATACATAACACCGGACTCTACAGTTGCATCATGTATACAAAGAAGATAGGAGTTTTACAAAACCCGTCAGTTGAAAGAATGGATTTATGCAAAAATAAAAGAGCACCCACAACCATCAGATCATGATCTTACCAGAGGAAGCATTACTGTAAATGAAAATAACATATTCATGAAATACCAAGAAGGCCTTGAATCTGTTTGGTACAGGTAGTACAACCAGGATTCAGTTTTCCTTTGAGAACCAGCCAGTTACCAGTCATACTGGTCCTGAATGACATTGCTGGTGACAGCCGGTGTTAGGGGTATCTAAGCCGACTTTGATAGGGTATATACATCTTAAGACTTCGGAAATACAAAAGCATGAGAAAAACACAAAGAAAATGGGAACACAATAATAGTGGCTGGAAATTACAAGAAAATTGGCTGGTTTCTGGCAATCTATCTGAGCCTGAGATTGTTTCAATACAGAAATCAGATCCCTGGGTACAACTACCACTAACTGATACTAAAGGTGTCATTAGTTTATTACATATTAGGAGGCATTCGTATTAGCTTTCGTTGATGGCTTTCGGCTAAAAATTAATAGTAATAGCTAAAAGAAGTGGCTTTTAAAAGGAGAGAGCGAGCGGTAGAAAAAGTGATGGACATATGTGTGCGCATGACGGGAGTGAGAGGAGTGGGGTGCATGATACACCCATGACCCCCTGCCTTATTCCCGGAGAGAGACGGTAGCGAGAGGTGTAGAAAAGTCGCTTCATAAAGCCAGGTGTTTGTATTGGCTTTTATAAGTAGAAGCTAGAAAAAGAAGCCAATACGAATAGAGGCTTAGAGCAACTATAAGAAGTTACCTGCAGGCCTCTGTCAGTCACTATTCGAAGTAACCCCAGAGCTTTATGACGGCGCTTAAGCTCTCTCTCGGCTGCCTTTTCAGCGTCAACAATTTCATCTATTTCAACAACCACTTTGAGGTTCTTATATTTGTCTTCTGATAACCATCGGACTTCAGGGGCAACATCCACAGCAACATCATATCTGAGAAAATTTTGACAAACAGAAAGATATGACCTCAAAATTACATTACAGTAAATTTAGTTGAACACATTTATTGATGACAACTAAAAACAAATTTTAAAAAAATGTAAACAATGAATTAAGTTGGACATCTAGACAGTAGTAACTGTCTACCTAAACACATCCTCGAGAGAGAAGGAATTTCTCAGATCTTCGAACTTAGTAAGAATGCGTACAGAATCTTCTAATGCCCTGTCCTCTACCTAAAACGCACAAAAAAGAAGACATTAGCTGGACAGATGTAATAGTAAATTCAACATAGCATATAGTATCTTTTGAGTGGGATAAAGTCATATATGCAGAGCAAAAACGTTCACAGCAAAATTTCAGCCCAAATTATTAGATAGTGATGATGTCTGATGATCTTCTCAGAGTTCAGAACAATATAGCATATCACTATTTCATCGTATTCAACTTTAACATCACTCTAGTGAATAGTGATGCAACAAAAATACAGGTTACCAGATGTACGTTTCGCTTGTCATGAATGATTCGTAATAAAGAATTCATCATGATAAACATCAGGGTAGTGATATCTAAATAGTACCGAGGACAATGCTTGAGGAAGTGTATGTCTTAAGATAGCTTCAATTGTCGCATCATGTACATGTTGCGGTCCTACGTAGTTTATAAGAATGTTCTCTGGAACTATCTTCCCAGGCCGAAATCCAGGAACCTGATAAGAAGCAATAGCAGGGACCTTAGTATAAACTGTAGAGTTAGAGCAGCACACAGTAACGGACACCATCCTTCTTTCACAAAACCTTGCAGATATATCTCATTTCCCACTTTGGAATTCTCTGGTTTTTGAGTGGTCTAGCTATGACAAATTGATTAGAAGTTTTGCGCCAATGGATGCAAGCTGAAAATGCTAGATGACTTGAGTATTTCCAATTCATAAATACATTGAATTTCAATTATACAAAAAAAATATCAGGGCTCAATTTTTATGAGAATGTTGAGCACTTGCAACAAAACCACAAAAAGAAAGGGCTATCAGTGCTTAGCAGTGTGGCAAAAACTTTGCACATATGGGTTGTCATTGCCAGCTTCTACGTGACTACAAAGCATATACCCGTTAGACTTTAGAAGACTAATCTCTGGCAGTGGCGGAGGGAGAGTATATGCATGGGGGTACAGTTGCACCCTCAAAAATTTTGCCAAAAAAATCCAGTATATACCCCATAATATATAAAGTATATATTATATATACTCCTAAACACTATACATACTCCTGAGAGCCCATTACTCCATTAGGTCCAACAGAAAACAGGCATCAGCATGGCCCCATATTTATTTTCAAATATAGCTCTGTATTGTAGCTCTGTTCTCAAATAAGTCAAATTTAAAATACGAGGGACGAGGCTATCAGTGACACAATGACTCAGTGTACTAGTATAGCTCTGTTCTCAGTTCTCAAATCTGAAGACTGAAATGAGATCTTAACTAGGATTACTGAGTTAGTGGAGCTTAGAAGTTAGCCTTTGCTTTATCTAATTATCTTGTATTTGGTTCAATACTACTCATAGCTAGGAAGGCACAGGAGTAAAGGTGATTCATCATGTGCTAACTCCTTTTTGAAGGATATGGGTTGTCTTTACTCTTTACTGTACAAATCATATATAGTGCCAGATTACTAGAATACCAGTGTATCTATGGTACATTAGTATTTGATTGCTGTTCTTAATAGAGAACAGTGCAAACATTCGTCATTTGAGGTTCCTGAAGGCTAACCATAAGGGAATCTAGCAATACTGTAGTTGATTCTTGCTTTAGTTCAATACTTCAGTGTTCCTGATGTGAGTCTTTTTAAGACTAGTAGTAGTTCTTGTATTGCTTTAAGTTCATACTTCATTAGGCTGAAGAAGCTTTGTTATACTTATAATTACTCCCCTTTGTTTATAATTACCGATGTGTATTAAGTTCGTACCTCATAGCTAAAATCCTGGCTCCGCCATTGATGTCTGGCCGAGCCTTCTAGCTTTGCAAATTAATGAACTTTGTCCATGGGTATGAATGTGTTTCGTTTGTAAATATGGGAGTTCGCACAGAAACGGTACCTTGAAACGCTTTGCGTACTCTTGGAGAGTGGCTTGGTAGCATTCCTGACATATCGAGGGCGGCACCTCCACGCTGAACTTAACCTGCGAAGCAGCACAACCACGACGATGAGAATCAAGCATGAATTCATCGATACCACTCCTACCACTACTCACTGCGCCAAACTGAGACAAGCAAAGCCCAATTGAAAAACCACTACAGCTCTCCAATTCACATATGTAATTAGAGAGGCATTTAGTTAAGGAGAGGCAGGGCTAACACTGGAACCGGGCTGCAGCGTCTCGGTGACGCGGACGGAGTCGCCACCCCCCGCGGCAGCCTCGCTGAGCTCTACAGCCGCCGAGGCGACGGGGGCTCCCCTCCTCTGGGCTCGCGAGGTGGAGGCGGACGTGGAGGAGGTGAATTGACGGGCGGAGGAGGAAGGGAGCGAGGAATAATTAACCCATGAGACTGTGCGGGGGGAGGAGAAGCGGCTCTGGGCGTGGTGGGCACGGGCAGTGGAGGTGACGGCGGCGGTGGCGGTGGCGAGCTCCATGGCTGCGGTTCGGAGTGAAGCAGCGCGGGTGTGCGTTCTGTAGGGGAGAAGACAGTACGAGGGGATTAGGATTGAGGGAGATAAGCAAATAAAGAAAGAGCAAAAGGTGAGATTCATTAGACATTTTCGCGGGATTATTTTTCGCCCCTGGTTTCTCTTCAAGGCAAAAGGGCATTCCATAAGTCTCAGGCCATGTTGTTTTGGCTCCATAGTTTATCTATAATATATAGTTTTTAAACAAAATATCTTTTAAAAATAGAATCTACTAATCAATTATAGTATACATAATAGTAATTTTATTTATATTGACTAAAATTATATACGAGCATCCTTCTACAAGTTATTATTATTTATAAATTAAAACCAAAACTATTAACAAAAATCAATATAAATACCCCTCAGGCCAAGAGTAAGCAAGGAACAAAGTAACTGTTTAATAATATCGAGCCGTCACGTGGATACTTTTTATGAACAAGGCTAAGTCGTTAAGTTTTACTAAAACTTACGAGACATGACTCTCTAGCAAAGTCCTATAGTGTTTATTGTTTCATAAAGGAAGATCCTCCGTCCAAGGTTCTAAAAATCGATAATAGATACTCGATCAGTCACCCAACTAGCAGTAATTATACGGTATAATTGGCTTATTATATGGCATAACCAGTCCAATTATATACATAACCGGCTAACAGGAACGGGTATAATGGATACTCAATCAGTCACCCAACAAGCAGAGATTATACGGTATAAGCAGTCTGATTATATACATAACCGGCTAATAGGGAATTTTTTGTCAGTTTTGGCACTGTTTGCAACCGTAATTACAAAAATAGTCGTATACGGACCGTATTAGCAAAAATAGCGCTTTTGTCGTCCAGGGCAGGGCGGCAACGCCAAAGGGCTGATGTGTGGCCCCTGCCGTCCTATGGGCGGACGGTAGGCCGCCTGCCGCCCCGTGGCCAGACGGCAGGGGGCCTGTCGCCCGGTGAGGAGACGGCAGGCGAATAAGCCAGCTAATTAGCTGGCTTAATCACTTGCCTTTTTAATTTTGTTAATATAGCAAATGAGTTTGAAAAATTACAATAATTTATGTGCAGCCTTCTGACATAATGTAGTTGACTGTGTAATTTGTTTGGTATTTTTTTTCACTATAAATGTTGCTCAAAAATTTGTAGAATTTTGATATTCGTAGGAGTTGTTACATATAGCAAACGAGCTCCAAAAATTATAAAATTTTATGTAAAATCTTCTGACATAGTTATATTAATTTTGTAATTTTTTAAGAATTTTATGTACTTTGAATTTGTCATGTTAATTTATGTTATTTTAATCATGAAACTAGAGATACTCAGGCATCTTTTGCAGTGCTTGACCTCCTTTTTTTTCAAAAATTTCATACATTACGACTATTTGTAGAAATACATGTAGTAGTATAAAAAAATACATTGCACAACATGCGATATGGCTCACCCATCTAAGCCACTGCTATCTCCTCACCGTGTATGGCTCCACGTGCGTGGCATTGTCTTCTATTGAGCACGAGTGTAGGATCAAGGATAACCGACTAGAGGGGGGTGAATACGAGGTTTTAAAATTCTTGTCTAATTAAACAAGTAGTTCCAATTTCAACACTAGACAAGAATACTAGAAGAATTAATCCTACTCAATTGTAACTATTATAGTCAAACAATTTAATAAACTACAATCCAATCACAAGCACAAGTTAATATATCAAGTATCAAATTGCTCAACCAATAATAGAAATACTAAATGAGAGTAAGAAAAAGATCACAATGGCTCGTGCGATGTTTTCCCGTGGTATCGAACACTTGCCGGTCTTCACTAGTCTACGTTGAGGAAAGCCCAAGCGCTCTTGGACCGGCTCCACGAATTAAGCCTTGCTTCTCGATCACTAGGGTAGCTCTTCCTCCTCTCCGGAGATGGCGAGTTCCAAACCACTCACAATTGACTCGGGCTTCTTCACAACCTTCTTGAAGAAGTCACCGGGCAAATAACCTCCTCACCGTCTAGGTTCTGGCAAGCACCAAGAGAATAGACCGATGAAAATCTCTCTACTACTCAAAATAAGTGCACAAATGAGAAAAGTGAGTATAGTGAATGCTCCAGGGTTCAATATGATCAATGCAAGCTCAGCAACCTGCCCAAGTGCAGGTGGGGGGTATTTATACCTCATCAATCAAAACTAGCCATTGGAGAAAATTAATCTGAAAAATCAGAAAATCGGATTACCATCGCACAAAGTGCAGATACCGCACTTCATCAGAGCACACGTAAACGGCTATGTCAAAAGGAACAGAACTAGCCGTTGGAATTTAGTGCGGTACTACCGCCGTTGAAAGTGCGGTACTACCGCACTGTGGTTGTACCGCTGTGCTAATATCGGTACCACCAATTTATGGCCAGTTAAGTTTTTCTCGGAGATCTCTCTAGAAAAACATTCTGAAAATCGGTATTACCGCAGTACCATGCGGTAGTTCCGCCGTTCAAAATCCGGTACTACCGATTTCTGTGAGTTGAAGTCCCCGAAAGGGTGCTTCTCTGGAAAAAATGTACCGTACGCAAATCGGTGTTACCACACTACGGTAATACCGCTATTTGCACGCCGGTATTACTGTAGTACGGTAATACCGCTGGAGGGTGCGGTGCTACCGATTTTTCTGAGAAAGCACAGTGAGTTTTGAAACTTCTTTTCAAATGCATGCATAATTCTAAATTGATCCAATGTGCACCAAGACATGCTATCAAGCTACTTTTACAGATCCTTCTTAATAGTATGGCATCTAACCTATAATTTGGTCCTTCACCTTTACTCCTAAGACTAGTGAAATTGAAAAGAGATTCTAAATTTTATATATCCCATCTTTGACTTCTCGACGTCAATATTCCATGCAGCTTGTTCTTCACCTTTACACACAAGACTTTATCTATACAATCTTAACACACACATTAGTCCCATGTTCATATTTCATCATTAATTACCAAAACCTTAATCATAGGGGCCTAGATGCTTTCAATGAGCGTAAGGCTTAACAGGAAAATAAAATATAGATTTGTACATAAGTTACCTCCTCATCGATATAGCCCGCGAATGATCTACGGCTAGTACTACGATGCTGGGAAAACTCGGCTAGTACTGTGATCGTGACCTAGCGAGTCCGACCGGAAGACATTCTCGTGCTCAACGGAAGACGAGGCCGCACACAGGGAGCCAGACGCGGTGAGAAGATAGCAGTGACTCAAATGGGTAAGCCATATCACATCTCATGCGATGTATTTTTTTGAACTATTATATGTATTTCTACAAATATTCCTAATGTATGAAATTCTCGAAAAAAAATAAAGGTCAGTCTCTGCAAAAGATGCTTAAGCATCACTAGTTTCATGAATAAATTAATATGAATTAACGAGGTAAATTCAGAGCACATAAAATTTCTAAAAATTCAATAATTACTATGACTATGTCAAGAGGCTTTATATAAAATTTTGTAATTTTTGGAACCTTTTTGCTATATTTAACAACTCATATGAATATCAAAATTGTACGAATTTTTGAGCAACATTCACAGTGAAAAATTACCAAAACAATACATAGTCAACTACATTATCTCAGAAGGATGCACATAAATTGTTGTGATTTTTCAAACTCATTTGCCATATTAAAAATAGAAGAAATATTATGCAAAATTAAAAAAATGGTAGCCGGTTTAATTACCTACCGTTTGGCCACGGGGCGGTAGGCGGCCTGCCATCTGGTGGTGGGACAGCAGGCGGTCTGCCGTCCACCCATGGGACGACAGGGGCCACACTCACCCCACTAGCATCGCCGCCCGGCCACCAGACGGCAAAAGCTCTATTTTTGTAATTACGGTCCGCATACAGCTATGTTTGTAATTATGGTTGCAAACAGTGCTAGAACTAACAAAAATTCGCCATAATCCATCAAAGTTTGTCTCATCCATAGCAATTGAATATAACAACTACCCACGGAAATATATTCGGCTTCGGCGGTGGAAAGTGTTACGAAATTTTATTTCTTAGAAGACCATGACACTAAAGATCTTCCTAACAATTGACAACTAACCGATGTGCTTTTTCTATCCACTTTGCAACTCGCATATCCGGAATCTAAATATCTAATTAAATTAAATTTAGCACCTTTGGGATACTATAAGTCTATGTTAGAGGAATGTTTTAAATATCTTATAATTATCTTTACGTCCGTCAAATGGCACTCTTTTGGAAATACTTGAAACCGTGCACATATGCAAACACTAAATATAATATCAGACCTACATGCGGTAAGATAGAGTAAACTACCTATCATGGATCTATAAAGTTTTAAATCTACTGGTTTACCTTCTTTGTTGAGATCTAAGTGTCTATTTATCGCCATAGGGGTCTTAATAGGTTTTGCATTCTCCATACCAAATTTCTTGAATAAATCTTTTGCATACTATGTTTGGCTTATAAAAGTTCCATCCTTGAGTTGCTTGATTTGAAGCCTAAGAAAATTGCTGAACTCCCCAATCATGGACATCTCAAACTCCCTAGACATCATATCACCGAATTTTTTGCAAAAAAATCAAAATTAGTATAATCATTTATAATATCATCAATATAGATTTGGCATACAAAGAAGTCATCATCAATGATTTTAGTAAATAATGTTGTATCAACCTTTCCAATTTTGAATCTTTTAAAGAGTAGAAAATCTCGAAAATGCTCATACCAGACTCTAAGAGTTTATTTTAAGCCATATAACGCCTTGGAGAGTTTATACATATGACTTAGATTTTTAGGATCTTCAAACCCGAGAGGTTGTTTAACATACACAAGTTCCGTAATTTTACCATTTAAAAATGCATTTTTTACATCCATTTGATATAACTTAATATCAAAACTTGAAGCAAAGGCAAGTAAGATTCGAATTGATTCAAGTCTAGTTACAGGTGCAAATATTTCATTGTAATTTAAACTCTCTACTTAAGTATAACCTTGAGCAACTAACATTGCCTTATTTCTTACCACAACTCCATGTTTATCTTATTTGTTTCGAAAGACCCATTTTGTGTCAATTACATTGTGCTCTTTAGGTCTTTTTTCCAACGTCAAAACATCATTTTGGGTAAAGTTATTGAGTTCTTCATGCCTAGCATTCACCCAATCCGGATTGTTTAAAGCATCATCTATAATTTTGGCTCAAGAGAAGAAACAAAAGAGTAATATTCACAAAATGAAGCTACTCTAGATCTTGTTTGAACACTCTTACTCACGTCACTCAATATTTGATCTATTGGATCATCTTTGGCGATAGTATTGTGGATCTTTGGTAGTAGTGGTAGTTCTTCCTTTTCATTCACATGGTTTGAATGTCGCTTGTTGTGGAAGAGGTAGGAGGTTTAACTTATTTTGATAGAGGATATCCACATGTGTCCTCTTTTGGCTTGATATCTCCAATTTACATGTTTTCTATTGAATGTCTTAGACCTTCATCACCTACATCATCCAAATTTTCTTACTCTTCTTGAGGCTATTAATTTCATCAAATTCAACATCACAAAATTTTTTAACTAGACCGAAATTTTTGTTGAAGACTCTATATACTTTACTACTTGAAGAATAACCAAGAAGGAAACGTTCATCAAGTCGACTTTGAAATTTAGAGAGTCGAACACCTTTTCTTAAGTATAGTATTTGCATCCAAATACTCTAAAGTATAAAATATAAGGTCTTCTTTCAATGAGAAGTTCATAGGAAGTCTTTTTCAAAAGACGATTCAAATAAAGGTGATTTACGGCATGACAAGTGGTTTTTTTCTACAACACTACATTGCTCGGAGTGTAGGTAGTGAAAAGCCCATGTTTTATTCTAAGTTCATCGCAAAAATCTTCAGTTTTAGTGTTTTTGAACTCGGAACCATTATCACTATGGATTTTCTTTATTTTGAAATTAAATCCATTTTGGGCCCTTTTGCAAAATTTTGAAAATCCCGAAGACTTTCACCTTTGTTATTTAAAAAGAATACCCATGTATATCTAGAGTAATTATCTACAATCATTAAATAATAGCTATTACCATCTATGCTCATATAGGTTGTTGGCTCAAACAAATTTATATGTAAGAGCTCCAATGGTCTAGAGATTAACATGATACTTTTGGAAGGATGAAAATTTGCCACTTGCTTCTCGGCTTGGCAAGTGCTACATAATCTATTTTTCTCAAACTTCACATCCTTAAAGGCCAACTGCTTAATCATGTTTGAAAAGTTTTTTAAGTTGAATCATATATACATGACCTAACCTTCTATGTCATAACCAACTCAAAGAAATTTTTGCCATTAAATAAGTTTTCAAACAAGAATCACTAGAGGAGAAATCTACTAAAAAAAGGTTTCCAAATCTAAAGCCTTTGAAAACAAGTTCATTTCCTTTTTCTTTTGAAATGGTAACATTATTTTTAGAGAATGAACAACTTAAGCCTAGATCACACAATTGAGCAATGGATATCAAATTAAAATTTAATGTTTCTACTAGAGATACAATAGAGATAGAGAGGTCATTTGATATAGCAATTTTACCTAATAGAGAGGTCATTTGATATATCAATTTTACCAAATCATAATACTTTCCCTTTGCTGTTGTCCACAAATGTGATCTTCTCATTGCTTCCATTCTCAAATATAGTGAACATCTTTCGATCTCCGATCATATATTAAGTGCACCCACTACCAAGCACCCAATATCTCCCACCGGTCTTACAGCTCACCTACAAAACAAATCAAGTTCTTTTAGATACCCAAATTTTTTTAGGTCCTTAGAGGTTAATAACCAAGGCTTTAGGCATCCAAATAGCATTGTTTTTAGCACCTAAGATTGAAATGCCTACAAATTTAGCAATAACACTACCATTCTTGAAATTTTTTTAAGCATATAGCTAGAATCAAACAATCCAATAGAAGGAATCTTACCCAAAGGATAATTTTATTGCACGTGTCCTATTTTTCAGCACTTTTGATAATACTTACCATTTTGCATCACAAATCTTGTGGGCATGCTTGCCGGTTTCTTACATTTCTTGGGGACATATCCAAATCCCTCCTTGTTGAATAAGCACATTTGCTCACTCAATAATTTGTCAAGAGTAGACTTACCCTTGAAGTACATTTCCAAGCTTTTGTTGAGCTTGGTTACTTGTTCCTTCAACTCATTGTTCTCAACAATGAACTTAGCCTCACATGAATTATCATTTACTTGATTTAGGACAATATTAGAACAATAAGGCATATCAAGTAAATCATCACATGAGTTGGAAATGCTAGTTCTAGCTTTTTCTACACTAGGTATGGTATTATATATATCACATGTAATTCTAATGCTAATACTAGATTTGCTTAAATTTACTTGGACAATCAAGTCATGAGCTTTTTTTTAACTCCTCATAAGAATATTTAAGAGAGAGATATTCTCTCTTTAAGCTCTTAAATTTTGACTTTTCTTTTCTAAGAAATTCATTCAATTCAATAGCATATATCTAAATTCATTGTAGAAAGGCTCAACATCATCAAAACATTATACCTTTTCTCCTTTTGCCATGAGACGTGTAAGAGATATGAAGAGGGACAGAGCCTCCTTGATGGCGATACTAACAAGTCCCTTCTTCTTGGGGGACTCATCTTTTTAGGAGTTGAAATCTGTGTATTCCTTATCAGAGTTCTACTACCCAATGTGGGCTTCATTCTTACTCTCTTTGTGAAGCTTCTTAAAAAGCTTCTTTTTGCCATTTAAGTCCTTTTTCTTGGATGACTTGCCCTTGTCATCCTTCTTCGTGGGGCATTGAGAGGCAATATGCCCCTTCTCATCACACTCATAGTAACGAATGTTGTTATAGCGCTTATTGCTGTTGTAGGAGCGTTCCTTGCCTTTTTCATGACTAATGCCTTGGTATGAGCGCCTTTTTCCTAAACTTATTCATTCTTCTCATAAAAAGAATCAATCCCTCCATGGAGTCCACCATATCATTTTCGAACTCATCGCTTGATACCGTCTTGGTTTTGAAAGCGGATATTTTCTTGCCCTTAGAGGAGGATTGTTCCAAGAGCTCCTCTTTATCCTTCTTGTACAACTCATTAGTGATAAGCTTCCCTAAGAGTTGTGTTAGAGTTATTGTTGCCAACTCGGGAGAGTTGAGGAAGAGTGTCACCAATGTCTTGGATTTCTCCGGCAATGCTCTAAGCATCTTTCTTACAATATCAACATACATTGGTGACGTGTCGAGGCCATTGCTATTTACAATGTTATTGAGGTGAGAATATATTTAATTTATACTCTTATGAGGCAACATAGTGAATATCTTATATTTGATCTTAAGCATATACAATTTAGCTTCTTCAACCATGGATATTCTCTCATGAATTTTCGAGAGGATGGTCCAAATACCATGAGCAGTTTGCAAATTGCTCACTCTATTGAACTCATTAGCGTTTAAAGCACCACATAGAGCACCCATGGATTGAGCATCTAAATGGGTGTTATACTCCTCTTGCTCTGTGGGATGTAGTGGATCATGAGGCATGACATAACTCTCATTTACAATTTTTCATATGCTGGGACTCATTACCTTAAGATAGATATTATAATTTTCTAGTAATAATAATTTGAGCCATCGAAAAGAGATATCTTTCCTATAGCAATTCCCTCACTAGCCATCATTTTCTCTCTAGACGGTTAAGTCTAATAAATGACAGACCAAGTTCTGATATCACTTGTAGGATCAAAGATAATAGGCTAGAGGGGTGTGAATAGGAGGCTCTAAAAATTCTTACTTTCTAAAACTAATTATTACAAATTGAAGCTAGGCAAGATTTTAATGCAATATTAAATCTACACAATTTTAGAAAGACTGAGGCACCATAAGCAATAATCTCTACAAATATATCTCTAGCATATGTAAATATGACAATCTTAGCAATTTCATAACTAGAAATATAAGTGCAAAAAGTAGAGAGAATCAAGCAACCAAAAGACACACAATGTTTTACTGTGGTGTTCGAAAACTTGCTGGTTTCTCCTAATCCATGTTGAGGAAAGCCCAAGCAACTTGGAGCGGTTCCACGAATTAAGCCTCAACTCATCAATCCACTAGTGGTTGCCCTTACTCCACTCCGAAGATAGTGGACACCAAACCACTCACAAGTCGGCGCTGCGCCTCTTCACAGTCTTCTTGAAAAGGTCACTTCGCAATCACCCTTCAAGCTTTCTAGATACCGGCAAGCACCAAAAGTAATAAACTACAGCTTTACTTGACGGTGATTAAGTGTCAAAAGATCAATCTAGATTAATGCACTTGATTTTGGCTCAACTACCTCAAATGAATGGACAATGTGAAATTAAGGTGTGGAGAGAATTCTCAAAGCTCAAGGATATTCAATAGCATCTCTTACATTTGTACTTGTGCTATTAGGGGGTATTTATAATCCCACCAACTAAATATAACCGTTGCATAAAACAATCCTGAAAAATCAGGGACATCGGTAGTACCGTTGTGCAATTTGCGAAACTACTATATTGTACTGTAGCAATTGTAAGTCTATATCAAAACGTCAGAACTAGTCATTTGAAAGTCAACGTGGTACTACATCCATTGAAATTACGGTAGTTCTGATTTTTGGTAGTTCCAAAAGGTTAGCGCGGTACTATGTTTGCTTCGAGACTAAAAGTTGGTCTTCTCTGGAAAAAACATACCGCCCAAATTTTTGAAACTTCTTAGTTCTGGTAGTTCTGATTTGGAGTGCGATCATACCGCTTTATGATAGTTCTACCATTCATTTTCCAGTACTACCGATATCAAAGAGGCTAAGTACTTCAAGTGGTGCTCTCTAGAAAAAACGTACCGCCCAAATTCTTAGAGCTTCCGATTTTCAATAGTTTCAATTTGGAGTGCGGTCATACCACAACGTGGTAGTTCTGTCATTTACATAGCGGTAATTTTGATTTTTCTGACAGAGCTCAAAATGGTTTTCAAAATAAGTTATAAGTGCATTCATGATCCTAAATTGATCCAAATGGCACAAGAATATGCTGTCAAGTTACTTGTTATGATCTCTCTTAATAGTACGATAATAAATCTATAATCCAGTCTTTTAACCTTTCTCCTAAGATTGGTAAAAGGAGAAAGGGATTCTAGACTACTTGTACCTTTCTCTTGAACTATCTTGACCCTTATGTTGACCCTTAGCATGCATTTCCAGTTTTGTTACGTTCATCATTAGGGACTAAACTTATTTAATGCTCAGCAAACATATTAGTCCCTTATTTACATATTGTCATTAATTACCAAAACCATTTTTAGGGGTCTAGATGCTTTCACACATTGCCCATTGGCTCACCACACATAGTCGTCGCCGCTACGTTCCCTACGCTATGCTGTCGTCATTACAGAGCCCTAGAATTAGGCAAACCCTATGGTTCGGTCGTGTTTAGGCCAGGCCCATGTGGGCTGTAATATGTTAACAGCCAATCGCATGAATTTTGCACATAAGCCCTCAAGGTTTTACAAAATTGCATAGGGGTCCTCGGTTTATATAATTTAGGTCCTTGAGGCCAAAGATCTTGCAGATTATACACTAGAATTTATGGATTTTTGTTCTAAGGGTATCCACATATGAAAATCTTACAAATTAAACCATGAAAGTGTTCTAGTTTATTATTTAGTCTTTAAGGCTTTATTTAATTACCAAAATTGTTTTTTTGGTATGAAAACTGTTTATATACTTAGAAAATTAGTAGAAATTGCTAGAAATTCACACACATTTATTATTTGAGTAAATGGTCAATATGCTGCACTCGCATGTTTTGACCTGTATTGTCTATTTCTAAGCCAACTAATTGTTGTTTTATATGATGTAGACAACATGACTGGTGTGAGGACCGTACCAATGGGGGAATTTCTAGAACTGTGTCATGACTGTTTCAACTACCTCTACTGGGAGTTGGAACTTAAAGGTCACCTCACTGCTAGGGACATGCACACTATCCTGAATAGGGATGGATATGCTTCTGTTGCAAGTAGGGCATGGGTTCTAATCTATATCAGGAACCATATAAGTGTCGAATTGGTCTTGGAGCTCATATGCATTAGAGATCACTGTGATCTTTGGGAGGCCTTGAAGGAATGCTTTGACACTCTACAAAGGAGGCGTCTTTGCCATGAATCTTTCAACACTTGGATAGCTTTTGGATATGTAGACCTATAATTCTATATCTGCATTCAGCCTGGACCTCTCAAGCACTGCCAATGTTCTAAGGATGCTTAAGACAGACATAACTAAAGAAGATATGATTGAGCATGCTATATCAGCTCTTCCAGCAATGATGATTGTTTTTGCGATAGTTCTAAGAGAATGAAAGATCGAGAAGTTTAGCGTCCTGCTAGGTTCTCGCCTAGACATGGAAAGAACTAGTGGTTTACACCTAAGTGCATCAATGGGGAGGTTCCTCCCCCACAGCATGATAGGGTGGATAGACAAATGCAACTTCAAGAGAAGAGGTTGTAGGGAGGTAGCAGAGTTAGAAGAAATCATAAGAGATCCCTTGATTATACCCCTGCAAATGAGACAATAGAAATTTACCTAAATAGGTAGGGATTTGGCACCTGTGCCTCTCCCAAGTTATCCCATTAAATATTAAGAATCAATTCATGTAATTAGGATGGCGTTAAAACATAAAACACCAAGTTTTGTCAATCCTAAGAGTAAACTTATAGAGAAGTACAATCAATGGAAGGGAAGTAAGAAATCTATCTTACCAACAGTTGTATCACGAACACTATCCTTAGGAATATTAAGTACTTCCAGAGTTTGAGCAAGAAAACTAGCAACGTGATAACCATAGCTAGTAATTGTGGTCATATGCGATGAACTCCCCACTATGTGTTGGCAAGATACTATATTACAAGCCACAACATTTATACAACTCCAGCCATCCATATGCCATGGGTATTCACCTTTCCGGTTAGTGCATTGGAAAGAACCAAATATTTCCCGTTTGCATAAGTTTTGTTGTGCTGTCTATACACCAACCTCACCATCACATTGTACATCAATGGCCTTTAGCGTAAATTGGGAATTTACATGGGATTTGAATCTCCATCTATAATCAAATACTTAGAGCCCATGATGGGGGATCTCTTGAAATCAAGATACACTGACTATGTATTTAACAAAGAACTATTCAGAGCATTAGGGGGGAGGAAAGGACCCTAAATTGGAATGCTAAGAACTATCATGGCATGATAGTAGTCTTCATAATATAGATCCACGCTCTAAAGAATCTGAATAAGAAGTTTAGAGATAATTGATTTGAAAAATCTTGCAAACAAGCTACTAGATTCATTCACAAATCACAAAGGTGTGATGACATCACATATGTTAGGGGGGTGAATGCACTTATTGGAGTCGAACAACCCTAGGCTTTGGGCTCCACTCAAGAACCTCCTTCTTTGGGGAAGAGGGGAGAACTCCTAGTTCAAAAGATCTTAAACTACAGAGACGTCTACAAAGAGACATATAGAATAGGGGGAGACACATAGTGAACTGAACTAAATGAGGAATGCCCGATGGACATCATTCCCTTTATAAGATCTCAAGTGGTCGCGTCCTATGCAGGATCGCGGGGATGCGCCTGGTGTAGAGAGCGCACCTACTACACTAGGACAACAGAATACTTAGACTCTTCCGTATTGGGCAATCATGGAGAGCTGATTGATCTAAACAGAATGCCAATCAATTTAGACAAGGAATTTGCCACAAACTATGTGGACACAGGAGAAATATACTTGAGACAAGTATGTGCTAATAGCAGCTGCTTCGCTTCTAGGATTGCTTTCCATATCGAGAATTTGGATCTAGAATAGAAGATTATAGGTGAATGCAAAAGTCACCTCGACTTGATTAAATGAAAGGATGCAATTGAAGCTAAACTAAACTTGCTAAATAAGAAAAAAGTCTTCATACTTGTGGTCAAGACACCTCCAGACGTCACTCCCGTTGGACACAAGTAGGTGTTCAGAAGAAATGAATGAACATAATGATGTGGTGAGATACAAAGCGAGGTTAATAGCACAAGGGTTCTTGCAAAGACCCAGCATTCATTATGATGAAACCTACTCTCCTATATTGAATGACATTATGTTCCGTTACTTGATATTAATGTCTGTAAGCATGAATCTAAATATGAAACTTATGGATGTTGTGACTACATATTTATATAGGTCACTTAATTCTGAAATCTTTATGAAGATTCCAAAGGGACTAAATGTCCACATATTAGTGCGAATGAGAATCACAACATGTATAGTGTAAAATAGCAAAGGTCACTATATGAGTTAAAACAGTCAGGTTGTATGTGATACAACCGACTATGTGAATTTCTTCTACAGAAGGGATATACTAACAACGAGGTATGCCCATGTGTATTCATTGATACATCATGGATTTTGCATTATATCTATATATGTTGATGATTTGAACATCATCAAAACTACAAGGGATATCCTCGAAGCAAGCTCATACTTACAGATGAAATTCAAGATGACAAATTTGGGTGAAACCAAATATTATCTCAATTTGCAGATTGAACATCTGTAGGGTGGAATATTCTTGCACCAAACATCTACATCAAGAAAGTACTGGAGAGATTTTATCTAGATAAATCTCATCCATTGGGTACCCCAATGGATGTTAGGTCACTTGAAGTGAAACGATCCATATAAACCTAAGCGTAAGAATGAAGAAGTATTGGGACCTGTAATCCTATAATTGAGTGCAGTTGGAGCACTCTTATATTTTGCAAATTTTAGAAGGCATTCACAATGTATTGTTTGGCAAGATATAGTTCCCAACCTAGTAAGAGGTTGGAATGAGATTAAAGGCATTCTCGGATACCTACAAGGTACTAGCGATCTTGGACTCTTTTATCCCAAAATCCAAGGCTCTAAAATCATTTGATAATCCTATGTTGGCTATCAATCTGATCCCCATAATACCATATCACAGACTGGATACGTCTTTCTAAGCGGAAATACAGCTATCTCTTGGAAGTCTGTTAAATAGTCAATAGTTGCTACGTCAATTAATCATTTAGCGATAATTGCACTCTTTGAAGCCACTTGTGAGTGCATATAACTAACAAGATTAATTCATCATATTTAAGAGTTGTGTGGTGGCGAGGTTGATAAAAACCCCCACAATTATTGTACAAATAAAGAATAGCTATATTAAGACTCCAATGACAAAGCATATACCCCCTAAACATTTCTATTACCATGAGCAGTAGGAGAAAAGGAATATAGAAATACAGAATACTCAAATGAGTGAAAATCATGTGGATCTATTCACTAAGGCCTTGTTTGCTTCTATCTTTGTAAAGCATGTTTGTGTCATTGACATGAGAATGTTGTGTCATATACTCAAAGGAGAATGTTAGGGGGATTGAAATCTTCATACATATTAATCTATGAGATGAAATGTTGTGCTATCTTTCGTTTAATTAACTTTTGTTCTAATGGGTTTTCTTAACTAAGGTTTTTAAAGAGGCAACACATGCAATAGCAAGGATGTGAGCTATGTACTCTTTTTTTTCTTTCCGATTTTTCCCACTAGTTTTTTTTGAAGGAGTTTTAACAAGGTATGAGCATAATGTTGGCAAAGTATCCAAGAGGGAGTGTAGTGGTTAAGGTCCATTAAGACACATATTGCTTGTTGATTCGTGATGAAGGACTCCCTCTACCTATGTAAGGAGAGCAGGGGCTCTGATTGTATACACTTGTGGATCTCGTATCCACGTATTAATAGATAGACTCTTAGAACTATTTTTTTATATTTTCTTCTCTTTGTGTAATTGTTCGTCGATGATGCGACCACAACTCTAATAGTTACAAGTGGTTTTCACCACCACAAGGCACATGACCTTGATGCGATCATCCTCATAGGGACCAGTCCATGTGTAAGGTGAGAAGACACCGAGCTACCCATGCTGAAGATAACCAAGGACCTTGATGTGCTTGCTGATTGATGCCCTGCTAGTAGTCCACCGAATAGTCATTCCAGCTTTAACACCTGAAGTAGTGGTAGTTGGCGTAGATAAGGTTGTAGCTTCGTGGGGCTCATCCTTTTTAACCTTAACCTGTTCAGTATGGGGATTAACAACAGGGTGCGATCAACTTGAACGAGAAAGAAGCTGTGTCCACCACAGAGCACTGCATATGTAGGGGAAATTAGCCCAAACCCGATCTTTGATTACTTATGATCTTCTTTTGTAGAGAAATCTAGTTCTTAACCGAATTGCTAGGGTTGTAAGCTTGCTTGGCTTGTTTATCCAATGTGGGGTAGGGAAAACATTTTCGAATCCCTCCGTTTGAAAATTTTAGATTTTTTGGAAAATTCAGTCAAAATATTCAAAAATATATTTTGGATTCAAGAAATGCAAAAATATTTGAAAATTACTAAATTTCGGCAAAATCTTAGTGGCAACCGGATCCGCGCCACCTCTGCGCCATGGCCTTCTCCTTTGCCAGCGCCGCCTCCCCCACCTCCCTTGCCACTGTCGTCGCCTCTCCTCCCTTACTGGAGCTGCCTCCCTCCTTCTCCTGTGCTAACGCCGCCTCCTAATTCTCCTGTGTCGGCGCCGCCTCCCCCAGTGATGCCTCTTCTCGCGATGAGGAATGCTGACTGGTGCAGTGGCAAGGGAAACTGGTGGGTTGGGCCAACTAGTGCAGTGCTTAGCAATTCGATGACAGTGTTTAGGTACGGGAACTAGTGGGTTGGGCCGAAAAGATTCAAAATGGGCCGAATTCTTTAATTGAATTGGGCTTTTTTTAGAGTGGGCCGAGAAACCAAATTTCAGCGAATTTCACAAAATTCGGCCTGAAATTGTTTTCACTATGGGGGGAGGGATAGAGGGGCATAGAGCCTAAGCCGTGACAAACGCTACAAACCACATTCACAAGTGGGAAAAGAAACCGTCCTGCTCAACTTGGTTTTTTGATTTTTTTTGTTTTTTTATCTGTAGCTAGTTTATTTTATACTGTACCTGCTGGTAGCTTTTTTTTACGTAATTAAACTTTAAAAAATAAAAATAAAAACATGTTAGTCCATCATATACAATGTAAAAGAATACAAGAAAAAAGAAAAGACAAAAAAGACAAAAGGCTAAAAAACAAAATTAAAAATAATAAATTAGAAGGCAAAAATCTGAAGCTGAAACAGAAACGAGGAGTGCCCAATTATATACATACAACTAAAGGGACCCGAAGAGTGCCGATTGAGATGGAGAACATGGCAGGCGGAAAAACATGTTGCAAGCTGCGGGCGCCCCGGAGGCTCATGCTCGGCCAAGCCGAGGACGCCGGTGAGCGTGCCAAGTAAGGCCAGCACCCCCCACCCCTCGCAGCCCAAGTGCCGAAGCTCGCAGCCGAGGAGGCTCCTCTCGGCACTACCAACTCTTCTAGATCCAGAAATGAGGGATTCGGGAGGAAAATACGAAGAGCGCCGTCGATGTTCTGCAGCAAGCAACTCCTCGCGGTCCAATGGTATGTGATCAACCTCACAAGGACACCGGCGAGCACCGCTCGCCGAGGGAAATCGAGGTGAACCACCGCGGGGAAGAAGAAGGTAAAAGCAATGGATATTAGAGATTCTTCCCTCGTTCGTGGGCCAAGACATCCTATGAGCAACGCCTTCCTCAAACCGATTAGGCCCTGATATGCTTGTGGAAAATTAAGAATTTACCACCGTTTGTTGGCGCTTGATGAAAGACTATTTCGAGACCTTGAAAAAAAAATCCCATCTCAAGACTCGTCACACTTCTTTGTATATCTCCAAATGTACATACGCGTACGTGACTGCATACAAAAATGTTGTGCCATGGCTGCCACGGTCCTCTTGTGCGCGCTCCTGTGCAGTTACTGTTCCACTGCTCTTGCAGCTGCAGGTGTTAGGAACACAAATTTGTGGTGGTACCAAGTACCACCAACTCAGAACTAAGGTGGCGTTCGGCCAAGCTCTGAAGCCGTTTTTTCCGGCTTTGAAGCTGGGACTGCGGCCAAACGCGGCGGCTCCGGAGCCGGGCTCAAAAGAAATCATCGCGGAGCCGAGCTGGTCTGAACCTTTGCCTGCGAAGCATGCCGTACCGGGCTCCCCCGGCTCCTGTATCAACGTTTATGTTAATGCCATCCTAGTTGATACGTATTTACGAAACAAATGCCATTCGCATGGTTATGTTCCCTTGCGAGTTGCGAGCTCTCGGCAGCCTCTCCCGAGGCAGCGCCACCCGTGCGGGTCGCCCTCCCCTCGCCGCCCCCGCGTCGCCCTCTCGGCAACCCCTCCCCGAGGTGGCGCCGCCGTCGCGTATCGCCCCCCCTCCCGACGCCGCCCCCGCGCATCGCCCTCGTGGATGGCCGCGCGCCGCGCTCTCCGCAGCCCCTCCCTGCCAAGCTCTATACTCTTAGCAAACTGCTATATATATGATGTGCAATTTCAGATGCATAACCCTATTCAAATTGTTTTTGCTGCTGCAGTTGCACATGGACATTTCAATTGCTGGGTACATTGCAACCTCTTTCTATTGTCAGCTAGAGGGAACGAACTGGGTATGTGTTGCCTTTATGTATAAGATATCCCTATGCACCTATTATGTTAAGATTTCCAAATTCAAAGGCATGGATTATATTTGTTTCAGTACTAATGCTGCCATTTTATGTTTATCTTCTCAGGTGAGGAACTGAGAAGATAAACATCTTTATAGATTGAATGATGCACTGAAGAACAAAAGCTAGATTGGATGAAATGGCAAAATTGCTAGATTGAATGAAATGGCAAAATTGCACACATAATTGCAATTAACTTTCATGCTGCTACCTTTATTTAATATATCAATGTACACCACTCTGCTGAGGCATAACAGTGTTGACAACTTGACATTATTTCACTTTCCCATACCCGCTCTTCTGAGGATGTCAGGGAGGTGAGTTTTCTTTTCTTTCTCTACCACTCTTGCACCTGAATTGCACATTCAGTTGATCACCTACCTGCTTCTTGATTTCCTTTTAGTGCTTTTTTTGCTGTTGTTGCCACATACAAAAATTAAATTGCAAGAACCATTGTGATGCAAATTGTCAGCCATTTGAATTGATGGGGTTTAATGAAAGAGCGTCTCTGTATGTACCTACAGTTTGAACTTTGAAGATAATCAATGGCACAGACCCCCTTATTAGTTAATTATAAGGGGCATATATTGTCGAACGGCAGTGGCTATACCCATGATAAAAGCTGATCAACAAGTATAATTGTACATAAATGAGAGCTCAGGATGCAAATTTTGTTTGAAGTTCTGCGAAATGACTAAATGAGAGCTGTGTTCAAACCTCTTATTACAGTATGGAACTTTTTACAACCCTACATTCGATTGCATGTTTTTCTTGTATATCAATTTCATGAATAGATTGTCTTGAATAATGCCTGTACCAAACTCTGTCCTGGTTAGAATGACTGCTCAAACAAGATCGGTCCTTTCCATTAACTGGATTTTTCGTCTACGGCTACTGCCTGTACTACTACTATGCACGATCGGATATGTCCGGCTTCATGCGCACCTTTCTTCTCTGCAAACATGGCCTGCATCCGCTACGCATTCTTCCTAATGCTGGTCATGGTGGATTTCGGTGCTGCCTTGTTCTTTGGTGTGAGTAAACTGTTGTTGCCGGATGATGGGCAGTACAGTTGTACTCCTTTTTGGTGCCACTGTAGTCCCCAGTACAGAAAAGGTTAGCTCGCGTTCAACAGGAAGCAACAGTAAGGGCAACATGGACATTTCAATATCTGTGAATGGATAAGAGCTCAGGAGCTGCAATTCAGGCTAATACTCCAAACTTCTAGGCTCCAACTTCTCCGGAAGCTAGGCTTCAGAGCTAAAAAAAAAAGTTGGAGCTCAGGCCAAACACCCCTAAGAAGCCGTATGTTCCGCATCAAGAGGTACGTATAGGAACTGAACTGGCTAACTTTGAGATGCGACATTTGAGTGGCTTGCCTCCGTGCCACTGGTACACCGGCACGGACCATGCGCCCCGTCGCGACCCAAGCACCGACCGACGTTCGCTGAGCTTCTGTGCCGAGACCGTGCCCGGGTGAACTACATTGCAGTCAGGCACTGCCTCGGGACGCATGCGGTCGAAAACGGCGGCATGACCATCCCGGTGTAGGCAGCTCTGTCGACTGTCTGCGGTACGTCGTCACCGTCGGCTTCGGCACGCCGCCACGCCGGCCGTCCTCATGCACAGCACCGAGACGCTGACGCTGGCCCCGAAAAAAAAAGAAAATAATAAAAATCTAAAAATCTAAAAACTAGAAAAAAAATTACTGAATAATAAAAAAACAAAAACTAGTTTAAAAGTCAAAATAAGCACACCCTAATTCGGTTGCAGCCACACCAGGAGGGCGAGCACAAGTACGACCGCTTGATGGGCCTCGGCGACCGGGCGGCAGAGCCCCTGGCATCACAGTCGTTCCCGGTCTTCGCCGGGGTGTTCTCGTACTGCCTCCCACCGGCCGACAACTCACCGGGGTTCCTCGCCCTTGGTCCGACGAAAAACACGTCCGGCTTCGCCTTCATGCCGATGGCGCCGCTCGGGCGCTCGGAGGTCGAGGACACACCGTACGTGGTGACGCCCACCGGCATCAGTGTCGGCGGGAGACAGCTCGACGTACCGCCGTCAGTGTTGTCCAGGGGCATATGATGATGGACTCGATCGGGAGCCGACGTCACGTACCTCCCGGCGGGCGCCTACTCGGCGCTGCGTTCGGGCCTTCCGGAGCGCCGTGGCGCTGTCCTACGTGCCCGCCCGCACCGCCGCACACAATCTCGACACATGCTACAACTTCACCGGCCACGGCGACGTGACGTTGCCGAAGGTCGTGTGCGTTCAGCGGCGGCGCGACGGTCGACCTCGACGTGCGGTCCGGGATCCTGGTGGACGGCTGCCTCGCCTTCGCGAAGCTGGAGTTGGTCGACAGCGTCGTCGGAGTAGTAGGCAACGTGAGCCAGCGCACGCTCGAGGGGCTGTACGATGCTCGCGGCGGAAAAGCCGGGTTCATGGCCGGGGCGTGCTGAAGTTCTTACGGGGCCGCTCCAACAGCTTGCAAGCTTCTAATTTCTAGCTAAAATTATATATTATATTATAATATTTGAAATTATACTATAACGATTATTATTTTTCAAAGTTATTTAAGTAAAAAATAAGAATAAAATTAAAAAATACTAGTATAACATTATAAACAATACAAAAGAATAAAAAAAATAAAAAAATAAAACAAATCAAAATTAAGAAATCAATACGCTCTAAATAGTTTTAAATCAAAAGCCACAAGCTTTTAAGACCATTGCAGCAGGACTATGTCTTGTGCACGACTTTGAAGCCTACCTAGCTTGGTATAGAAATGTCGGCTGCAATCTTCCTTTATGACTCAGGAGTACCATTTCATTTCGCAACAAAATCTTAGATCATGATGAACCGCATTGTAGGTTTCTCATCATTGGATCACTCATGCATCCTTTCCAACGGTTGACGACATTTACTGATTTTTAGAAAAAAATGAACGTGACAGGTCAGAATAAACACTATTACAGAGTGCCTCCACCTAAGCGCAGCAAACCTGTTAGAAGGTTAGAGCAACTCCAGCATAGCCCCTACTTGAGCCTCTGAACTCAGATTTGATAGCCAGAGCAAAAAACTGAACTCCAGCAGGGCCCCTACTTGAGCCCTCAAAAATAGGGGCCTCTCAAATGAGGCCTCCAAGCCCTCATTCCTAGGGGGCCCCTACTTGAGCCCTCAAAATCAGATTTATTCGTATTTGAATAAATACGTCCCTCATTCGGAACAAATTTGAATTTAAATTTGAATATTCGTATTTGAATTCATAAATTTAAACGTCTCTTATTGTGCTTTCAATTTAAATTCGGAACAAATTTGAATTTAAATTTGAATATTCGTATTTGAATTCATAAATTTAAATTCGGAATAAATTTGAATTTAAATTTGAATATTCGTATTTGAATTCATAAATTTAAATTCGGAATAAATTTGAATTTAAATTTGAATATTCGTATTTGAATTCATAAATTTACATATTGTCCCTCATTGTGAAATCATAAATATTTTATTGTGTATTGTGCTTTTGTCCCATACATATGCATATAGTGTGTGAGGAAATAGAGAGAATTGAGAAGTAGGGGCTCTGTTTTGAGGGCTCCTGCTGGAGTGTAGCCCAGAAAACAGGGCCCTCAAAAGTAGGGGGAGCCCTCAAATGAAAAGTAGGGACCCTGTTTTGAGAGCTACTGCTGGAGTTGTCCAAAATAAGATATGTATAATGACATAAGTACCCCTTTGAGAGGGGTACTCATATATAATGGTAAAAGCACTCCTCATACGTGTGTGTGTATATGCAATACAGGTCATGGGGGGGACATTGCTCACCTAAGTCTTCACTACGACACACACTTTCTCTGTTTGGTCTGTAACCACAACAAACATCTTTTGGAGTAGATGACTAACGCAAGGAAGAAAAATATTTGGTACGCAAACTCTCAAGTAGAATTATTTTTGGTTTTTGATAAGTTTTTTCACCATTTGATTTGCTTTCGTATTTATACGTTAACCATGTCTCAACCTCCTCCGCTGACCGGAAGAAGTAGCGGTGTGGGATGGCGGCATTGGTAAGGTGGTGAAGAAGGCAAGCAAAGCGTTGCAATGAGTGGATTTTTTTTTTGCTATGGTTAATGATTTTTAATTTAAAATTTTGAATTTTGTCTGTTCGTGATAGAAAGTACGGAGAAAGATATTCATATACAATTTTAGCCGATATAGATGAAATCGGGATAATATTTATTACAATAAATTTATAGACTTTACCTTAAAAACACTTTATTTAAAAACTAGTTACTATAAAAAATTAAGCCATAAACTCAAAAGAACTCGCTTAGTATTTTAGAACATCATTGACTAACATGAAGCCCTATGCTAATGACTGAAATACATTTGCAACATTAAACCTCCGGTGATGATTCTATGCCATTTTCTTATTCATGGCTCAGTTCTTGTGGACTTATGTTTAGGTTTTGACTTTAATTTCTATAGTAACTCACTGTTAAACAGTGTGTTTTTTAAGGCGGGATCTACACATAAATTATAGTATAAATTGTACCGAGTTTAGTTGTGTTAGTGATATGCCCTAGAGGCAACATGGAGATGTTGTATATATCACATACTATGTTTATGATACATTACTTTGTTCCTTGGAATAGACATCATCATTATTGATCAATGAGTATGTGACTTATTCATGAGACTCTTAAATACTAAGATGTTGCTATTTCTAAATGATCCCTGATCGTATATCATATGAGGAACAAATATGATTCAAAGACAAAGATCAGCATATGTATTGATTGATGATCATGTCTCATGGATCATGGTATGGTGATACCAAATCAATAATATGGACATGTGTTAGTGAACATATGTTGGATAGACTGCCATGAGACAACTGCGGAGATTCCATGTGTCATCGGTTGGTCTCAAGTAGTGTTTATGTAGAGTCCTTAGACTTGAGATCATCATGGTTCCCAACATGAGTAGTAGCTTATTTTGGGACTACTAAACACTACTCAATGGCTGGGTAGTCATAAAAGTAGTCTTGGGTTTGCCATGAAACATGTAGTGGGATGTGAATGATCAAGATAGAATTTGCCCCTCCTTATGGGAGAGATATCTGGGCCTCGATGTAATGGATTATGAAAGTGCATGGCCATGCCAAGGTGATTGAGAGTCAATCACGAGTTTATAATCCATCACGGAATCGAGAGAGTGATTGAGCTATTAAGAGGATGACACGAGTCTCGCCTTGAGCTCAATCTATATCGTGAGGCAAAGGGATTCGTACATGAGAGGACATTACGAGTTCAGCGATATGATCTTTACATATACTTTGGGGTTAATATGTCTTACTAGAGACCGCTATTAACATGGTAACCGGAAAGGCGTTTCGGGTCACGACCAAGTATCGTGAACCTCTGGTCGCACGCTTAACGGGTTGGAACACTAATTCGAATATGATTCGGATATGGGCTCAATTCGGATAGAGATCCGAATAGACTCCTATTGGGCCTCGGTCCACGAGGCCACGTGAAGGTCTATATATATGGAGCGGGGCGGAGGATGTGTGCGATTAACATCTAGCAAAACCCTAGCCGCCACCTCGAGCCAAACCCTAGCTGCTCACGAGTGCTAGTACACTCGCGATCGGCGTTCGGCCGGGCGTGTGGATACGGTGGGCGCTGCTCGTTGCGATCTTGATCGGCGTGCGTGGAGAGAGACGATCTGTTCGGGACGATCGGCTACTTCCACTACTACCTCGGCAGCGAGATTGGATCGGTTTCAATTCTTCTTCATTGCTGCTGCTGCGTCTAAGTGGTAACGATCCATGATCCTTCCTTAGCATGATGTTCTTGGGTGCGCGGTAGAAAAGTTTTGTTTTACGCTTCCGTAGCCTCGCGTATTCCATTAGTGGTATCAGAGCCATCTTGCTTAGTTTGCAATCTGGATCAGCGCATATATGTTGATATGCGATAGTAGTAGATTGGATCTATTACAGTCTAAATCAGGTAGCACGGGTTGATGAGATCAATCGGTCATAAGGGGTTGAAATAGGTATGAGTTGATAGCATCATAAGGCCAAAAGATTAGTTCGTGCTCCTTCTTTGATGTCTGCGCGACTTGCCCCTACTGTTGGAATCACCATCGGGGCTAGCTGCGCGCACAATCGATGGATCGAGCCAACGGATCGAGGTCTTGTGTTGTGGTCTCCTCAAGTATACCGATCGCGATGATCAATATGATTGATCTAATGAAAATTGAGACATTTTGAATGGCTCGGTTTGGGTTGATTTGATCGGCTCGATAAGATTTTCATAGCGATTTCATAGATGCGATCTATGTAATTCATGAGGTTTTGAGCGCCACAGAAACCCATGACGCTCCCTCGACCCCATGCCGTGACCGGCCAGCGGGACCGCCGTGTATCCCCCTTGTATAGCGTCTTGGGTTCACATCGTTAGGTAGAATGCGATTCTACGTCTAACTTGTTTTTGCAGAGAATGATGTGAATAGTATGGCCCTATAGCTTATTTGAATGTATGAGATGTATGTGATGCATGTAACATTCGTTCATGGCCTGCGTGTCATGATTATTTCAGCTATTGTTAGCTGTATATATTGTATTTAACGACTGCGTGTCGACCTTAATGCTTGAATCTATCTTTGTAATCTTGATTTCTAGCTATTATAGGTAGTAGCCTAGTTTTGAGGTTACAAGCTTTTAAGCATGGTGGCCTAAAGGAGTGATGTGGAGGATGGAGATCGTCTACACCTACTTGGAGATGGATATCACCATTTTTGGGCCATACTACTTCACAGTTAAATGTGTTTATCTATGATGTTATCTATCTTATTCTTATGCAATGATATATGTGATATGTTGCTTTGGTAGGATAGAATCCCTCTTAAAATTAGGTGTTAATGCCCTTCCATATGTTGCACCAAAGATAATGATCACCGCATGGTAGGTCTACCAAAGTAGAGTGCCATCGGTTATCATCATCATTTAGGGTAGATGTCGGACATCTACATGCGGAAGCATTTGGTTTACTTAACAAGGTTATCAAAATAGTTTTGGACCTTGGGGCATAGATTGGGGCGAGGCATACTAATGTCACCCAAAGTAGAGTCACATAGGGATGTGATTAGCAAAGTGTTGCTTACCCATGTCACTAGTTTTCTAGCCGTGATGCCAAAGCTCACTAGGAATTAGTGAAATGAGGATCTTTACCCACTATGTAACTTAGAGGAGTTTTGTTGCAAAACTCATAGTGGGAGTCTTTTGCTAAATAGTTTAATAAAGATGAACATAAACATAGTGCTAAACTTTGCATATTCTTGTGTTGTAGATCATGTCATTAACGCCGCATCCGATACTTTTAATTTGCGATCTGTTCTTGAGAAAGAAAAACTCAATGGAACAAACTTTTTGGATTGGTATCGCAACTTGAGAATTGTTCTCAAGCAAGAGCGCAAGGAGTATGTCCTTGAGTCTCCTTACCCGAAGACTTGCACGATAATGCTCTGTGGCTGCACGGAGAGCTTATGAGAAGCACACGAATGATTGCCTTGATGTGAGCTGTCTCATGCTTGCCACAATGTCCTCTGAGCTTGAAGCAATATGAGAACACAGATGCCTACAATATCATTGTGGGGCTCGTGGTATGTTTGAGAACCAAGCAAGGGTGAGAGGTTCAATACTTCAAAGTCCTTATTTGCGTGCGGGCTTGCGAGAGGAATCCGTCGACCCTCATGTGATTAAGATGATTGGCTACATTGAGAGTTTGGAAAAGCTTGGTTTCCCTTAGCCAAGAGTTGGCTCTTGATGTGATTCTCGATCGCTCCCCGAGCTTTGAGCCATTCATAATGAACTTTCACATGAACAATCTTGACAAGACCACGGGTGAGTTGCATGGGATGCTAAAATCTGCCGAGAAAGCATTAAGAAAAGCAGCAATCATGTGATGATGATGCGAAGGCAAGGCAAGCCTTATGTCAAGAGAATCGCGGTCAAAAGAAAGAAAGCTCTGATGCGATCGCGGCGGTTCTAAGGCCAAGAAAGACAAGAAAGGCGATGCTCATCTGATGCAGATTATTACTCTGTAAGCAATCGGGACATTGGAAAAGGCGCCCAAAATACTTGGAGGATCTTGAGAAGAAGAAGGAAGTATGACTTCCACTCGGTATAAATGTTATAGAAATCAATCTTGCTACTTCTTCCACTAATTCTTGGGTATTTGATACGGATCGGTTGCTCACATCGCAAATCGTTGCGGGGGCTAATAAAAGTAGAAGTTTGAGGAGGAGCGAAGTGGATCTTCGCGTTGGCAATGGAGCAAAAGTTGCTGCGGTAGCTGTTGGCACCATGCCATTGTCTTTACCTTCAGTTAGTTTTGGAATTGAATAATTGTTATTGTGTTCCATCTCTTTCAAAGAACATTATTTACGCTTCATGTTTGCAAGCGAAAGGTTATGACTTTAAATCTATGGACAATGGTTGTTCTCTTTATTTCAAAGATATGTTCTATTGTCATACTCCATTGGTGAATGGGTTATCGTTCTTACTCTTGAAGGGTCACGGTCTATAACATTAATGCAAAGAGGCAGCGTCAGAATGATTTGAATCCACGTTTATTTGGCATTGTCGCTTAGGTCACATAAATGAGAAACGCATGCTGAAGCTCCATAGAGATGGTATTCGCACTCATTTGATTTTGAATCATTAGAGACATGCGAATCTTGTTTACTTGGCAAGATGACAAAGGCACCTTTCACGGTCAAGGTGAGCGGGCAAATGACTTATTGGCACTCGTACATGCGATGTATGTGGACCAATGAGCTTAACGACCGAGGTGGTTTTGATGCTTCATAACTTTTCTCGATGACTTTAGTAGATATGGGTATATCTACGATGAAGCATAAGTCGAATCCTTTGAAAAGTTCAAAGAATTCCAAAATGAAGTGCAAAATCATTTAGGCAAGACAATCAAGTTTCTACGATCGATCGTGGAGGCGATATTTGAGCCATGAGTTTGGCAATCATCTAAAGGATTGTGGAATTGTTCCACAATTGACTCCGCGAGAACACCTCAATGGAATGGGGTATCGAGCGAGAAATCGCACCTTATTAGATATGGTGCGCTCCATGATGAGCCAAAGTGATCTTCCGTTGTCTTTTTGAAGTGCGCTCTTGAAACAGCCGCGTTCACACTAAGCGAGGTTCCATCAAAATCGATAGAAAGGACACCATATGAGATGTGGGCGGGACAACGTCCTAGCTTGTCTTTTCTTAAGATTTGGGGATGTGAGGCTTATGTAAAACGTTTACAATCTGATAAGCTCACTCCTAAATCGATAAATGCTTCTTTATCGGGTATCCTAAGGAAACAAAAGGATATTACTTTTATAATCGAGGAGAAGGCAAAGTGTTTGTCGCTTGGCATGGTGTCTTCTTAGAAAGAGTTTCTCTCAAGAAGGGATAGTGGGAGCACAGTGCAACTTGAAGAAATTCAAGAAACACACGATAACGTTTCAGCTCCTCTGAGAACCACAGCAGGATGAACAAGCTGTTGAAGAACTGTTGTGGACACACCGGCACCACGTGAGGTCGGAAAGGTCACGTCGTGCACACGAGAGGTACATGTTCTTGACTACTCAACAACGGGACATATTGTTGTTAGACAACGATGAGCCTAAGACCTATGAAGAAGCAATGGTGGGACCGGACTACGAGAAATGGCTTGAAGCCATGAGATCGAAATTGAATCCATGCATAGTAATCAAGTTTGGAACTTGGTTGATCCACTGATGGTGTTAAAACCATTGAATGCAAATGGGTTTTCAAGAAAAGATAGACATAGATGGAAATGTTCACATCTATAAAGCGCGATTGGTGGCCAAAGGTTTCAAACAAATTCAAGGTATTGATTATGATGAAACTTTTAGCCGTCGCAATGCTAAAGTCTATTCGGATCATTCTAGCGATTGCTGCATATTTCGACTATGAAATATGGCAAATGGATGTCAAAACAGCTTTCCTTAATGGAAATCGAGTGAGGATGTGTACATGACACAGCCCACGAGTTTTGTCGATCCGCAATCCGTTGGAAAGATATGCAAGCTCAAAGATCCATTTATGGATTAAGCGAGCATCTCGGAGTTGGAACATTCGTTTTGATGAAGTAATCAAAGGGTTTGGTTTCATCAAGAACGAAGAAGAGCCTTGTGTTTACAAAAGGCTAGTGGGAGCGCACTCGTATTTACGGTCTTATATGTGGATGACATATTATCGATCGGAAATGACATTCCTTTGCTTCGAATCATTAAGTCTTCATTAAAAATAGTTTCTCTATGAAAGACTTAGGAGAGGCGGCATATATTCTGGCATCAAGATCTATAGAGATAGATCAAAAGGCTAATTGGATTAAGCCAAGATATGTACATTGACAAGGTGTTGAAAGGTTCAACATGCATGATTCCAAGAAAGGTTTTCTACCTATGTCACATGGTATAAATCTTAGCAAGAATCGGTGTCCTAGTACACGATGAGCGGGATAAAATGAATACGATTCCATATGCTTGGCTATTGGGTCCATTATGTATGCCATGCTTTGTACACGTCCGGATGTTTCGTATGCTTTAAGTGCTACGAGTAGATACGATCGAGATCCAGGTGAAAGTCAGCTGGATTGCGTAAAGAACATCTTGAAGTACTTGAGAAGAACTAAAGATGTGTTCCTTGTCTATGGAGGTGAGGAAGAGCTCGTTGTAAATGGTTACACCGATGCTAGCTTCCAAGCCGACAAAGATGATTTTAGATCGCAATCTGGATTTGTGTTACTTTGAATGGCGGTGCGGTAAGTGGAAGAGTTCCAAGCGTGAGACGGTTCTTGATTCTACAACGAAGCCGAGTACATAGCGACTTCGAAGCGCCAAAGAGGCTGTTTGGATCAAGAAATTTATTTCGAGCTTGGTGTGATGGCTAGTGCCTCCACCCAATGGACCTCTTTGTGACAATAGTGGGGCCATTGCACAAGCCAAGGAGCCTAGATCGCACTGAAGTCCAAGCACATTTCGGCGATTTCATCTCATCCGCGAGATAGTGGAGAGAGCGATGTTAAGATATGCAAAGTACAAGCGGATTTGAACATTGCAGATCCGTTGACAAAGCCACTTCCCACCAAAGCATGAGGCTCACACTAGGGCAATGGGTATTAGATACCTACATGGTTGACTCTAGTGCAAGTGGGAGACTGTTAGTGATATGCCTAGAGGCAACATGGAGATGTTGTATATATCACATACTATGTTTATGATACATTACTTTGTTCCTTGGAATAGACATCATCATTATTGATCAATGAGTATGTGACTTATTCATGAGACTCTTAAATACTAAGATGTTGCTATTTCTAAATGATCCCTGATCGTATATCATATGAGGAACAAATATGATTCAAAGACAAAGATCAGCATATGTATTGATTGATGATCATGTCTCATGGATCATGGTATGGTGATACCAAATCAATAATATGGACATGTGTTAGTGAACATATGTTGGATAGACTGCCATGAGACAACTGCGAGAGATTCCATGTGTCATCAGTTGGTCTCAAGTAGTGTTTATGTAGAGTCCTTAGACTTGAGATCATCATGGTTCCCAACATGAGTAGTAGCTTATTTTGGGACTACTAAACACTACTCCGTATCTGGGTAGTCATAAAAGTAGTCTTCGGGTTTGCCATGAAACATGTAGTGGGATGTGAATGATCAAGATAGAATTTGCCCCTCCTTATGGGAGAGATATCTCTGGGCCCCTCGATGTAATGGATTATGAAAGTGCATGGCCATGCCAAGGTGATTGAGGAGTCAATCACGAGTTTATAATCCATCACGGAATCGAGAGAGTGATTGAGCTATTAAGAGGATGACACAAGTCTCGCCTTGAGCTCAATCTATATCGTGAGGCAAAGGGATTCGTACATGAGAGGACATTACGAGTTCAGTAGATATGATCTTTACATATACTTTGGGGTTAATATGTCTTACTAGAGACCGCTATTAACATGGTAACGGAAAGGCGTTTAGGGTCACGACCAAGTATCGTGAACCTCTGAGTCGCACGCTTAACGGGTTGGAACACTAATTCGAATATGATTCGGATATGGGCTCAATTCGGATAGAGATCCGAATAGACTCCTATGGGCCTCGGTCCACGAGGCCCACGTGAGGAGGTCTATATATGGAGCGGGGCGGAGGATGTGTGCCGATTAACATCTAGCAAAACCCTAGCCGCCACCTCCCGAGCCAAACCCTAGGCGCTCACGAGTGCTAGTACACTCGCGATCGGCGTTCCAGCCGGGCGTGTGGATACGGTGGAGGCGCTGCTCGTTGCGATCTTGATCGGCGTGCGTGGAGAGCGATCTGTTGGGACGATCGGCTACTTCCACTACTACCTCGGCGCGCGAGATTGGATCGGTTTCAATTCTTCTTCATTGCGCTGCGCGTCTAAGTGGTAACGATCCATGATCCTTCCTTAGCATGATGTTCTTGGGTGCGCGGTAGAAAAGTTTTGTTTTACGCCCGTAGCCTCACGCGTATTCCATTAAGTTGTACCGGCAAAAATCGTATGCGACTATTTCCCTTTGCATACTGTCTCTCACGAATATATTATAATTTAAAAATTACAACCATAAGCTATAAATTTTAACCTAAAAGAACTCAGCCATAGGGTGTTCTGAGGTTGATTTACCCAAATGTACTTTCTTCCAATGGTCTGCAGTGCAGGCCACCCATCCTCCATCCCACGGCCCAAAACGGCAAAAGTTCAAACTCTACTCTCCTGTGGTTGCTCCGTAGCCTCCGTTTAGGGGGCGCTCAAGTTAGAGTTTTTTCATTGTTTAGCGATGAAAACACTGTAGCAGCGATAAAATCACTGTAGTAATTTTGTCACGTAGTGAATTTTTTTTGTTTTTTGCGTTTCATTTTTTCTCATATTCCTTTGCATTGTCCACTCTAGACTAGCGAGTCGTTTTTATTTTTATATTTTTTTAAATTTAATTATACCTAATATGCCATTCAACTATAGTAAAAAATAAATCAATTACAGTAAAATTTTAACAAAAATTAAAAATCATCGCTAATCCAAACGCTCCCTAAATCAGTTCGCACCACGGACCACGCAGCCGCAGCACGGCAAAGTAATCGAGGATTCGAACGGGGAGGAATCCAATCTTGCGACGCAAGCCAAAATCCTTCAAAACCTCAACGCCGCAATCCCCACCAATCCCCGCAATCCCCACGAAAACACAACACCAAATCAGCAGCAACCCCATCTCTCTCTCTCTCTCTGCCCGAAGCGCACCAAATCGATCGAAATGGCGGCGGTGGCGGCGTCGCCACCGTGGGTCATCCTGGACCGCGTCGCCCTTGTGTGGCACGACGACGAGGAGAACCCCGAGGACACCTCCATCTCGCTCACCGCACCGCCGCGCGTCTCCACCCTCACTGTGCCCACGAGCATCCACCCCGACCCCAGCAACTACGACAAGCACCCCTACGTCGTCGCCGTCGACCCCGCCGGCCTCCTCCTCCACCTATACTTTTGGCCCTTCGTCGGCATCGACCTCGCCCCCAACCCCCAGGGCATCCTCGTCGTGGTGCGCGACTTCCTCCCAGCCCACGCCAGCATGCTCGACGATCCCACCGGTACCGCCGTTCGTGTCCCCCACCGCGTCCAGCCCGCCATGCCCCGCGTCTCCAACATAAAACACGTCGGCCTCGTCTCCCTCCCCGGCAGCGGCGGAGCCGACTACATCGTCGCCGAGCTTCAGGTCGTCAGGACCGACCGCGCCAGGCTCCTCTACTTCCGCTCGGGCACCCCCGCGTGGGCCGAGAAGGATCCGCCCGTCCCCGACTTACCCGGCCGCCCCTACATGTGGAATTTCCACGACGTGGTCTCCCACGACGGGAGGCTCTGGTGGGTCAATCTCGTGTGGGGCCTCCTCAGCTGCGACCCTTTCGACGATCACCCGGAGCTGCGCTACGAGGATCTCCCAGAGGCAATCGCTAGCGAATACCAGCACTGGCCGGAGGACATCGAGAGGCACCGCTGCGTCAGAGTGAGCAAGGGCAGGCTGAGGTACGTGGAGATGACCCGTGCCCGGATCGACCCTGTCGAAGCAACGATGGTGGTCATGTGGACGCTGGTCGCGGGTCCGGACGGCTTGACGTGGTGGAGGCAGGAATATCTGACGATGCTCGTGCAAATCTGGGCGAGCGACAGTTACAGGGCGACCGGGATGCCGGAGGAGATCCCCTTGCTCGCGGTTGTGCACCCCAGCAACCCCGATGTGGTCTACTTCTTCCTCAGGCAGTACCTCTTCGGCGTCAATGTGCCGGAGAGCAGAGTCGTGGAGTTCGTCGACGAGCCCTACGAGCTGGTCGAGGTGGTTGCTGGGGCACGGCCGCCACCGCCGCTTTCCTGGCGCTATGTTCTCGCTTGGGAGCTGCCACCCTCGCTTTCCGAAGGTTCGCTTTCCCAAGGTACGTAATACACAATTGCATATGCTACTTCATTAGCTATATTTCTTCTTGTGTGTGCTGCGACTTCGATGTTATGTTGCTGAAAGGAGGTATGTAGATTTTGATTAGTTCTCTGTGCACCGATTTGGTAGTATCTCGCCTTATTGTGGGTTTTGCCATTCCACATTCTTAATGCCAAGAGCAGCCCATGATGTTGACTGCTGTCTGTGAAATCTAGTACTGTCCTGTTACACAGGAGGCAGTTATGAGTTGTTACATAATAGGCAACTTGTTAGTTAGCTAACCAGAGAAATCTCTCTAGACTGGTAAATTTACTTGTTTTTGCTCAATCATGGAAAAAGCAACCAAAAGGCAAATGCAGAGCATATCTCTGATTTGGACACATGTTCAGATCTTTTGTCTACCCATGATGATACTTGCATTGTTATGTACTAATGTACATATGGTGGCCTACAACTCCATGACAGCGATGGTGGTATTTGATGTTGTCTTTTCAATCGTATCTTTTATTTCTGCCATAGAACATGTAAATCTGATGGACTGCTTGCGTTGGATGTACTAGAGAAAACTGTTCAATTTATGCCCTTACAGCAGGTGCATACTTGTTTGTACAAGATAGATACATCTAGATTGATTATGCTTGCTGCTAATTAAGCTACTTTTGTTTCCAGTTTGCACTGTCTGATACATGTACCTACTTGTATGTTTGAACTGCCAGACACATCTGTAGAGTGTAAGTTGCAGTGATGCGTGCACGAGAAGAACCCATGCACAGAAGCTGTACCCACTAGCCATCTTGCTATCAATGTGCATTATATATCTGGCACATTTTTAGTCCTACACAATAATTTTAATGCAGAAGTTATTATTCTGGAAAAATGCTGATATAAGATGGTCAGATGGTGCATCCTGCCTCACGGCCGGATGCCAACCATTTAAATACTGCTGTTTACCTTTAAACCACGTGATCTAAGGCGCTTCTTGTTTTATGTTGCACCAAATGTGGATGGATCATGCATGGATGTAGATTTGTTTCTTGTCCCTACATAAAGCTGGACTATCAATGTATGTGTTTTTCCTTCTGTGTGGGAGCAAAGGGTCAACTAATCAAGGGAGGTTGTGTTCCTGTTGATCAGTAAACAGTGAAAATGTCAATTGATGTTGACAACAGGTGAATAAATGGCGATTGAAATCAAATCCCAGTTTTTTAATGGAAAACTAGCCAGGATATTAGGGATGAAACTTACCTAGTCCCCACGTGAGGACAGCCCTGAAAAATGCGCTCAAGATAGTAGCAACTTGTTTGTAGCTGAAATTCCAGCTTACAAAGCGTAAGACTTAACGACTGGTACAGAGGATGCATTCTAAATTCTAATGCTTATGAACCAGAGTATGTTTGGACAGAGTATGTAACAGATATTGACTATTCTATATAGACATTAATTATCTGCCCTTTGTTTTTCCATAATCGAGAGACTAATCTCTTTTTAGAGTAGCATTTTTCTCTCGGATTACTGTGTTTCCTAGCATGGTGTTATGATATTGTCATATAAAGTCACTGTTGACTGACTAGCATGTACTGCTTCTTTGAAGAGCTTGAGGACCAGGACGTCGATTCTCCTGCCGAAGGATGTGCATCATCAGCGACGGTGCCATCGCCTGACGTGATGAGTGACTAAAGGGTATGAAGCAAGGTTTATGGCTAACTTTTTCCTAGGTGAGATTAAACTTCTCCTATGCTGAGCACCACTCTGCAGTCTGCACTACGTTCCAACTAAATTCTCTTATGTACAGTCTGTACAAGAAATTTCTTCCATCAAATATCTTTAATTTCTTCTTTTCTATCCAGGTCATGAAGACGACCTAGCAAGACCTTTGTGGCCTTTCCTGTTGACCGATCCGACAACGGTGGGGGTCCTCATGGACTGAGATCTAAATCATTTTTTTTGCTGTCTCAGACTGAAATGTGCTCCCAAATTTTGTTACTTGTATCGTTGATTTCTTCGAGATGCATTAGATATGGGTACTTAAAGTCCAATACGATGCTTTCAGCTAATAGATTTTGTAGTTTCACTCCTTATAGGATAGGGTGTTATTGCGCGAATGCTTGAATTGTTGCTACACAAATTTTGAAACATACTTACCATCTGATGAATCCTATAGATTGATGGAGATCTGTTGGTAGCTGGAAATGTCTCTCGTGGTATTTTGTTGGATCCTAAGACCAACATCTTATGGACTGTTTGGTTCGAGAGATCACCTCATACAAGATAGATTGGTCCATCATAGGATCATCCCTTGGTTGGATGACCTAATCTCTCATTTCGTATTAGCCTTTTGCTTACGAGGAATAGACCAAACAAGTGTGTTTAGAGTTAGGATCAGATGATCCATTTACCATCTGATTCTTCAAACCAAACACCCCATTCCGATCCTTCAAACCAAACACCCCATTAGTTTACTTCACTGTTTTTGAGTTGAGTACTACCTAGCTAGGTTCTTTGTATGCTATTCTGCAAACAGGTAACAATTTGGCACCAAGCAGGAGCGAGAGCAGTGACGCAGAGGTCGCACAAGTTAGCGGATGCATGTGGTGCGTTTCTTGCGACCTACTGACTCAGTGACTTGTGGCCCAAAGTCCAGGGGTCGGTGGATGCTCGCGCCACCGGCTCGTCCCTGTTTGGCTGTTTCGAGTCGAAGCGGTCGCGCGGTGCAGTCAGGCGCCGAGATCCGGGACCAGAGGCAGACACGAGGCAGATAAGATAGAGAATAGAGAAATCGAGGGAGGGAGATTTTTCGGCGGTGACAACGACGGCGATGGGGATCTCGGTGGAAGATTTAATTAGAATTGTTAATGGGTTTGAATCTATTTAGGCTGTTAGATAAGATTGGTCTAAAATTGTAAATAGATTATATCAAATTTGAATTCTTCTTTATTGGGCTAGATTTAGACTAAATTAGACTTAGGTCTTATATGTTTGTACTAATTACAAAAAGTATATAAGAGCTGATCCTAATTAGACAATTAAGAAGGTCAGTGACCTTGACAGCGCGCGCGCGAGAGGTCTTGCGAAGGGCCACGCAGGTGAACTCCAAGGAAGTGAACCACCGAGACGGCCATTTGACCTCATCCGGCAAGGCTCGTTGGAGCCGTTGATTCAGGAGGCGGACTGCTGCAGAAGAAGAATCGACGTTAGCTAAAGGGCTTGCCTACTCGTGACCATTGGATCTCCATCCACCAAGTGGCACGTCAATCTCCGTACAAATCAATGGTTGTAAAAATTGATATGGACTTACCCGTAACTAAAAGTCATGCAAGTAATACAAAGAATAAAACCGCAACATACAACTCCATATCGTATGCCTAGTTCCACTAAGAAACCGTATGCTCCAACTAAGGGCAGTCCCAATGCAGTGATTAGGATGATTTCTTAGTAATTAATAGGTCTGCCAAATCAGCAAATTAGTGAGGTGGCATGTTAATCAAAGAAGAAAGAAGAAATTTTTTAGTTTTTACCTAAGATTTTTTTTAGCGTTCGATTTTTTTTCCATCTCATATTCCTTTGCATTGTCCGCACTAGACTAGCAAACCGTTTTATTTTTACATTTTTAAAATTTAATTATGCCTAATATGCAACTCAGCTTCTGATGTTTTCGATCGACTCGCCGCGAGCCTGTTTTTAGCAAAAATCAAAAACCATCGCTATTCCGATCACTCCTAAGCCCGTAACTAAAAGTCATGCAACTTATACAAAGAATAAAACCGCAACATACTACTCCATATCGTATGCCTAGTTCCACTAAGAAACCGTATGCTCCAACTAAGATGGCGTTTCTGGATGCAGTGACATGTATGTGCATTTCGAGACAAAGGAACCTGTAATTAATCCTTCATCAAGGACGGATAATGGAAAAGATCAGCATTTTTTTTTCAACCTTTGCAGTTCCTTTTGCCTACATAGATATTGATAGCGGTGCCAGGTTAGTCTAAAGATATACGCAATATTGTTCAGAAAATCATGACTTGTACTAAGTATTAAAAATGTAGGCAATGTTTTAATTCCAAGTTTTAGTATCAGATAAAAGCAATATACTAGTGATGCACAACTAACTAGTGACAGTAGGCTACTCATCATACTTCAGAATATACGCAAAAATAATATTGTATCAAAGTCGCATGCGAACACACGAGCGACTTACTTTTGGGTTTGATGTAGAGCGAGGAGCGTGCGAGCTTGATGCGATGTAGGCTTGCGCAGTGTAGGGCGTAGATGAAGCGAGCGAGGAGCGGTCGCGCGCGATATCGCTGCCTAGAAACCTTATTGCCGCCCCCGTGCAGGTCTTCACGATAGCAATGGTTCGGAGATACCGCTCACCTTCCTTCCAGGTGCACGCCGGAAAGAAAGGTCGGCGAAGTTCGAGACAACCGATACTACCGCACAATATTACGAGAGGAAGAAAACAATGGGAGAGAAGAATAGAAAATCGGTCACAAACACGGGCGTCTCGGGCCTTTTATAGACGTGCTAATTACTCTCTAGTAACTGACACCATTAGACTGAAATAATGCTCAAGTAACTGACTCCATTATTCACTAGTAATTGCCGATATTCAAACTAAATATTTACGCAGTCTCATTACCAATCAAAGAAGTAACCGACTCTATTATTCACTGGTAACTGCTAAAATTTAAAACCAAATAATGGTAATTAAGCAGTCTCGAGACCAGTTAAAAGGAGAGAGAGATGATGCGAGGTTCAGCAAAATAAGGTGGACATGGACTGCCAAGTGGCACGCCACGTCACGGCGCGGTCGCGCGTCGCAAGTCACAAGTCACGCGATTTTCACGCGAAAATACGCGAATACGCGCGCGTGCTGTGTGCGCGCGTGTGTGTTTAGCCAAAGTCACCATCCACTTCCATAACTCAAGGAGTGGCATGGACTCCACCTTATAAATTGGTCTCTCCCACTTTGCCTAAGCAATATGGTACTAAACCTCACATGTTTTGGAATTTAAGAAAGTGGGCCACAAATAATGGGCCAATTTCTAACAATCCCCCACCACTTCCAAAGCAAGAAGCAAAAGGATATCAAAGATATTGTGCTGACGTACTGTTAATATACTAGTCTTTTAGTGTAAGTCCCGTACGGGTTGAACTTGCACCTAAAATAACAAGATTCATCTTCTCACAGCTAATGAATGGACAATGCCTTGAATTCAGAGCTTTTTGTGATTAGATTTCACTTGAAATCTCAACTAGTACTAGGCTGCCAATGAACCACGCCTAAACGGAGCGTTATATGGTCATGCTCCCTTATACGCTCATGAGCTTTCTAGAGAATGCCCGTTCTCGTGAATCTGCGACCAAGCAGTTAAGCTCAAGTAGGTGTATTCTTTACGGGTATCCTGTGAGCTAATACCTTTTCCTCATTTGGACAACGAATACATTAAGACTTTATGCCAACCTTCCATACAGTTGAGAGTATTTTATTTATTAGGACATGGGTACAATCAATATGTACTCTCTTGTTACAACATCAACTTGTTTTTCCATTAACTACGTCACGGGATCTCCGATCAAGAAGGCATGGGTTACCATTGTGACGTAACTTAAAGGGGCCTCATTTCCATGTCCATAGAAGCAACGAAAATCGCTTTCCGTGCTAATCCCTTTGTAAAAGGGTCTGCCAGATTTTTCTCAGTGTTAATATAGTTCACAGCTATCACTCCGGAGTTTCTCAATTTTCACGTGATTTAAGCCTCCGCTTCACATGTCTAGAGGACTTCATATTATCCTTTGTACTTGTGACTTTGGCCAACACAGTTTGATTATCACAGTACATCAGAATTGCCGGTATTGGTTTCTCAACCAACGGTAAATCCATCAGAAGCTCTCTTAGCCATTCAGCCTCAATAGTGGCTGTGTCAAGTGCTACAAGTTCCGCTTCCATGGTTGATCTTGTCAATATAGTCTGTTTACAAGATCTCCATGAAACTGCAGCACCAGCTAAAGTAAACACATAACCACTTATAGCTTTGATCTCATCAGCATCAGATATCCAATTGGAGTCACTATACCCTTCTAATACAGAAGGGTATCCAGTATAATGTATTCTATAAGATGTTGTGCCCTTCAAGTAGCGCAACACTCTTTCAAGTGCCTCCCAATGATCATCTCCTGGGTTAGAAGTAAACCGACTTAATTTGCTCACAGCAAATGAAATGTCAGGTCTTGTGGCACCGGCTAAATACATAAGTGACTCAATAATTTGTGAATATTTCAATTGATCTTTTCCTAACCCTTGATTTTTTCGAAGTTAATGCTTGCATCATAGGGTGTTGGAGAAACATTACAATTTTCGAAGCCGAAATGGCTCACTATTTTCTCAGCATAATGAGATTGGCTCAAAGTAATCCCATTCTCATTCTTAATCAATTTAATATTCAAAATAACATCTGCCTCTTCTAAATCTTTCATATCAAAACAGCGACATAGAAAAGATTTGACCTCGTCAATTACGGTAGTGTTTGTTCCAAATATAAGTATGTCATCCACATACAAACACAAGATCACTCCTTGACCCCCACCATAACGGTAATATACACATTTATCCGCTTCATTTATAATAAAGCCAGCGGTTGTCAAAGTCTTATCAAACTTTTTGTGCCATTGTTTAGGTGCTTGCTTTAAACCATACAAGGATTTTAATAATCTGCATACCTTATTTTCCTGTCCAGAAATCACAAAACCATCAGGTTGATCCATATAGATTTCTTTCTCCAACTCTCCATTAAGGAAAGCTGTCTTTACGTCCATTTGATGAACATACAGACCATAGGAAGATGCTAATGCAAGGAGTATTCTGATGGTGGTTAATCTAGCGACAGGAGAATAGGTATCAAAGAAATCTTCTCCCTCTTTCTGAGTGTAACCCTTAGCTACAAGTCTTGCTTTATACTTCTCAATAGTACCATCGGGCCTCATTTTGTTTTTAAAAATCCACTTACATCCAACAGGTTTGCACCCAATAGGAAGATCGGTGATCTTCCAAGTCTCATTCGCCATGATTGAATCCATCTCGCTACGGACTGCCTCTTTCCAATACTCAGCATTAGAAGATGCATAAGCTTCCGAAAGAGTCTTTGGCACATCATCCACGAGGTATACAATAAAGTCATCACCAAAGGTTTTATCAACCCTTTGTCTTTTACTCCTTCGAGGAGCTTCTGCGACTAAACTATTGTCCTCCTCAGGGATATCATAAAATGGTTCAGAAATGGTGGAAAGTTCAGAAATTTGATTATTCTCATTTTCGATATTATTGATTTGAACATTCTCAGTTCGAGTTGAAGTATTGCCTACTGTTCTCATAGGAAAGATATTCTTAAAAAATGAAACATCTCTAGACTCCATTATTGTGTTAGTAATAATCTCAGGAGTTTCTGATTTAACTACTAAAAATCTATAGGCCATGCTATTTTGAGCATATTCTAGAAAAATACAATCAACTGTTTTTGGTTCAATTTTTCTCTTTTTCTGCAATGGTATGTTGACTTTTGCCAAACACCCCCAAGTTCGCAGAAAATTAACATTAGGTTTTTTCCCCTTCCATCCCTCATATGGAGTAATTTCACTCTTTTTAGTGATTACTCTATTTAGGACGAAAGTTGCTGTCAATATAGCTTCCCCCCACCATGTCTTAGGCATACCAGAACTCTCTAACATGGCATTGACCAAGTCCGTTAATGTCCGATTTTTCCTCTCAGCTATCCCATTTGATTGGGGTGAATATGGTGGTGTGAACTCATGGATTATTCCATGTTGAAGCAGTTGGGAGAACTCATGAGAGACATACTCTCCTCCATGATCAGATCTCAATCTTTTTATTTTCTTTTCTAGTTGGTTCTCAACCTCGGCCTTATAAATTTTAAAATAGTTTAAAGCTTCATCCTTAGTTTTAAGTAAATATACATAACAGTAGCGTGTTGCATCATCAATAAAAGTTAGAAAATATCTTTTGCCTCCTTTTGTCAATAGTCCATACATTTCACAAAAATCTGAATGAATAAGATCTAATGGTGCCAGATTCTTTTCATCCTCTAATCCTTTAAAAGGTTTTCGAAATTGTTTTGCTTGCACACAAGTAGCACTTTGATCCTTTGACAATTTCACATTTGGAATTAAATCTAATTTAGACATTCTCACAATACTATCAAAACCAATATGACAGAAGCAGGAATGCCAAATATTTGCCTCACATTTATTTATATTTGTTGCAACATTGATTATAACAATACTCTAAAGTACTTAGGCGGAACAAGCCTCCGCTCTCATAGCTTTTACCAACAAAGTTTCGAACTTAGACAATACAATTTTATTCGACTCAAAAACTAGCTTATAACCATCCCTACATAGAAGAGAACCACTAATGAGGTTCTTATTTATTGTAGGAGCATCTGCACGTTCTTTAAGTGGACAATCTTCCACAAGTCACTTGAGATCCACTGTGCCAACACCAAACGAAGCATGCGAGCCGTTTCCCATTAGGACGGAGGAAGCCCTGCTGCTGGTAAGAAGAAAACAAGGAAATATTAGAACATCGTGAACATTAGCACGAGTATCCACCCACCAATCGGTGGATTGACATGCCAAAAAAACAACAGGTGGATTACCATACCCTCCACGAAGTCGGCGCCTGCGCCTATGATCACGTTGTGACCTTCATCTTTGTTTGTTCACCATCTCGATTTTGCGAAGTGACAATCCTTCGCAATATGACCATCTTTTCACTTTTCAAAGCGGTGATGTCCTTCAAATCCCTTTTCTCAGTTTTCTTCTTCTTAAAGCTAGTTGTCTTGTTCGGTTTGTTGGATTTGTACTTCTTTGCTATAGTCTTTTTCTCAATGAAGTTTGCATTGTTTTGGCTAGAAGTGCTTGGCGCATCTTTTGCTCTTGCTTTTCTTCCACATCGAGCGACAATGAGATCTTCAGCAAATCTCTTCCTCTTGTGTTTGAGCTAATGGCAAAATCCCGCCAAGAAGGAGGGAGTTTAGCAACAATGCCCGACCACAAACTTAGGAGGTAACACACGGCCCAAGTGCGCAATTTCACCGACTAGTAGCTGGAGGTCATGAGCTTGTCCAACTATGGACTTAGCCTCATCCATGCTAAAGTCAAAAAATTGCTCACACATGTAGAGCCAACGACCAGCCTCTGCCTCTGCATATTTGTGCTCTAGTGCATTCCACAGTGCGTGGCGGACTTATAGTCCATGTACACATCGTAAGTTGATCTCGCGAGCAGTCAAGATGCAACCAAGAGCGGTGTTGTTTGCACTATCAAACGCATGTCTTGCTCGATCGTAAATGGATCTGCGGGTGGACAACCCACCACGACCCCAAAGACATGAGCCAAAACTTGACTCTAGTGCGCCATCTACGAAAGTTCGACCACAAAACCTCTCGGGTTTCATCGCATCGAAGCGCTAACCATTTACGTATTGCAACAAATTTCACAATAAAGTTTACGGATTGTTGAAAATGTAGGCAATATTTTAATTCTAAGTTTTAGTATCAGACAAAGCAATATACTAGTGATGCACAACTAACTAGTGACGATGAGGCTACTCATCATACTTGAATATACGAAAAATAATATTGTATCAAAGTCGAATGCGAACACACGAGCGACTTAATTTTGGGTTTGATGTAGAGCGAGAGCGGCGCGGAGCTTGATGCGATGTAGGCTTGGCGTAGTGCGGGGCGTAGATGAAGCGAGCGGGAGCGGTCGCGCGGATATCGCTGCCTAGAAACCTTATTGCCACCCCGTGCGGTCTTCACGGCGGCAATGGTTCGAGATACGCTCACCTTCCTTCAGTGCAGCGGGAAGAAAGGTCGGCGAGTTCGACGACCGCAGTACTACGCACAATATTACGAGAGAGGAAGAAAACAATGGGAGAGAAGAATAGAAAATCGGTCACAAACACAGGCGTCTCGGGCCTTTTTATAGGCGTGCTAATTACTCTCTAATGGCGATACCATTAGGCGAAATAATGCTCAAATGGCGACTCCATTATTCACTAGTAGCTGCCGATATTCAAACCAAATATTTACGCATCTCATTACGATCAAAGAAGTAACCGACTCTATTATTCACTAATGCTTGCTAAAATTTAAAACCAAATAATGGTAATTAAGCGGTCTCGAGACCGATTAAAGGAGAGAGATGATGCGAGGTTCGGCAAAATAAGGTGGACATGGATGCCAAGTGGCACGCCACGTCACGGTGCGATCGCGGCGTCGCAAGTCACAAGTCACGCGATTTTCACGCGAAAATCGTGAATCGCGGCGCGCGTGTGCGTCTTGCAGCGTGCGTCTTGGCGTGTGTGTTTAGCCAAAGCCATCATCCACTTCCATAACTCAAGGAGTGGCATGGACTCCACCTTATAAATTGGTCTCCCCCACTTTGCCTAAGCAATATGATACTAAACCTCACATGCTTTGGAATTTAAGAAAGCGGGCCACAAATAATGGGCCAATTTCTAACACTAAGCACGTAGTACGTATATAGAATCATTGCACACTCGCCTCTACCGCTACAAACCATGGCTTCTGCCCTCCTGATCTTTTGCCTGCTCTTGGCATGCAGTTACTGTTCCACTGCTGTCCAAGGCGACGAGCACTAAGGTCGTACCAACCAGCTCGTTTCAAGTCAGAAGCTGCATCATGCTCTGCTTCTACAAATCGAGAGGTAAAGAAAATATACTTGAAGACCCAAGTGCAATCTCTAGACATCAGCCGTAATATTTGTGATCATGCCGCATTTCAGTGAGTCGTGAGTTGACGCCGAGCCGTGCCGTCATGTCACTGGCGCACCGGCACGGACCGTGCGCTCCCTCGTGGACCATCACCAGGGACGAGCCATCCTTGGATGAAATGCTCCGCAGCGACCACGCCCGGGCGAACTACATCACGAGAAGCGCCATGGGGCTCACGGCCGTCGACCCGTCCGGCGAGGACAGGACCATCTCGGCGTACCTCGGCTACGTCGTCACGATGGGCTTCGGCACGCCCGCCGTCACGCAGGCCCTCTGCAGCTCTGCAGCTCCAGCAAGTGCTACTCCCAGAAGGGTCGCTTTTTGATCCGAGCAACTCTTTCACTTACGCTCCTCTCCCCTGCGACTCTGATGCGTGCAAGAACCTTACCATCCTCTACCGCAATGGTTGCGCCATGAACAACTCGTGGTGTGGTTACAAGGTTGACTACGTCGACGGCACGAACGGGACAGGGGTGTACAGTGTTAAACCAAAAAAATACGACTCGATTTTCTTGCCTGGTATACAGCCTCAAAAGAAACTTGCCTCGGAACGAGTGGTCTGTTTATTGTTGGGAAACCAGGACTTTTGATTTAAAAATCCTTATCTCTAGTGGGCACCTCACCATCCCCTTCTATAAATAGAGAGCCATATGACTAATTTTGTACACCCAATGAATTGAAGCAATAAAGAAAGACTATGAGTTCTCTCTACCTCTCTTTGTTCAATCTATTACTTTGTCGTCTTCTGTGATTGATTCGTTCTTGTTCTAAGCAGAGGAATTGCTCGGACTGATCACCAGCAAGAGTTCCTCAACACGTTATCAGCACGACTACGCTCCGGTGAACGAAGGTAATCATCGAAGCACATATTGAATTTTCTAGATCGCTTGAATTTGCAATTTTTATTCGCGTTCTAGATTGAATCTCCATGGTGCAAATTCGCTTTAATTTACCACGAGCAGACCCGAAGTTGCCGGCATAATGTCGATCCGTAAATTGTATGCAAGGGTGGATGACGATTGCACTGTGGACTGATCTACCGCGAGCAGACTGGAAGTCACCGGCGGCCGCCATGATTACACACATCACGATTATAGACATCGGGTTTATTTCGCCGATCGATAGATTACACACATCACGATTACAGATTAATAAAAAAACAGGGGAACAACGCCACCGGGTTTGGCGCCCGAGCGCCGCCGCCGCATCCTCGGCTTCGCGCCGCGCGTCCGCCGCCGTCGTCGGAGTTGCCTCCTGCATGAGGCGCTACCACCGGCCGCTTGAACACCGCCCGAGGAAGGACGGCCCGAAGTCACAGCCGCGCCGCCGTCGGCGCCAGCGTGCGCTCGCCGACACGCCGCCGCCTCCCGCACGAGGCACCGCTGCGCCCGCCGCGCGGCAGCCATGGTGCTCGCCGCGGCCTCCACCGCGCCCGCGCCGCGCTTCCGCCGCCCGACCGCGCCTGCATGCGCCGCCGCCCAAAGCGACGCATCCCCGCACGAAGCCGCGCACAGCACCGCTGCGACCGCCGCCGGCCCACGCACCGCCGCATGGGCCGCCATCGAGTCTCCGTCACGCGCGCGTGCCTCGCGCCGCATTTCGCGCGCTGGCCTCTGCGCTGCGCGCCGCCGCGCCACCGCCCGTGGTCGACCTCCACCGCCACGCGCGCTCGCCCGCCGCCCGACCCCGCCGATCCGTGCGCGCCGCTCTCGCACGCCACGCCCTCGCCGCCGCTCCGTGCGCCGCTGCCCGGCTGCGATCGTCCCGCCGCCCATGCGCATATCGCTGGCCGCCGCCGCCCGATCGGTATGGGGTAGGGGAAACCCTACCCCATCGTCTTGTGCCGATGGGTAATGGGCCAATGGGCCGGCCGGGAGAGGGAAACGGGCGGAAGCCTGTAAGCTGAGAAAAAAGGGGGAAAGGGGGCCGGCGGGAAGGGGGAAAATTTGCAGAGACACCCCTAGCAAGTCTAGAAATTGCGCAAAAGTTTCTTCGAATTAAACATTTGCGTATAGACCTCCAAAAAATGTAGAATTCGCTGAAAATTTATATTTTTGCATAAAAGGGCCTTAGGAATCCGAATTTTACATTATTTTCAGCATTTGAAGCTTGTTTATATATGCCATTATTGTTTTATGTCTTTTCTATTTTTATTTACTGTTTTGGTTAATTGTAATTGTTTAAATTACTTTTAATCACTGAAATTAGCAGTAAAATTATGGAAAATACATAGAAAATTATGAAACATTACAAGAACCTTCTGTACCATTTATTTACCCGCAGTAAATTATTACATGCAAGTTTACCTGCAGTAAACTTATTTATTTCATTCATACACATGTAGATGATTGAAATCACGAACTAGGAGTTTGAGGAGCTTGCCCAGCATGGCAAGAACTATCTGACGTGGGCATCTCATGTCGAGATAGTACTTGGAGTCAGGAAGCTTTGCGCGGCTATCGGGATTGGCGGACGGCATGACGCTAAACCCACACCTGAGGAGAATGATCAAGCACTGCATTTTCTCACGCACCATCTCTGCATTACTCTCAAGAATAAGTATATGGCGGAGAAAAGCGCGTTGGTACTCTGGACCGCACTCAAGAAGCGTTTTGAGAGGCTAAAGTATACCATTCTTCCTCAGGCAGAGCATGAGTAGATCAGACTAAGGTTTGCCGATTTCAAGACGGTCGGGGAGTATAATTCTGTCTTGCACAGGATTTGAACCAATCTTCAACTTTGTGGCAAGCAGATCACAGATGAGGAGAAGATCGAGAAGACCCTGTTCACCTTTCACCCCAATGCTGTTCAATCCGCCCGCAATTATCGTCAAGATGGCTACAAGGAGTGCGTCGAATTGATTGATATGATGCAGGTTGCGGAGGCTCAAGATGAACTTCTCCGCAAGAATTACGTCGCTCAGCCCTTGATGAAAAGAAGGGGGAAGAAGGATAAGGCCATTGCCCAGAAAGGCAAATCAGATGCTCCAAGTGACAAAAAGGCTAAGGAGAATGGCAAAACCTATGGTCAACAGAACCAAGGTTGCTACAAGTGTGGCAAGTGGGGGCATTGGTCACGGATCTATAAAGCACCGCAGCATGTCATTGATGCCCACCAAGCCCAGAAGAAGAATGGCAAAGGGCAGTCTGAAGCTCACTTTGCAGCGGTTGAGGGGAGCATCATGAGCAGCTGCCTGATTTGATGGAGGTTGAGTCCATTCCGGCAGCAGCACCCCCTTATGACTTAGAGGCAGCCACCTACATGATTTCTCTCGAAGAGAACATCACTCCTGAAAAGATAGCCGAAGAAGTCAATGATTTTCTAGTTGATTCTGTCTGATGCATAGAATGCATGAGACGTTAATTGTCATTTATTTTGCATTAAATGGACAAGTTAGAACTTGCATGGATAGTACTCTAGTTTTATTTTCTCGTAATGGTTGAATGATTTTGGAATAATTCATTCATTTTTTCAATTTGTGATGGCATGACATGTTCTGATATTTGTGTGTTGTATATATTCTAATACATATTAATAAAATACCTTATATTAGAGCACGTGTGGCGCCCTATGGAGGAAATATGCCTTGCCGACAGTGGTACCACGAATACCATCTTAAGAGAGACTAAATATTTTCAGTCGATTCGTAAGAGCACTGGCAGCCTTACGACAATCGCCGGAAGCGATGCATGTATAATTGGTTCTGGAAGAGCAACAATTATACTCCCAATGGGCACAACTTTGGTTATTGAATAAGCCTTATTGTATCCAGAATCGACTAAAACTCTTCTAAATTTCAAAGATATTCACGCCAATGGTTTCCATGTTGAGACTGAAGAAGAGTACGGAAAGGAATACCTGCTCATCACGAAGCGCGAAGAGAATGGCAAAAGGGTATTAGAAAAACTTCATTCACTAGAAGATAGTATTATACCAACATTAAGGCATCTGCAGCGTACACTGTCCTGAAGATAGTATTTAGAAGCTCTGAACTATTCTATCTCTGACATGGCAAATTAGGCCACCCAGGTCTTAGAATGATGAGAAATATAATTAACAATTCTCACGGGCATAATATTAATGTGAAGAATTTCTTGAATCATGACGATTTTGTGTGCCTTGCATGTGCCATTGGAAAATTAATTATTAGACCCTCCACTTTGAAAGTGAAGGATGAAGTCTCTGCATTCCTGGAACACATCCAGGGAGACATTTGTGGTCCTATTCAGCCCATCTCAGGGCCATTTAGGTATTTTATGGTGCTCATTGATGCTTCCTCAAAGTGGTCATATGTGGGTTTATTATCCACAAGAAATTATGCTTTCGCCAAATTGATCTCGTAGATCATTAGCATCAGAAATGTGTTCCCTGATCATCGCATCAAGTCTATCAGAATGGATAATGCCGGAGAATTTACTTCAAACGCATTTGATGATTATTGTATGGCGATGGGGATTGCAGTTGAGCATTCGATACCGCATGTCCATACCCAGAGTAGTTTGGTAGAGGCTTTAATAAAGTGAATTAAATTTATTGCCCGACCCCTTTTGCAGAATTGTAATTTGTCAGCTACATGTTGGGGACACACAGTCCTACATGCAGCAAATCTCATCAATTTTAGACTTTCGGCCTACAACGTCCATCCACTTATGCAACTAGCGTAAGGGTTATCACCGAAAATTTCTCATCTTAGGAGGTTTGGATGCAAGGTTTATATCCCTATACCCCTCCACAACACACTGCAATGGACCCTCTCCGTAAGATTGGGATATACGTTGGTTATAAGACTGCATCCATAATCAAATATTTGGAACCCATGTCGAGAGATTTGCATACCGCCCATTTTGCTGATTGTATTTTTGATGAGGATAATTTCCCGATATTAGGGGGAGGAAATCAACCATTTGATGAAAAATATCGGGAAATTACGTGGGAAGCCACGAAATTCCTGCACATGACCCGCGCATTAGTGAAACTGAAAAAGAGGTCCAAAGATCATCGATTTGCAAGCATTAGCAAATCAACTACCGATCACTTTAGTGATTTGAAGAGCGTGACTAAGTCGCATGTGCCTGCACGCAATGCACCGGAGAGGGTTGAAATACCAAAGAAATTTGAAGGTATCCCTAATCCCGTTCAGAGGCCTCAGAATAAAAGGACGAGAACTCCGGCTCCTTGAATCCTAAGTAACCGGGACGCCCGGCGAAAAAGGATAAGAATGATTTATCACAGCCGATCACCGAAATCCTCTAGAATGAGAAGGGGAGCCAGGTGAGACCTGGCATGAGTATGACACCTTTAGAAAAGGACATACCTGATCTGAATATCCCCATCGGTATGGATGTGTGCGCACACATCGGAGCCAAAAAACTAAAGGGACTTGCCACCGCAATTGAAAGAAGCGAGGCGCAAGGTGAAGCTCCACAAGAAGCAACTCATGAAGAAATAGCTATAAATTATGTGCACACGGGAGAGTCCCTGAACAGGACAATAGCCAATGTTGATATCTACTTCGCAAAGAAAATTACCACAATCATTAATCTTGATCCCGAGTATCAGATCTGTAATCGAAAAGATCTTGGGAAGATTGGAAGAAGGCAATAGCACACCTCCCCATGTGCACCCTAGTGCAGGTAGGGTACAAGTGGGTATTTGTTTGAAAGAGAAATGAAAGAAACGAAGTGGTGAGATACAAAGCAAGGCTGGTAGCACAAGATTTCACTCAACATCCTGGAGTTGATTATGAAGAAACCTACTCTCCAGTCATAAGTGGAATTACCTTTAGATATTTGATCTCAATGGCAGTGAACTTGAATTTAGAAATGAAATTGATAGATGTTGTGACTGCATACCTTTATGGTAACATGGATTCGAGATTTATATGAAGTCCTTGAAGGAATTCCTCTCTCGAACCAAAACAGAGCAAATAGAAATCTGTACAGTGTGAAGCTTACAAAGTCTCTGTATGGACTGAAGCAATCTAGCAGAATGTGGTATAATCGCTTAAACGACTTTCTCTGCAAGAAAGGCTACACGAACAATGAAGACTGTCCTTGTGTGTTTATACGGCAATCCCAGGATGGATTCTGTATAATCTCAGTGTATATAAATGATCTGAATATCATCGGGACAGTGGAAGATATAAAAAAGCAAGTTCTTACTTGGAGTCAGAATTTGAAATAAAAGATTTGAGTAAGATCAAATTTTGCCTAGGCTTGCAGCTTGAGCATGTCCTTGAAGGAGTCTTGGTACACTAGTCGACCTACACGCAGAAGGTGTTAGAAAGGTTTGGCTTTGAGAAAGCATTCCCATCAAAAGTACCGATGATCAGGAGATCTTTACAGCAAGAAAAAGATCCTTTCTGACCTAGAGAAGAGGGGGAGGAAGTCTTGGGACCGGAATTCCCATACCTGAGTGCAGTTGGAGCACTCATGTACTTAGCCAACTGTACTAGACCGGACATTGCATTTGCCGTGAACCTATTAGCAAGGTACAGTGCAGAGCCTACCAAAAGGCATTGGCAGGGCATAAAGGACATCTTTTGATACCTCCAAGGGAGCAAGGACCTTGGATTGTACAGTGTAGATCTGAACTTGATTGACTATGCAAATGCTGGGTACCTGTCTGACCCGCATACCGCAAAGTCACAAACATGCTATGTATTCTGTGTGGTGGAATTGCAATTTTCTGAAAATCGTCTAAGCAAAGCCTTTTAGCTACCTCGACAAACCACTCAGAAATAATAGCGCTGTATGAAGCCGCACGTGAATGCGCTTAGCTACGCCGAATGGTTCACCACATCCAGCAGTCATGTGGGATGAATATTGTGCAAACCCCCATAATTATCTATGAAGATAATGCCGCTTGCGTTGCACAAGTACAAACGGGCTACGTGAAGAGTCATCTCACAAAGCATATCAACCCCAAGGTCATTCCATCAGTACGAGACTGAAATCCCATCAGTAACTCCTCGTGTGCCTTGAGAGAACCACTGATCTCCTTGATCTTCTTTTTCTCTAAGTCAGAGGAGTACATGAGCGTTGCTGACGACATGCACGTACTTTTCTGGTAGCACGCGTAGGTATTTCTTCACTGCCACAGATTCCTCCATCTTGTCGTTAAGAGAAACCATCTGATTGTATATTGAGGTCAACTTACCAGCGAACTCGTCCACCGACTAGGTCTCTCCCATCTGAAGATTCTCAAATTCACTCCGTAAATTCTGGAGCCGCACCTCTTTCACACGATCAACTCCCTCGTGCATCTTTTGAAGCGTTTCCCACGGCTCTCGTGCCGTCTCCTTTCCGACGAGCTGAAGCATCATCAAGTCTGGCACCGCTTGGTAGATGATAGCCAAAGTCGCTTGATCCACTTTATCCTCCAGCTACTTGTCCTTTCCTTTCAGATCGACTGCACACCAGACTCCATGGGTGCGCATGTTCACCTTCATCTTCATTGTCCACACCGGGTAATTGTCGGTCGTCAGGAGAGGATACTAGAGGGAGAATAGCCCACCCTAGGCCTTCACCTTCTCGCCCATATTCTTTAGGCACTACCAAGATCAACACGCTCTGATACCAAATGTTAAACCGAAAAAAAAACACGACTTGATTTTCTTGCCTGGTATACAGCCCCAAAAGAAACTTGCCGTGGAACGAGTCACCTGTTTATACCTGCGCTCTCTCTTTGTTTCTCTGCACACCAGAAAAATAGCCGCCGCCTGTTTTTCTTCTTCCAAAACCGCACTGCTCGCCTCGATTAAAAAAACTCATGCACACTTGCCTATTTGGCCGAATCTTCACGTGCTACGCTTTTCCTTGTCGCTCTGCGTCCAGAAATCACAGCATGCCTCAAAAGAAACAGCTGCTACGCAGCACCTTTCCTTTTAGCTTCTCACGCCTCCTGCTGCTTCTTTCTTCTTTCATAGCTTTCTTCTCGTTTTCAACTGCTTGCTCTTCTTCTTGCTCTCTGCGTCTCCTCGCTATTCTTTCTTCTTTCCAACAGAAGCTGCACTTGCAGACGTTGCCTTTCTTCTTTCCAACAGACGCTGCACTTCTTTTTCTTCCCTAGACCACACGCTTCTCGCTTGCTCTGGTTACAAGACTACGAGGCCTTTTAAAGCATGTAAACAACCCGACTTAGCATTGGATACGAACTCACACGCCTATACGGACTCACTCATATATGTATACGTACACGACTCGGACTCCAATACGTAAACAAGATTAAGTTTTAACAATCACCGCCTTAATCTTGTTTCTCCATCTTGATCACGCCGATTTTCTCTCTTTCCTACACCTGAACCGAGTCCATCCTTCTTTGCATGTCAGCCTGGGCTGGAGCACCTGCTTCAACAGCCGCCTTGGCTTCACCGTTTCTAGAGCCTCCTGCTCCTCTCTCTTGGACAAAATCTGTCCCCTTTTCATGCACATCTTTAGCTAAGGCTACACCGCCTCTCACTCCTATGCACGTGCGTCCTGTGTCCAACGCTGATCGCGTTCCATCTGCAAAAACACAAAAAATTGAACCAACTTGTACTCCATGTCTTTCTCTTAGAACTTGTGCTCTTTTTCCTTCTGAGAGCCTACTGCCCGCATGAAGTCCATCGTTTGCAGCTGTATGCACGCCACTTTTAATTTCGCGTGCACTTACTCTTGCCCTAGGGCCACCACCTTGTGCATCTGAGCTGCTCTCTATGCGCACCCCCTTAGCGTGCATGTGCCGCACCTGAGTCCCGCCATATCTCCTGACTCTTCCATGCTCTTTGGACAGACCTGCTTGCAAGATTTCAAGGAAATTTTATATAACCGGTTTGAAGATCTTTTCGCCTTCATCAACAGATCATCGTTCTTGATATAGACACACAAGAACTCATCCTGCAGCACCACTCTGCACCCCTTTTCTGTCATCTGTCCGAGACTAAGTATGTTGTTGCACATACTTGGTATATAGTAAATTCCTGTCAACAACTTATTATCTCCATTCTTGCATTGCAACATTATCGTCCCTTTGCCTCTTATCTCTACCATGGAGCCGTCACCAAACTTGACCTTGCCCTAAACCTTCTTGGCAAGCTCATGAAATATGGAGTGATCTCCCGTCATGTGATTGCTTGCTTCATTATCCAAGTACCACTGATCTGAGTGATCGTAGTTGCCTTCTTTCGTACGTAATTTTGGAATTACGTTCTCTTCATTCAGCATCACCATGGCCGGTGCCTTTTCAATATATGATGAGACAAGTAGTACTGGTCCGTCATCTTCTTCTTCGACTTGGGCGAGGTTTGTCTCCCCGTTCTTCCTTTTGCTTTGGCAACTCGAAACATAATGCCCAAACTCGTTGCAGTTGAGGCACTTTATGTTGTGCCGTGACGCATAGTGCCCGTATTCGCCACATTCGAAGCACTTAATATGTGACTTATCACGAAACTTGTCACCACCGCCTTGCCAAGTGTTATCTCCACTGCCACTTCTGTCGCCTCGACCACTCTGGCCACCTCGCTCGTGGCATTGCCCACGACTGCTTGATGAGCCACCGCTCCTTGTATCTTCCTTCATCAGCAACAACTGCTGGTCATGAGACTGAAACCTCTGCTCATTACGAGACTGAAATCCCTTCAGTAACTCCTCGTGTGCTTTGAGAGAGCCAGTGATCTCCTCGATCTTCTTTTTCTCTAAGTCAGGAGAGTACATGAGCGTTGTGACGACAGGCACGTACTTTTCTGGTAGCACGCGTAGGTACATCTTCACTGCTATAGATTCCTCTATCTTATCGTCAAGAGAAACCATCTGATTATATATTGAGGTCAACTTATCAGCGAACTCGTCCCCTGAGTGGGTCTCTCCCATCTGAAGATTCTCGAATTCGCTCCGTAAATTCCGGAGCCGCACCTCTTTCATCACGATCAACTCCCTCGTGCATCTTCTGAAGCGTCTCCCACGCCTCTCGTGCCGTCTCCTTCCCGACGAACTGAAGCATCATCGAGTTTGGCACCGCTTGGTAGATGATAGCCAAAGTTGCTTGATCCACCTTATCTTTCAACTCCTTGTCCTTTCCTTTCAGATCGACTGCACACTAGACTCCCTGGGTGCGCATGTTCGCCTTCATCTTCATTGCCCACACCGGGTAATTGTCGATCGTAAGGAGAGGATATTGGAGAGAATAGCCCACCCTAGGCCTTCACATTCTCGCCCATATTCTTTAGGCACTACCAAGATCAACACGCTCTGATACCAAATGTTAAACCGAAAAAAAACACGACTCGATTTTCTTGCCTGGTATACAGCCCCAAAAGAAACTTGCCTCGGAACGAGTCACCTATTTATATCTGCGCTCTCTCTCTGTTTCTCTGCACACCAGAAAAATAGCCGCCGCCTGTTTTTCTTCTTCCAAAACCGCACTGCTCGCCTCGATTAAAAAAACACATGCACACTTGCCAATTCAGCCGAATCTTCACATGCTACGCTTTTCCTTGTCGCTCTGCGTCCAGAAATCACAGCATGCCTCAAAAGAAACAGCTGCTACGCAGCACCTTTCCTTTTAGCTTCTCACGCCTCCTGCTGCTTCTTTCTTCTTACGCAGCTTTCTTCTCGTTTTCAACTGCTTGCTCTTCTTCTTGCTCTCTATGTCTCCTTGCTATTCTTTCTTCTTTCCAATAGAAGTTGCACTTGCAGACGCTGCCTTTCTTCTTTCCAATAGACGCTGCACTTCTTTTTCTTCCCTAGACCGCACGCTTCTCGCTTGCTCTGGTTACAAGACTACGAGGCCTTTTAAAGCATGTACACAACCCGACTTAGCATTGGATACGAACTCAGACTCCAATACGTAAACAAGATTAAGTTCTAACAATCACCCTGTTAATCTTGTTTCTCTATCTTGGTCACGTCGATTTTCTTTCTTTCCTGCACCTGAACTGAGTCCATCTTTCCTTGCACGTCAGTCAGGCGGGAGCACCTGCTTCAACAGCCGCCTTGGCTTCGCCGTTACTAGAGCCTCCTGCTCCTCTCTCTTGGATAAAATCTGTCCCCTTTTCATGCATATCTTTAGCTATGGCTACACCGCCTCTCACTCCCGCGCTCGTACGTCCTGTCTCCAATGCTGACCGCGTTCTATCTACAAAAACACAAAAAATTGCACCAACTTGTACTCCAAGTCTTTCTCTTAGAACTTGTGCTCTTTTTCCTTCTGAGAGCCTACTGCCCGCACGAAGTCCATCGTTTGCAGTTGTATGCACGCCACTTTTAATTTCGCGTGCACTTACTCTAGCCCTAGGGCCGCCACCTTGTGCATCTGAGCCGCTCTCCATGCGCAGCCCCTGAGGTGCACGTGCCGCACCTGAGTCCCGCCATCTTGGCCTCCTACATGCCATTTATGGCTGCCCCCATCTACACTCAGTGAATCTTGCCCTTGGGTCCCGTCATCTCCTGACTCTTTCATGCTCTTTGGACATACCTGCTTGCAAGATTTCAAGGAAATCTTGTATAACCGGTTTGAAGATCTTTTCACCTTCATCAACAGATCATTGTTCTTGGTATAGACACGTAAGAACTCATCCTGCAATACCACTCTGCACGTCTTTTCTGTCATCTGTCTGAGACGAATATGTTGTTACACAGACTTGGTATATAGTAAATTTCTATCAACAACTTCTTATCTCCGTTCTTGCATTACAACATTATCGTCCCTTTGCCTCTTATCTCTACCATAGAGCCGTCACCAAACTTGACCTTGCCCCAAACCTTCTTGTCAAGCTCATGAAATATGGAGCGATCTCTTGTCATGTGATTGCTTGCTCCATTGTCCAAGTACCACTGATCTGAGTGATCGTAGTTGCCTTCCTTCGTACGTAATTTTGGAATTACGTTCTCTTCATTCAGTATCACCATGGCCGGTGCCTTTTCAATATATGATGAGAGAAGTAGTACTGGTCCGTCATCTTCTTCTTCGACTTGGGTGAGGTTTGCCTCCCTATTCTTCCTTTTGCTTTGGCAACTCGAAGCATAATGCCCAAACTTGTTGCTGTTGAAGCACTTTATATTGTGCCGTGACGCGTAGTGCCCGTATTCGCCACATTTGAAGCAATTGATATGTGACTTATCACGAAATCTGTCACCACCGCCTTGCCAAGCGTTATCTCCACTACCACTTCTGTCGCCTCGACCACTCTGGCCACCTCGCTCGTGCCATTACCCACGACTACTTGATAAGCCACCGCTCCTTGTATCTTCCTTCATCAGCAACACCTGCTGGCCTTGAGAGAGCTAGTGGTCTTCTCGATCTTCTTTTTCTCTAAGTTAGGGGAGCACATGAGTGTTGTGACGACAGGCACGTACTTTTCTGGTAGCACGCGCATGTACTTCTTCACTGCCACAGATTCCTCCATCTTGTCGTCAAAAGAAACCATCTGATTGTATATTAAGGTCAACTTACTAGCGAACTTGTCCACCGACTGGGTCTCTCCCATCTGAAGATTCTCGAATTCGCTCCGTAAATTCTGGAGCCGCACCTCTATCACATGATCAACTCCCTCGTGCATCTTCTGAAGCGTCTCCCACGCCTCTCGTGCCATCTCCTTCCCGACGAGCTGAAGCATCATTGAGTCTGGCACCGCTTGGTAGATGATAGCCAAAGCCGCTTGATCCACCTTATCTTTCAGCTCCTTGTCCTTTCCTTTCAGATCGACTGCACACAAGACTCCCTGGCGCGCATGTTCGCCTTCATCTTCATTGCCCGCACCAGGTAATTGTCGGTCGTCAGGAGAGGATACTAGAGGGAGAATAGCCCACCCTGGGCCTTCACCTTCTCGCCCATATTCTTTAGGCACTACCAAGATCAACACGCTCTGATACCAAATGTTAAACCAAAAAAAAACACGACCTGATTTTCTTGCCTGGTATATAGCCCCGAAAGAAACTTGCCTCGGAATGAGTCGCCTGTTTATATCTGCGCTCTCTCCCTGTTTCTCTGCACACCAGAAAAATAGCCACCGCCTGTTTTTCTTCTTCCAAAACCACTTTGCTTGCCTCGATTAGAAAAACACATGCACACTGCCTATTCGGCCGAATCTTCACGTGCTATGCTTTTCCTTGTCGCTCTGCATCCAGAAATCACAGCATGCCTCAAAAGAAACAGCTGCTACGCAACACCTTTCCTTTTAGCTTCTCACGCCTCTTGCTACTTCTTTCTTCTTACGTAGCTTTCTTCTTATTTTCAACTGCTTGCTCTTCTTCTTGCTCTCTGTGTCTCCTTGCTATTCTTTCTTCTTTCCAACAGAAGCTGCACCTGCAGACACTGCCTTTCTTCATTCCAACAGACGCTGCACTTCTTTTTCTTCCCTAGACCGCACGCTTCTCGCTTGCTCTGGTTACAAGACTACGAGGCCTTTTAAAGCATGTACACAACCCGACTTAGCATTGGATACGAATTCACACGCCTATACGGACTCACTCATATATGTATATGTACACCACTCGGACTCCAATATGTAAACAAGATTAAGTTCTAACATACAGCAGCAACATGCTGACCCTGATGCCCGGCATCGCCATCAGGAACTTCCGCTTCAGTTGCGGCCATGACCAGTTGTTGAGTGTGTGGACTTTAGCCTAGACTATATGGCCTATGCTATGAGTATGTAACTGGTGTATTGAGCACTCGGTGAAGGAGTAACAAAACAACACTCAAAATACAAGATGGTATTCGAGCCCTCACCGGTGCTCTAACCTTAGGTGGCGGTGGCACCGGAAGCGAAGGAGTGAGGTGCCCGCGGCGTAGTGGGAGTCGAAGGTGTTGCAGCGATGGCCGACGGCGGCATGGGTACCAGTGGCGATGGCGGCTGAGCACCGCGCGAGGGTGGAGTAAGTACGCTGGGATCCGGCAGGATCCAGCCGAAGGTGGTCGATCCAGTGGCCCGTGGCCGAATCTGTGTCGGCTCGATCGGGGATAGAAGAGAGAGGAGGAGCAAGTTCGCTGGGCTGACGCAGGACCCGTGCTTCTGGGCGAGAGTGGAGGCAAGAGAGAGGAGAGGGCGGAGTGTTGCATGCTACTAATTTGAGGTGGACTACGGATCTGAAAGGAGAGGTGTGCTACTGTGCTGCAACAGTTTCTACTGCTTGCATAGCAAAAAGAGAGGCTGCTGCTGTAGACCAAAAGAGCTCGATCTGGAAGGAGAGGAGAGCCTTGTGTTGTTTGTTGTTTGGTTTGAGCTCTGGTGGTGTTCTACTAACAATAGCCGAAGCATACAATATTTTTAGAGGGATGATATCCTCCAAGGATTGGAATTGTTGGTCATATGACATGCAACTAAGGCTGTTGACGTACATAACAGATGCATATTTGCCTTGGTAGATTGTTTCCACCTCTGAGGTGTCTGCTTTGCTTCCATTTTTGAGGTGTCTGTCGTGCTGGTTTTTTCTTCAAACTTGAGGTGCATTGCAATCCCCATGCTACTAGTTTCTCTAGTAGGAATAAGGAGGTGAGTCATTCGAGCAGAAATCGAGGAAAAATGAGAGAGAGTCAAGGATTACAGCATGTGCTTGAGAAGTTGGCACAACTTCTCACAGTGAAGGCCTCCTATGTTTTCGACGACACGAAAGGATACCTCATGAAGGGCATAAGATTCTTGGCCACGTACTGCGTCACAAGAGTGCTCTTAAAATTTTTTTATGCCTTTTCCATTACAAGGAGCGCGTGCCGTTGCATGAGTCCCTGTACTTCTGCTGGGATCTCGAACGAATTTGTAATTTTCTCCCAGAGCTGATTTTTGTGATCCTTTTCCAAATATTTCCAGCTTGGTATGGTGATGGGGACTCGTTGCCTTCCAATTATCCCGCAGGTAGTCCAAAATGATGCCACTGCTTTCTTCGGTTGCAGAGGGACCCCATCCGGAAAGACCACCGTGATGGTCATTCGGCCATCTGGCCTTTTCAATACTCCTCGGCTACGCTTAGTTTTCCCAATCTTGGGAGCATGAGACCCAGATGACGACGACAAAAACTGTGTGGAAGCCATCTCTCTTTTAAGAAAAAACTAACTATAGTGAGCTATGAGCTTTCCAAATAGACCTTGTAACAAACAAGTACAGCATATCCAGTTCATTGAAGTTACTGTAATGAGTTAAACAAAGGTCTATGAAATAAATGACACAAACCAGTGTATCAAGTTCATTGACCCGGATACACTAGAGTGTGTCACTTCATGCCCTTTGAAGATCTATGTGGCATATATTAAAAATTTTTGGACGACTGAGTGGACGCAGTGACGTGTGGGCCTAAACAAAGTTCTATTAAGCAAATGACACAAACCAGTGTATCAAGTTCATTGAACCGGATACACTGAAGTGTGTCACTTGCTTCATGCCCTTTGAAGGTTTATGTGGCATATATATATATATATATATATATATATATATATATATATATATATATATATATATCAATATGAAAAGTACATATATTAAATGCGTATATAACGTACAAAGAGACAAGGGAAGTGACCAATGATACTACTTATCAGGGAGTACTAGCATTGCATACGTATATCAATATGAAGGTCTATGCAATGCTAGTACTCCCTGATAAGTACTATATTGGTCACTTCGCTAGTCTCATTGCACGTTATACACTTATGAATATAAACTTATCCTTTTAAATTTAGTGGTATTATTAGAAGTGGCCATCTCTAGCTATAGCTGCTATCTCGGGTCCTCAATCTTAGTTCAAAATTCAGTCTCGTCTTCTTCTTCGACCTAGGTACAGAGTATATATATAAACTTTTGCTGGAGGGGAATTATAGAGTTCGCCTCTCGATATCTTGTTTGGTAAACTATACATGGGTAGTTGAGAGACAAACTATACATGGGTAAGCACAATGTACATGGGTACGCACAATATATACTAACTTATACTAACTTAAGGCATGAAAGGCCAACTATAGTTGAGAGACAAACTATACATAGGTAAGCACATGTATAACATATCTGTCATTATCTGTAATCTGATAACATATCACACATATACATATCAATATATATCAATATATATACATGGGTAGTTGAGAGACAAACTATACATGGGTAATCTGATAACATATCACACACATATACACATATATACATATCAATATATATCAATGAAAGGACAATCACACACATATCAATATATATATACACATATCAATATATATCAATATGAAAGTACATGATTAAGAATCAAATATAGCATATATATCAGTATATGAAACATGAAACATGCATAACATATCTTAATTATTCTATATGAAACATGAAACAACAACATGAAACAAATCTAAAAAGTCCTTCACATCCTCAATCTTAAGATGTATTTCCCTCCATCATTTTTAAGAGAAAGATCTACATTATTCTATAAAGATGACATTATATAAAGATGACATTTTAGAAAGGAGGGCTCGGGGGAGGAGGGCACCGGAGTTGGGGGAGGAGGGCGTCAGGCTCGCGGGGAAGGAGGGAGCTAGAGTCAGAGGGGAGGAGGGCACCGGGCTCAGGGGAGGGAGTGGCGTCAGAGCGGCGTCGGGAGGGACCAGCGACGGGAAGGAGCGGCGTTGGGAGGGAGCGGCGGCGGGAGGGAGCTGCGTCGGGAGGGACCGGCGACGGTGTCAGGAGGGAACGGCGGCGGGAGAGAGCAAAACCTAGCAGGGGTGCTGGAGAGTGCGTAAGTGCGGACTGTGCAACCTAGCTGCGGGTATTTGTAAGGAAACTATCACAGACGGTTCCGTAAAGGAACCGTCTGTGATAGTTATATCACTAGAACCGTCTGTGATATTGGAATATCACAGACGGTTTTTAGTTAAGAACTGTCTGTGATAATAAATATCATAGATGGTTCTTAGTTAAGAACCGTCTGTGATAAAATATCACAGATGGTTCTAAAATAAAATCGTCTGTAATAAACCTTTCCTTCCCACGCACTTGAATTATTACCTACACCAACCAGCAGGCATTGTAATAAGACCTCACATAGTGTATTTCTTTACAACAACCCAATGAACATAGAGATACATATGTATGACTCATAAATATAACTATTTCTTAGTTCCTGAGTCATTTTACAATTACAATGGAACATATATAGTTATATTTATTACACTTGGCTATTTCATTTTAAATAAAGCCCTTTACGATGATCGACACGCATATAGCTTGCTTCATCTCCTTGTTCTTCCTCGAGCCTCATGCCGTCTCCGAATGGAGGCAAATCATCAAATTGATTGTACTCTTACTCATCCATAACATTTTCAACTCCGACAATCCTTCTTTTTCCCTGAAGAACTACATGGTGCTTCTTATTTTCCGGGTCGGTTACATAAAATACTTGAACAACTTGCCTCGCGAGTACGAATGGTTCGTCTTTGTATCCTATACATTCGAAGTTCACAGTAGTGACACCGTACTTGTCGACCTTTACACCCCATAGGAGCTGGACCCAATGGCACCGAAATAGAGGAATCTTGAAAATTACGTAGTAAAACTCCCAAATCTCCTCTACAAGCCCGTAGTACGAGCTTGGGCCAGCGGTACTGACGTGTGCATCATAGGTATCTATGCGGACACCTGAGTTCTGCACTGTGCTCTTTCTATTCTGATCTGTTGTATAAAATGTGTAGCCATTAATGTTATATCCTTGCCATATCACAATTGTAAATTTTAGCCCTTTTTTCAACCATTGTAGTGTTTCACTTGACGACTTCCTAGTCAATTGCGCCTTCAACCATTCGTTGAACTGACGGTTGTGTTGTCTCATGATCCAAACTTCTAACTGGCCTGCATTCTCTTGACGTAGCATATCCTTGTGCTCTTCAATATGTGGGGTCACTTCAGCCATGTGTTGTAAAACCGTGAAATTGGCTTGAGCATATGTATTTTGATCCAGAGTTATTGCTTTCCTTCTGATAGTCCCGATACTCTCTAGCCACCCCTCGTGATGAGATAGAGGTACACCTATCGGTTTGACCTGAGCCATGTAGCCGATGTAGAATTCAATGACCTCTTCTGTTGTATAACCTTCGATGATGCTACTCTCCGGTCAAGATTGATTGCGTACATAGGACTTGAGAATTCTCATATACCTCTCGAAAGAGTACATATGACGTAGAAACACGGGGCCGCATATTTTTATCTCTTTCATAAGGTGGACAATGAGATGGACCATGATATCAAAAAATGATGGAGGAAAATACATCTGTAGATGACATAGAGTTGTCACCACCTCGGTTTGCAGAGCATCTAGTCTATCAGGATCAATGACCTTCTGAGTAATTGTATTAAAGAAATAATATAGCCTTATGATTGTCACTCGAACCTTATTCGACAAAATACTCCTAATTGCAACAGGTAGCATTTGTGTCATTAGCACATGACAGTCGTGAGACTTCATGCCAATTAATTTCAAATGTTCCATGGAAATAAGTTTCTTCATGCTGGTGGAGTAATCGGATGGAACTTTCACACCATGTAAAGACTGGCACAGTTCAGTTCTCTCGGACTTAGACATAGTGTAGCAAACTGGAGGAAGGTACGTTCAGCCTTTATCGGTCTCTATCGATGCTAATTCGGTCCTGATGTTTATATCGACCAAGTCACGCCTTGTGTTAACACCATCCTTTGTTTTATCAGAAATATTCAGTAAGAGACCAATCAAACTGTCACATACATTCTTCTCTACGTGGATGACATCGATGCAATTGCGAACTTCTAACTGCTCCCAATAAGGCAAGTTCCAAAATATTGACATCTTTTCCCACATGTTCTTCCTCAATTTACGTCCCTTTCCAAGCACAACATTTATATCCTTGACCATATCATACACCTCTTTCCCGCTAAAAGGTCTTGGTACTGAGATAACCTCTTTTTATCTGTCAAATTATTTCTTCATTTTACGGTATAGGTGATACTTTGGAAGGAATCTACGGTGACGCATATACACAGTTTTACGCGAGTTGTTCAACTACACACTCTCGGTATAATCTAAGCAGTGCGGATACGCTTTGGCTCCTTTTGTACTCAACCCTGACAGATTACCAAGGGCAGAAAAATTATTAATGGTGTAGAACAACATGATGCGTAGAGTAAAGTTCTCTCGTTTGTCCGTATCCCATATATGTACCCCTTTGTTCCACAGTATTGCAAGATCTTCAACCAATAGTGCTAGAAATACATCAATATCATTATCAGGTTGTTTCGGCCCTTGGATAAGTAGTGACATCAAAATATACTTTCGCTTCATACACAGCCAAGGAGGAAGGTTGTACATGCACAGAGTCATGGGCTAGGTGATATGTCGGCTGCTCATGTTGCCAAAAGGATTCATTCTATCTGTACTCAACCCAAACATTATATTTCTCGGTTCCACGTCGAAATCTACAAACATCCTATCGATGTTCCTCCACTGGACAAAATCAGCAACATATCTTATCATTCCATCTTTCTTACGCTGCTCCCAGTACCAACGCATCTATCTTGCATCCTTGCGGTTTGCAAATAAACACTTCAAACGGGGGATTACAGGAAGATACCACAACACCTTAGCAGGAGGTCTTTGCTTCATCTCGATGCTCTTCCCATCATCAGAGTCATTTTTACGCTTGTATCGAGATGCTTTGCACACCGAACAAACATGTAAGCTAGCATACTTTTTACGGTACAGGATACAATCATTCGGACATACATGTATTCTTTCTACTTCTATTTCTAATGGACAAAGAATTTTCTTGGCTTGGTAGGTGGTTCTCAGTAACACATTTTCCGTTGGAAGCATGTCTGCTAGGAGACCTAACAATGCCATAAAACTTTTGTCAGACCAACCATTGCTTGCCTTTAATTTTAGCAGTTCTAGAACTGATGACAACCTCGTGTATTGCGTCTTGCAGCCTGAGAATAAAGGTTTCTCTAAGTCCTCCATTAAACCCTCGAATTTACCAAACTCTCTCTCACTATAGTTTCCTTCTGCATCACGTAACATCTGATCCAGATTGTCATCCTGCGACCTATCCTCATGATCAAAAGCACAGTCCACAACTGGCATATCGTTGTCTCCCTCAACTATATCATAACTACCTTCTTGTGTACTCTTCTCTTCACCATGACTGGTCCAATATTTGTACCCTTTTCTGAAACCCCTTCAAATCAAGTGAGTTTCGATCTGCGCTGAGTTGCTAAACATCTTGAGATTATCACAATCATGCATGGATAATACATATATTTCACCCCCTTCTTCAACATATCTAGCTCGGCCGCTTTTTTAAAAGCAGACACGCCATTAATGTACTCTTCATTCACACGGTTCTCAATATACATCCAGTTTCGGTCCATCTATGCTACACAAGTAACAAATGGGTGTCAAAACCTAACATTATCCATTCTGAAATTGAGCAAACTAACATTATCTTTCTAAACCTAGCTAGCTAGCTAGATCTAAATTAAACAAAAACCTAGCTATCATTTCTAGCCTTCCATTATAAAAACATGCATGCATATAAGTTATTAAAAGTAATTGAGTACGTACTTCTGATTAGATCACTAAGAAGACGCGATATGTTTTCACCCCGAACTCCCTAAAGTCGGCCGCCTTACTCCACCGATGCAGCACAATGAAGACAGATCTGTGTTGACATTGAGCAAGTACACCCAATAATTAATAGTGCAGATTATCACAGACGATTCCAACCACAAATGATCTGTGAAACAAAATATCACAGACGGTTCGTGTTAATAATCGTTTGTAACTTATCATAGACGGTTATTAATATGCACCGTCTAGTGATAATGAATATTAGAGACGGTTTGTTATACGAACCGTCTGTGATGTCTCGATTATCATAGACAGTTTGTGTTAATAACCATCTGTGAAAATATCACAGCCGGTTGGTAGTATGAACCGTTTGTGATAGTTTAAGCACAGACGGTTCCGTATGAACCGTCTGTGATGTATCCGTCTAGTATAGCCTATTTTGTAGTAGTGTGTGATTCCACCGCACTATTCCTGGATCAGTAGATAGTATTCACAGATATATTACTAAACATAAAGTATATATGATGTGAAGCGTAAATATATTAGTAGACTTACTCATAAGCCGATCAGGCCAAAATCAATAAAATATAGCAGTGGAAACGGAAACTTCACACAGGTAGAACCCTCAGGACATGCCCATAGGAACCCAACTGGGGTTCGTGACCTAATACTTGGCCTCATCGTCTTGAATTCTTGTTGATGCTCTTGGATGATCGCGGGGCTTGTATTTCTCCTTCTAACTTACTGAATGATTGTAATTAAGCAACAGTGAAAGATTGAAATATAGATATAGAAAACTCCTAAAACTTAGCAATTTTAACTGAAAAAGAGTTTTATAAAGTGTGTGAAAGATTACAATAATAGTAGCACATATTTCCATCCACTGTTACATAAGGCCCAAGGCCTGGTCCAATCCAGCCCAAGTTTGGCCCAATAAAGAAGGGTTCAAATTTGATCTAATCCATTTACAATTTTAGGCCAGCCTGACCCAAAAGCCTAGACAGACCCAAACCCATTAGCAACCCTACATGCATCCTTAGACTTCATCTTCTTTGATAGAAGCATCAGAGACTCCTCCAAGGTGGCTTGATAAATGGCAGACAACGCCATTTTATCACGCCTATCATCTACCTTCTCTGTGGCCTCAACAACATCCCAGATTCCTTGAGCTTGCAGGTACACTTTCATCTTCATCGCCCATGCAACATAATTGTTGCGAGACAATACAGGATACTGCATTACAACCGAGCCACCCTCCTTCGCGCCGCTGGCTATTGCCACCGACTTGAAACCTTAAGGCTCTGATACCAAATATCAGCCCCAGGGAGGTCTATACACACATGCTATGCAGTGGCTGGTGTTTCACTTGTCGATGAAGAAGAAGGACTCACATGCACAGGAAGAACGCCCAAACAGAGACACTAGTATTTTCGACGTGCTAACTGCCTCATGCCTTTTCTGTTGTTTTCACCTTTTATTCAACATCAACAGACTAGCCAAACATGCTAACTATCTCCTACAATAATATTGCAGCACCACTGGCCAAACATGCATAGCCCAGGTCCTACACATCGACTCAACAACTACATGCAAACGAGTTTGGGGACGTGCACAGGAATCATTCACGTTCACCCGAAAATGCAGCTAAGAAACAAACTACTCTTACGTGGAAAATAGGATAACAAGCAAGGGTTACAACTAACACTGCCATCGCTGTCCTAGCGCACGAAGAGGGGCAGGGTGGCCTTGACCTCGAACGCTTCCCCGAACCCCCTCTTCCTGCAAGAGCCCGGTGCATGCGCTGTTGAGGAGTCGAGCTCCCCGGCCAGCGCCGGCCGTGCGTTCGGCAGCGCAAGCCTGAGCTCCAGCTCCATGTTTTCGCTGCCCTCTGTGCTTGCAAGTACTTAGCTTCTTGGTACGATACTTTGAGAACCAAATTAACCCTTGAGGACTAAAACAAAAGAAGTGGACAGCAATAATGAGCGAATAGAGCTACCTATCTTTCGTTTCATCTATATTTATTTTCCTACTTTTCACACGCTGAGTTAGATCACAAAACTTTCGCTTAGCTAATAGACGTCATGTAGACTTGTACTCCCGGAGTGAAAAAATATAAAACGATTTAGAATGTGAGTAGTTCAACTTTCACAATTTTGACGCTGACACATACAAAACTATCTTTACCATTTACAAAAAAATAAATGATTGATGGTGGTTCATACACCATTTCACCCCAACCCCACCCTCTCCCCTTCCAACTCCCAAATCCTTCTTCCACTCCTTAAAAAATCTCTAACAAAAAACACAAAAAATCTATCAACAAACAAACAAATGCAGTTTCCCTAAAAAATCTCTAACAAGGTAAAAATAAAAAAAATATGAAAGCACTATCGGGCGTGTGGCAGAGCCATGCGTGGAGGCAAAACTGAAGGCGTGTGTTGAGCATGTTGATCCCGATGATGTTGACTGAGGGGGTTAAACTATTTTTTTTAATCTATAGCAAAGCACGGCTATTCAGTTACTTTATATTAATTATCTTGAAATAACACACTTTTCTTTTACTTAAAAATCGGTCAAATTTTGAACCGTTGAAGCTAGATCCAACAATTTTCTTTTCTTACCCCACGATGCATATACAATCCCAACCGTCCCCATCGCCCTTCCTATCCAAACCCTAGCCTTCTCCAGCTTCTTTGCCAATGTGCTGTCACCTTACTTAGGGGTGGAACTACCACCGGGGCAAGCCGGGGCGGCTGCCCCGGGTCTCCTGGGCCGTGCAAGACCCCCCTAGTGGCCACCGTCGGCGCCCCGCCCCCGATCGGTGAGCAAGGTAGCAAGCTGAAATGCAGAATAGCCGATGCTGATGGGCGATGGTGCCGATCACGGATGGGCCTCGGGCCTTGGCCGTGGGCGCGCCGTGCAGCCGCTACAGCGGCTCAATTCAGTGGGCAGTGGCCATACAAATGGTGAAATCTGAAATGCAGGCAGCGCAACGCAGCCGCAGAGGCGCAGACCCACAGCACAGTGCATTCCTAATCCCTAATCCACAAATCCGGAGGTGGAAATCCCCATCACTGCGGCCATGCGGCAGACGGCGCGCGGGCGCGGCTACGGGTTGCGGCGGTGACGCGCGGGCAGCGGCGGTCGCCGGTCGGTGGCTCGGACAGCGGGTGCTAGCGCGCGGGCTACGGCGGTCAGCGGCGACTCGGCGAGTGCTGCGGCGGTCAGTGGCGAGCTGGCGACTGGGCTGCTGGGTGACGGGTTGACGCCCTCCGCGGCTCCACACTGAGGCACTGAGGACGCCATGGCGCCGTGCCCGTGAGGGGTTCAGGTGAGGCACTGCCCACAACCCACTGATGCCTTGACTAGCAATGCCAATAAGCATTGTTTTGATTATTGATTTGAGTGATTTCCTAGAGTACAAATGTACAATATTAGTATATTACTATATGTATATCAGTATATGCATAAATTTGTATTTTTTGTAGGTATTATATAAGAAAATGAAATCAATACAGACTTATTTTAGAACTTCAACAATTGATGACAATTGCCAAAAAGAAGCGGTTCAAATATCTAATGCCGTTGCCAACAACACCGCAAGGTCTGCAACCACAAAGAGAGCTCGTGGTAGTGATGTGTTTAATCCAGAGGACATTGTTGCAGGTCTGGGCCTACAGAAACAAATTGAAGAATATGCTACCCCAGAAATTAGAGATGAAGTGAGAAGGGAGTATTTGTTGAAAGGTCCATGCCAACCGCGAGGTCATGTTCTCCCTTGTAAAAATAAGGCTAGGGCATTTAGAGAAGCATGGTATGATCGGTTCGACTGGTTGGAGTATAGTGTAGACAAAGATGTAGCTTATTATTTCTACTGTTTTCTTTTCAAAAAGCCAGCAACTGCTGAAAAGTTTGGGGGTGATGTTTTCTCGAAGATGGGTTTTAAAAATTGGAAGAGAGCAGTTGAATATTTCAATACTCATGTAGGTGGACCAAACAGCTTTCACAACAATGCAAGAAAATATTGTGAAGATTTCAAAAATCAGAAGCAAAGTGTGTCTTATGTGTTTTCTTCTCACAGCAACAAGTTAGAGATTGTGTATGAAACTCGTTTGACTGCTGTTGTAGGTGTTATAAGATTCCTTCTTATGCAAACTCTTGCTTTCCGTGGGCATAATGAGGATTCTACTTCAATCAATAAGGGAAATTTTCGCGAGTTATTTAACTGGTACGGTGAAAGGGTTAAGGATGTAGGAGATGTGATTAATGATAATGCTCCTGGGAATCATCAATTGATTTCTCCAAAGATCCAAAAAGAAATTGTGAAAGCTTGCGCACAAGAGACTACACAAGTCATCCTTGCCGAGCTTGGGGATGGTCATTTCTCTCTACTTATTGATGAGTCCCATGATGCGTCAGTTAAGGAGCAAATGGCTGTGATTGTGAGGTTTGTGAACACTCAAGGAAAGGTTTTGGAAAGATTGCTTGGTGTTGTGCATGTTGTTGATACTACGTCCGCCTCATTGAAAAGATCTTTGGATGAATTGTTTGTTCAACATCACATATCCATGTCTTGATTGAGAGGACAAGGATATGATGGAGCCTCAAATATGCGTGGAGAACTAAATGGCTTAAAGAAATTGGTGCTAGATGAAAACCCTTATGCTTTTTATGTGCATTGTTTTGCCCACCAGCTTCAATTAGTGGTGGTTGCTGTTGCAAAAGGTATTCTAGCCGTGAGTAATTTTTTTGGCTATACCAATATGATTGTGACAATGACATGTGCTTCCTATAGACGAAAAGATGTATTGTTGCAAAACCATCATGACAAGATTGTGGACAAACTAGAGAATGGTGAGATTTCTTCAGGAAGAGGCAAAAATCAAGAGACATCTTTAGTAAGACCCGGTGATACACATTGGGGTTCACACCATACAACTTTAATCCATCTCTACCAAATGTGGGATTCAGTTTTGGATGTGCTAGTGGCTATTTCTCATGATGGGTCTTCTCCTGACGACAAAGGCAAAGCATCAGGTTTGATAAAATCAATGGAAAGCTTTGAATTTGTTCTTATCTTACATTTGATGCTTAAGGTGTTTGGTTTAACTAATGATCTATATATCACAAGCATTGCAACAAAAGAATCAGAACATAGGTAGTGCAATGACTATGATTGTGTCTATCAAGAGTCTCCTACAACATTTGAGAGATCATGGATGGGAACCACTTTTAGATGATGTCACTTCCTTCTGTATTGCTAAAGAGATTCCAGTGCCAAATATGAATGATAACATTCCGGCTAGAGGTTATTCAAGACATTCACGCAAAATGGTTAGTTGCTTCCATCATTATAATGATGAGATCTTTAATGAGGTGCTTGACAAAGTTTTAGTTGAGATGCATAGTCGATTTAGTGAAACTTCGACAGAGCTATTGAAATGCATTGCAGCACTAGATCCTAGAGATTCATTTAGAAACTTTGATCATGAGAAGTTAGTTGAGCTTAAAAATATATACTCTATGGACTTTTCTCTACAAGATCATCATCTGCTGAATGATCAACTCAACATATACATTGATGTCATGAAAAGAAGTCCTGAATTTTTGATTTGTGGTAGCCTTCTTGAGCTTGCTGTCATGTTGGTTGAAACTAGACAACATTTGATCTTCCCATTGGTTTATCGTCTCATAACACTTGCACTGATATTACCTGTCGCAAGTGCATCAGTTGAGAGAGTTTTCTCAGCCATGAATATCATAAAGACAGACTTACAAAATAAGATAAATGATGAATGGTTGAATGACATGATGATATGCTATGTTGAGCGAGAGATATTTGCGGCAATTGATGACAACAAGATTACACAACGCTTTCTAGATATGAAGGAGTGTAGAAACCACTTACCTCGTGCACCTCGTGTAACTTAGTGGTACAATTCTTTTCCTATCTGGAGTTTCAAATTATTATTGCATTGGTATTGAATTCAAGTTCTTATAAATTATGTTGTGTTAACATGCTGTAGGTAACTATTGGAGTGCCGATGTTCTGGATATCTTAGCCATCGATGTGCACGCGCATCAGGAGTTCTTGTTAGTACTTTATATGAGCTCTTAATATTGTATTCTATGCTTGTTTAGTTGTATTAGTTAGATTGTTTGTCTGGTTATATTGGTTAGATCTTGACAATTTCAATGCATTTGACATCATTAATTATATTGACTATTGAATCACATTATGTCTTAGTATTTTTTTTCACACTACCGATTCATCCCAGATCTTTTTAATTTCTGGTTCCACCACTGACCTTACTACCCCCTGCAGCCTTGTCTTGCATCACCAATCCTACTGCCGCACTGCCCCCAATGCCACCGACACAAATACAATCGCCGCCTCATCGAAGGCGTGTAAAACCACATAGCACATCCAAAGCTTAGAAAATTCAATTGATTTCCTTTAAATTTTTTTCTCGAGTGATGGATATAAAAAAACCTGTTGCATTTTGACAAAACTAAAACAACCAAAAGCTAAGTTTTACTCCCTCCGTTCAGAAATGTGTAGTCCCTAGTAATATCTTTACTATTATAAAAGGAGTAGGTGGTTGGTCCGGCCTCCCTCCTTCCGCCCTTCTCAGTCGTCTGATCTGAATACTAAAATCTTGACCATCTATCTAACATCCCTCTTCCTCTCTCTCATATCTAACCACCCCTCCTCTCCACTTCTACCAACAGTTACCATCTCCCACCTCTTCTACCCGGCCTCTCTCGCCTCCCTCCCCTCCAGATCCGCTTGCTTCCGCTCCCTCTCTCTTCACCTCCCCATGCCCCCGCGCGCCGCCACTCCTCCGCGCCCCCACCCTGCGCCGCCGCATCCTCCCCTCCCTCCCACCCCACGACGCCATCGCCTCCTACTTCCCCCACCCTGCGCCGCCGCCACCGCTTCCTCCTCACCCCGCACCGCTGCCTCCTCCTCCCCCCGCTCCTCCGGTTTGCCCTCGCCTCTTTCCCCGCTCCTCCGCGCCGCCACTCTCCCCTCCCTCGTCTCTCCCCCACCCTCCTCGCCAGCCCGTTCTCCCGCCCTCACCCCTCCGCCCCCTCGCGCCGCCGCCACCCCCGCGCCACCACATCCTCCTCCCCGAACCACCTCATCCCTAGCCCGTGCCACCACCTCCTCCTCCTCCCCCTGGGCGCCTCCTTCCCTACTCCACCTGAGCTCACAGAGTGCAACCAGGACAGGGAGGTCTCCGCGTCTCCATCGTCCTCCGCGATGGCGGCTGCAACATCTCCCACCTCACCGGCACCATGGTCGGCCCCGTCGGGACGCCCTACGAGGGCGGCACCTTCCTCATCGACATCTGCCTGCCAGGTAGACACGTCTCCCTCATCTCTCCCCTTGCCCTGTGTGGGATTCCATCGTCGCCTCCGCCCCGCGATTTCGCCTGTGGTTCATGGCGATCGGCCGGAGGGTTTAGTCCCTGGCCTCTGCGGACCGCGGGGCTGGGTAGATTGATTGATGTGGCATAGCGTGATTCCTGTGTGAGAGGTTGATTTTAGGGTAGTAAGGGTTTGGAGCGAGTGCCCTCTTCGTTCCAGATTAGGATTTGACGTTCGTGAGCGCAGTACTTAATGTGGATGCACCTTTGCTTTGGGGCGTAGAGAAGCAGTGTGCATTTGAGCAGACAGATTTGTACTTCATGTTCTAATTCAAGGATGCAAGGTGTATTACACTTCTGTCTTTTATGATGTGAAAATTTTGTGATGTTGAATAGTACAAGTAGAGCCCTTGCCATAGGCCCCAAATGCTTGGCACTCTTGGGGCGAGAAGAATTATCTATGTCCAATCTTCAATGCTTGTGGCTCTATTAGTTGTTTCGCAAGTTAAAACCTTTTGTGCGTCACTCTCCCCGCGATATGCTAATAACTGAAGCCAGCCTAAAGCAAGAGCTGCAAAGGCGTGGAAAATGTTATTATCGTGTAACTGATTGATTGTGGTCTTTGATTGGCAGGTGGCTATTCCTTTGAGCCTCCTAAGATGCAGTTCATCACCAAAGTATGGTACGCAAGCTTTCCTTCTCCCTGTGGCTTTTTGTTTGTATTCCTCTCAGTGTATATGATCTCAATGTTCCTTGTTTGTAGGAAACCATTACTCTTAGCTAACAATTGTTGATAATTGATCCGGGTTTTCACTTTCTTATATTTTTTGTTGTTTGATCAAATTGGGACATTAGCAGTAGTACATTGTAGTTCAAACAAATACAACAAGTAGAAAATCTGCTGTTTCGGTGTTGGTATGTTCTCTTAAAGTATTGCAATGAGTTTACTCTTCATGTGGTGGTGAGCCATCCAATCTCCAAAAATATACTGTGACCTAGCAACTGCGGTTACTTAACTGCTGCTTCCTGACTGATAAGTACAAGTCTTGCACGATCTACAACTCTGATTTCTCCTCTAATCTATTGTTGAAGGCACCCTAATATTAGCAACCAAAATGGAGCAATTTGCTTGGACATACTGAAAGATCAGTGGAGCCTAGCCCTTACCTTGAAGACGGCACTTTGCTATCCCTCAAGCTCTGCGTTACTGCTCCTGCACTGATGATCCTCGGGATCTTTGTTGTTGCACAACAGTGCAGTTTGGGTCTGTCCTATTTAGTTCCATGTTTTAACACACAACTTACTTTTTTCCCTAGGAGATACTGTGACACTGTGCTTTGGGAATTAAATAGGGATTTCCTCTTTGTGGAGCAATCCTATAACCAATGAGTCAGACTTGTGTGTTTTCATGAAGCTCGATTTTTGTATTTATGCTGAACTGCCACATAATGACATAATTCCCTTGGTAGAATTGCAGCAAAGAGTGTTACAGTACTGTAAATGTGAATTACCCAAGTGATGTTCTAGCATCCAGCACATGAGCTTTGTGCTAATAGATGTGACACAACTGATAATGCTATAGTTCTCATGTTATGTCTGTGCTACTGTGCATTTAACATACCTGTTATAGTAGCAATGTTTGTGTTTGGTACATGGCAACTGATATGCAACTATTTTCACCATTACAGCTGGTGTTTTTCACCTTATGTGCATTTAATACCCAATATGTTGTGTGCTCTATGTGTAGTTGATGCTAGATGACAAGATAGGGTGCAAGGTAGTTATGATCAGCTCAGCAAGCTTTTGAGCATTTAATACTAAATCTACTCTGCCCTTTTGTGTAATTGATGTACAAAAAGCTAAGAATTAAGTTGTTTCTAATCAGCTCTTCAAGTAAGGTGCACTATTAGTTAGCCTAGCCTGGCCTGAACTGGAGATAGCTAAGCCATATGGTGTCCTATTAGTGAGTAAAAGTTGCTAATAGTCAGGCATATAAGCAACACAACTCAGCTGGGTTCTCTTTTCTTTAGTGTACCATGGTATTGGATGGTTACTTGTCAATCTAAGCTGGTCCAGAGTCTAAATCTCTAGAATGGACCTCGTTCAGGCCTCATGATGGGCTAATTGAGTCCCTCCTGGAGTTTTGTACTGTGATTCCAGTGATGCAGGCACAAGCATAAGGGCATAAGGCCCAAGATTCACTGCAATAGTCATTCATGAATAGAACAACCCGAAATACCTATGGAATTCGGGACGGGGCCTTAAGCGGCAGTTAACGAAATACCTATGGTTTATAGTTTAGCCATCATGCGATTGACAAGTAAAAATTTGACTGGTTTTGTGCGCTTTACAAGCACACATTACCAATAAGCATCTTTGGTATTACTTATTAGGAGAAACATCTTAATGGAAAATCATCTGGAACTAATTTTCCTCATCATATATGGATCTTTGGTGATAGGTAGTACGATTGCGATCATTTCATTCTTTTGTAGCTTCTTGCCTGCGCATTCATATGCCTCCTTGAACTGTTATACTTGTTATATTACAGAAATAGAAATATGAGCCTGGTAGCCTTGCACAGCCCTCTGGACATGTGATTGAGTTATTCACCTTCTTGAGTCATATTTCAATCAAAGATTTCGTATTTACTATTTACATTTCAAACCCCTTGTAAATATGCTGCTGCATGGACTAATGGATCCGAATATCTCCAGGTATGTTGATGATGGAAGACCCTTTTGGCAACATATAGTCAGTTCTTCTACAGGCTACTCAGATTTGCAGTACTTTGAGGAACTTTATCATTACTATATGACTGAAAAGGTGAGATGGGCTGTAATCAAAATTTTGTCAAACTTTCTTGTATGTTAGAGCTTATAAAGTGCTTTATGTTTGCTAGGCTTGGCAGCTCTATGACCCTGATGCTAAATATGTTTTTGAAGTATTGAGAAGGGTGGTGTAAAAACAATCGTTGTATCCAACTTTGACACTGCTCTTGGCCACTTTTATAGGCCCTATAATGTGATCACTGGTTTGATGCGATTCTTTGTGTCTGCGAGGTGGGTTTCCATTTTCGGTTGAGCTGGTTTAGCTAAGCCTATCATTTAAGCCACGAACTGCGAGCTACCGTACTTTGTATCCAAGCTTCAGCTATGGTTTTCCTATTAATCTTTGCTATTAAATTATGTTGTCGGCTCCTACTAACAAAGTTGCAATGGAAAAGCCAAACCCAACGATATTCTTGAAGGCCTGCGAGCTGTTGGGCGTGAAACCTGAAGAGGCTATGCACATTGGTGATGACCGTAGGAATGATTTATGGGGAGCTAGGGACACAGGCTGCGATGCCTGGCTCTAGGGCAGTGATCAGGCAACATATACTAGTTTTTTTAACAACCAAATATACCATGTACTGATCATGTAGTGCAATTGTTAGGATTGATCTTAATTTGTTAAATACCAAAAATATTGTTGCTGCGGATAAACAAAGATCATATTTGATAGTATGCATCACTTTTATTTGGTTTTCCGTTTGCAACGTATGGGCACCTTACTAGTATGAAAAAAAAATTTAGGTTGATCGTATGAAAATAGTATAATTAGATTAGTCATGATATAAAATTTAGCAGTTAAAGTTGCATATCGGCTTGAATAGAGGGAGTACTTTTTCTTGCATATACCAAATTTTAGTTTATCTGCTTCTGAAATATTTCTCAGTTCTTTTTGAATTTTATAGTTTCACTGTATCAGAAGGAAACATGTGTATGAGTTCGTCTTTTGAACTACACAGACACTCTCTCTGACTCTCTTTTCTTTTTGACTTGACTTTTTAGAATCTATGCTGTCAACATTTTTAAAGTTTAACCACCAATTGATTTAAAACTATCTAGATTAATTATACTAAAGTTATATTATTAGATTTATCGTTAAAAATACTACCATAGTATTATAATTTTATTAGTATATCTTATCATAGAGATCATAAAAAGTCTAAAACAACATGTGGAAAAGTACCGAGGGAGTAAAATAGAAATGACAAGCTTTCATTATTTTAACTGCGGCATGTTTATGACCGAGAAGAGCAGCTTTCCCCAACAATAGATTGCCGCACGTAATCTCTGCTCTTGCATGAAACAACACCTCGGGCTTCACTCAGCAGGCACCAGGCCTGAATCCGACGTTTCCCCGGCCAGAATCGTACAACACCTCGAACGTGCGCTGATTCACATTGCCAATGATTCCGGTGATGTTGTCCGTCCCCGCTCCGCCGAAAGCGAGGCAGCCTTCCAGCAGAACACCAGAGGGAACGTCGAGGTCGATGGTCGTGCCACCGCTGAACGTCAGGGCGACCTTCGGCACGGTGACATTTCTGTAGCCGGTAAAGTTGTAGCATGTGTCAAGCCCGTCGTCGGACGGTGGCAAGAGCGGGTACTCAGACATGGCACTTCGGAAAGCTGATCGCAGCGCCGTGTAGGCCGTCTCTGGGAGCCCCGTGATGACCGTGCCCGAATCTATGATCATGCCGTTGGAGAGTACTGACGGCGGTATGTCGAGTGGTTTTCCACCGACGGTAATGCCGGTGAGCGTCACAACGTAAAACGTCGCCACCTCCGGCGAGAAGCGGTGCATCGGCGTGAACACGAAGCCCGCTGTGTTGCCCGGCGCGCCGAGGGTAAGGAACCCAGCGCTGCCGTTCACTGGCGGGAGGCAATAAGAGAAGGCGCCGCCGTAGAGCGATGACGTCTGCGACACGAGCGACTCCGGTGCACCACCGAGCCCGAGGAGACCGTCGAACTTGTCGTACGGGCCGTGCTGGTCATTGCCGCAACCGAAGCTGAAGTTCTTGATGGAAACGCCGGGCTTGAGCGTTAGCGTCTCCGTGCTGTACAGCCCCGTCGTGATTGAGCCGCCCCCGTACTGGATTCCATACTCGCACAGGGAGGAACCGGAGTGGTTCGTGCAGCCGTGGTCGTAGGAGTCGGCCACAAGGTTCCTGCACGCGTCAGTGTCGCATGGTATCGGAGCGTACGTGGACGACTTGCTCGGGTCGAACAAGGGGTCCTTCTGGGGGTAGCACTCGCTGGCGTTGCACGGCTCGCACTGCACCCACGACAAGTCGCTGCCGGTGTCGATGAGGACGGTCTGCTGGACGGCGGGCGTGCCGATGCCCAACGTGACGACGTACTCCAGCGAGTCGACGGAGTCCCCAAGGTACGTCGGGATGCTCACGCCTCCTTCGGAGAACGTGGTCACGCGCCCGGAGGCCTTGCTGATGATGTAGTTCGCGCGGGCGCGGTCTCTGCGGAGCCTCTCGGCGAAAGACGGCTTGTTGTTGGCCCCCGAGGGCACGCACGGTCCGTGCCGGCTCGCCAGTGGCACAGACGCACGGTTTGGCTCCGAAGTAACTGAAAATTAGCACGGAAAGGTAAGATTTACAGCCTAAAGATTAAAATTGTGAGTTGTTGCAGGTTTTGTTCCGATATATACCTCCTCTGGATGTAGAGCATGCTGCTTGTGGCTCAAACGAGCTAGTTGGCACCACTACAAAGTTGTGCTCGTAGTCATTGCCTCCAAGAGCAATGGAATAGTAGCTGCATAACAGGACGCACAGGAGCAGAGGGGAAGCCATGGCAGATCGGCAGTACTAGAGGTTTTGTTGATTAAGTTGAAAGGATCAGGTGGCATTTATCGGCCAATGTGGTGAACATTGTGGTTTGGACTCATCGACGGCCACGCAAGAATATACGGAGAAAGCTAGGCGGAGATGACCCTTCGTTCCCTCTTCCTAAATGGATATACATGGTCGATTGTCCTACAGTCCTTGATAATGTACGTCCACATTCTATCTTATATCAATGTCTAGCCATCATTTTTCTAAATAATCATCTAAATTTCTAACCGTTAAATCAAAAATCCAACAACCCCTTTTTTGAAGAGGTATTTTTCTGGAGGAGAAATTCGCAACCGTTGGATTTTCGATCTAACAGTCAAAAATCTAAATAATAATTTAGAATAAAATATCCGAATGATATTTATCAACTCCTGTCCGTGATACCAAATGCCACCGTATATATATTTGACATCGGAAAAATCATTTGAAATGCTAATTCGATACGATTGATCAGCCAATTTTTCAACCTATCAACTGAACGAATGGTTCTCTTTGCCGATCCTCGATCGCAACGCTACCTGATTACACCACTTTGTTTAGTCAGATGTAAATTATCAGGTAAATCAAAAAGTTCGCTGTGCAGCCAGCCAATGTATGGGGTCCACCCAAAGACAATTCCTATGCAATTACGATGCCTAGGGGGTGCTCGACAATAGATTGCACGTGGACGCCGATCTAATAGGGCACTTGTCCAGGTAGAAGTACGCGCAAACACGTCGTCGGGGTTACGTTGTTCGGGTGGACGAGCGCGAGCACGGGCCCTGCAGCCTTCGCCGGAGGGCGGCGGCCCGGCCGTGTCGTAGCTCTTATCAGAACAGATCGTGGCCTTTTACAGCCGTACTCCAGCGACCACTCCGTGGATCGATCGAGTCCGGGTTGGCCAGTGCCAACGTTCTTGCCATCGGAGCAAGGCTCGGGCCATCTGCTTGTACCGCAGCTTACGGTCTCTCGCCTTGATGCAGCGCTACGCCGCTACCTGCCGAGGCCAACCGAGTTCGGGTTAATTTCCGCGCTACACGCAGCACCCAATGTTGGGACAACATGCGGCTCATACAAATGGCTTGTAGCTCTTTTATTTAAAAAAATTAACTTTCGAAAATTCGTTTTTACAAATCCAACACCATTCTTTTGATCGGCAGGTAGTGCCAACCATGCGATATAATGATTAATAAGTGCTAATCATGCCCCCTCCTGCCGTTTGCGGTTGCTCGGCGGGTGTTACTAGGCTCAATATTGCAAAAAAGGTTAATACAGACGGTTCAAAAACGTTATCACAGATAGTTTCGTGAGCCATCTGAGTTTATATATCAGTAATGACATAAGGCCATCATTGATGGTTTTTGAACGCTTGTGATATAGATTATCACAAATGGTTAAGTTATAATCATGTGATAGTTGACTATCACAAACGATTTGTAATAGAAATTATTTGCGATATCTGATGTATCACAGATGGTTTCTACTACAAACCATCTGTGATATCTGATATATCGCAAACGGTTTGTAGATAAAACCGTCTAATATATATATATATATATATATATATATATATATATATATATATATATATATATATATATATATATATATATATAGGGGCATATCTAGTGCAAAAGGGTATTTCGATTGCAAAGGTGCAAATGAAGATGTGGACCATCCGATCTAAATTGTGTGGTTCGGATCAAGGAAGGTGGAAGCCCCACCTCATAAAACATAATCTATGCAGGGGGTTTTTCTACAAAAGTGTTTAAGTGAGATGAGTTCCCACCCACCTCCACCTTTCTTGATCCGAGCCACACAATTTAGATCGGATGGTCCACATCTTCATTTGCACCTTTGCACTGAAATACCCTTCTGCACTAGATATGCCCCCATATATATATATATATATATATATATATATATTACAGATGATTTGTAGATGAGACCCTCTGTAATATTCTTTTGTATTGTTAAATCTATTTCTATTTATTGACTAGCCTTAGGAAATGCTAGCCATACCCTCTGAAACAAGCAGAAACACAACAAGTACATATATACATCCAATTCACATTCATTTTAGAAATAAGAACATCTATTTCACAAATCAATTAACTCTAATGAAATAAATTAACCATTCATGAATAAATATACACATGTACCATTAAGTTCGATCATATTCCAATCAAGTTTAGTCTATATTGTGGAACTTCTCATCTTAATTTATGACCTGAGACATTAAGAAGTACGCACATTGTCTTCAAATTTTTTAGAGCTTGATATATTCCAACGCAGTTGTAACTATGGTCACAAACTGTCAGTAAGAAGATCAAAGTCGTGCATACATATAAATTGATAAATATGAAATAATTATTGTAAGATTGATAAACCTGAAGATGATTGGTCACTACGGAACCGAGGAGTAGTTCCATGTTGTGGTAAACATAGTATCTACAGATGTTGCCCGACGGTTGTTGGTGGCACTGCAAAAATAGAATTTGTTAGTTCGAAAGGTATTACTACGAAGTGTTATATAGGATTAATGTGTACTAGCGAATATCAAAAAATCAAGATCGTGTCGTATGGCGCTGATCCCTCCCTTGGATCTCCATATAGTAGCAACGTACGCAACAAACGATCTACGTGATTTCAAAAAGTTAGCTTTAGCTATTGAGAAGGAATAAAAGACTACAATAGAGTTATCTATGGAGAAAATATGTTTACATGTCGCTTAATTATTGGACAACTGTGAAGTCATTTTTGGCTCTCTTTAGGGAATCAAGGCATATTATCTTATTCTATTTTGGTATAATTACAATTAGAATCCAGTAGAACCTACATATGTGTGTCGCCATGGTCATTAAACATAAGTTCATATCGCTTACAAAGTACAAATCAACAAGTATAACCACTAGTACAACACTTACCTCTGATTGTAGGGCAAAAGTATGAATTCCTTGTTGTGGTGAGCTACCAAAGACGTTGTGTAATCTTCGATGAAGGATGCATCCTTCTTGATGGTTTGCATGGAGACCAAATATGGGTCGAGAAAACCTACCAGTGATTTCGTTGATCTGACATCAAAAACCATGTATATATACAAAAGTAAGAAGTTATATATGACATTTATCGGTACTACACAAACGTAGACCGTAATTATACACACTTACGTTTTCAGCATCGAAAGAGTGATGCGTCAAGGGTGTCGAGGTTGAAGAGAAAGAACAAGTTCTCGACGGTCACCATGAAGACATAGTATTGAATCTCATGATGAAGATGAAGTAGCCTAAACTTGATGTTGACAACCAAGCGCTGTTGTCCATCTAACTTATTGGTCTATTCCATGTGCTATGTATGCAATCTATGGCAAACGAATCCTAGGGTTAGAAGGCGCTCTTCCGAGATGACCAATGGCTCGTCTAGCATGAATTTTTGGACCAATGGCAAATAGGGGATATCATCGATCTTCTTTCGTTTACCCTTGCTGCCTCACCATCTAGAGGTCGATTTCACGGGAGTTGATTGGGACCGAGATGTTTATGCTTGTGATACACTACGTCCTTGTCATGTCGGTACAGGTAACTCTGGTGTAGGTAACTCTAGTGTAGATAGCTCTCGTGGACTTGGCACTGGTGCAAGACTGTCCCACGAAGTTGACACTAGTTAAAGTGCCTCTAGGCAGATGTCCTTCTTGAGCCACTAGATGAATGTTCCAATGGATTGCTCTAGAGTCACAACCTCATCGTTTAGGTGCATCTGTAGCAGGACGACCTCGAAGTTGGCATGAACACTATCTACATTCACTTTTGTGAAACCCAGTGCTAGAGTTACATCATGCCCTAAGGTCTCGGCACTAGATGGATATGCTTGGCCCCAAGCAATGTCTAGGGCAACGGATGCATATCTCACTTAAAGTTTGCACTTCATAGCCACCTATATAATGATACAAAATTAGCTACTCCAACAGGCCTATCAATGAATCAATCATTTCAGAGATAATAATTATTATCAGGATTTTATCGTCAGAAAATCTGGGGTCGCTTTTCGAGGTAGGGTTAGACGTGCAGCTACTCTGATGGTTGGGGGGTTGGTGAGCATAATAGCGACAGGGGCATGCAACTGATGTCCCCTAAACCTTTCCTCCAAGCTATCCATCTGCTATCGTATCTCATCTCTGGTGGCATCTATGATCTCTTCTCCGAGGGATTCACGAATCTCCTCTTATAGTTGTGCATTGCTCTTAGCTTTAGCTCTCTTCCTACTCTGGTACACTTCAGAGTCCTTTAAGAATCCTTGTTTCCATGAAACATAAAGATTAAGACCTCTTGTGTGACCCGGGTGCTCCTTATTTCTCATGGCCATGGATAGTATATCTCTCTCACTGACTGCCTAAAATAAGAGTTAGAGAATATTAAGCATCTGAGTGGGAGCGTGGGCAAACCCCAGAATCTGAATATAAATAGACTGGATATTATAGACGGCTCTAAATTAGAACTGTCTGTGATAATAAACATCACAGACGGTTCTACTTTATAGAATCGGCTATGATAAATACACATCATAGATGGTTCTAAAGTAAAACCGTCTGTGATTAATATATTCTCATATACATAAATGCAAATTTACATATATATATATATGATATATTCTCATATATATATATATATATATATATATTTTTACATATATATGACACATTCTCATATACATAAATGCAAATTCAGAACATATGACACATAACTTTTTATTCATCATTTCATTTGCTTATTTTGTTTACAAATTATCCCTTCATAATGATCGACATGTATGTAGCTAGTTTCATCACGTTGTTCTTCCTCGATTTTGGTCCTACACTACGCATATAATAATTTAGTGTTAAATATTAAATTGATTAATTAGTATACTATATATAATCTAAAGTAGCTATATGTAGCAAGAATAATTAATTAAATTGAATTAAGTAGAAATATATTATGAATTGACTAAACCCTAAACCATGCTAAATGTAAATAATCTTCTCTCTACATCAAGCTAGATCTAAACTATCCTTAATTATCCCTTTACCAAGATAGATCTACAATAGTGCAATTAGGAATAAATTACTAACCATAGGTAGTTAAGAATAAATTGATATACAATCATTCTTCCTAAATCCACGGTCTCCTTCCACTAAATGGCCTCAAAGCCCCACCTTCTCAAAGTAGCAGCCTGTGAGATAGATCTGAAATTAAGACAGATTTGTGAGGGTCAGGTCTGTAATAAATGAAATTATCATATTAGTAATTATCACAAACGAGTTTTAATACAAACCGTCTATGGGGTATCATAGATGGTTTTAAAAATCTTCTATGATATTTCACAGATGGTGTTCAACATGAACCGTCTATAATATTACATTTTCACAGACGATTTTTAGCATTGGTAGTAATACAAAAGGTTGCTAAACCAAAACCATCTGTAATTATATATTAATACTGATGATTTTGATCAATCATCTGTGATGAGACATCCAGTACTAGCATTTTGTTTTGTAGTAGTGGCTGTTGTAGCATAGCAGGCGTGACGTGTTGCCTGTCGTGGCTACCGAGCTCGGGGAGGGGGCTAGATTTACAAAAATAGATGTTTGAGGAGCAATTTTTTTTTTGAAAAAATCGCTACAGTGCTATTTGTGTGAATAGTTCGGGTTGGGAGAGCGCGGGACCTAGCTAGGATAAGCCACTGTACGTACAGCCGTGAAGTAGGGTACATGATTGCTCTGTCGTGAAGTGTAGTTATGGTACACACGCACGGTAGGCTGTCGTGATCGACGGCACTTGAGACATTCCCCTATTCTTGGCCTCTTGGCCTCGGCGATGGTGGTTTCCACTTTCGAACTATTCATACATATGACTCTGTAGCAACCTTTTCAATTCTAGCCCCCTAGCACTTTTTTACAAAAATAATCCCCTCAAGTTCGAAAGGCACGATAGGCAACATGTGTTAGCTACCACACCGCCCTAGCTCAGTAGGAAGCCAGGCACGCGGCTGGACAAGCTGGCGCGGCAAGGCGATAGCGCACCATAGCAGCAGGCGCTGCCAAGCCACCCCTACTCAGCAGGAGCTTGCCAAACGCTCTCAGCTTAGTAGGTGTGATTGGATCGCATGCTGTGCAAATAAAATAGGGGTGACAAAAAAATTGCCATATCAATTAAAATTGTTTCAATTATGTTCATTGATATGAATTTTGCTTTATCTCAACTCATTAGCTTGCTTCTAAAAAATTCGAACTATACGTAAAATAATATTAAATAAAATAATATAAAAATAGCTCCATCTTGTAAGCCTCACGGATGAATGAAGTCATTCAAATGCATGACCATGTCTAGCCTTACATAGAACCTAGGGGGAAATGTGGAACGTACGACACCCACATGGCGTGGCGGTCATCCGGTCGGCATGGACATGGCTAGTTGTCACGATAGTGGCATGCGCAATTGTAGCTTGGGTTGGTGCAACCGCAATACGGATGATAGTCGCTACTATGGTGCACGACATCCTCGTTGTTGCTCTCCCTAATCCTCTGCCTACCGAGCTCATCGTTGTTGGCCCTCTCGGTTTGGAACTTCTCGTGTAACTCTTCTATATGGATGTGTAGTTTTTGGATGTAAACTTGGGCAGGTATTAGATACGATGGATCCACCCACTTGATAAACTTGCAATCTGTTGTCTGCAAGCAAGACAAGATTACTACAAGCATTCCATGCGTGCAAGTATATGTAGGTAATGGATCACTTACCATGAATAGAAGACAACGAAAGAATTGAGATCTTATGTGCACATGGTTGCTGGAAACCTATACCACCGTGTTGAGGTTGTGCTTGCATTACGGCCAACACTTAGGGATATGTGGGTAGTCACAGAGGAATTTCTAGGGGTGTATGACTCTCTGGTTTTGAGAGGTAGATTAGGGCTTGGGGGTCAAAGTCTAGGGGACCATAGATGCTCATGCCTTTGAGGTTAGGGTCACGGCCTCAAAACCCAGCCCGTGCCTGCTGTCCCCTCCCACGCCTTGAGCTTCCTGGCTTGTTCGCCATGCTTCTGTTCATGTAGTACAATTCCCTGCAAGACATACAAACATGTTTGAGTGTCTGTACTATCAATGTCCTTACGAAATTCGCATTACAAGTTATAGAAAAGAACATGCTAACATTGTAGGAAATGCCAACGTTATAGAGAATGAACAAGTACACTGGTGATATGAATTGATAGGTCTATAGGGCGGCCAACGAAGTGGGCTTATTAGGGAAGTTCCTCATGGAGTGGCCCGCTGCCTTGCATAGCCTGTGCTTGTGTGGCCTTCGCTACTGGCCACGTTAACTGTCATACATGTCATTGCGGATGTGATGAGATTGATGTCTACCCCACCGGAGCTACTTTAGTAAGTCGTTTGACACCTAGTTCACTTCCCTTGGCCAAATATCCATACAATGCATGTCCACCCGTAGGAGTTAAACTCAGCGCTCCAAGTCCAACACAAATGGTGGATATCGTAGTACTGAAATGTACTGTGTGGAAGACTACCACCACACAGAGTAGGACTTGAGAAGGAGCATCGATTTGTTGCATGTGCAAGTCCCGACATCACCTCTTGTATGGCCCATGATGCACTTCTCTCTCAAATGGGCCTCAAACTTCTTCCTGATGTTGTCTATAGTTCGAGTGATGTACAAACGAGCCTTCTCTATTTTTTGCTCCATGTACACTTGCATGACCTTTGAGAGTTGCCTCCCTTCATTCAGGTGCTTCTTCACATTCATGGTCTTGTTAATGAAGTACCCGATGGTGTGGTTCCAAGTCTCACCCATGATTGCGGTAATTAGGAGAGAGTGCACACCATTGTGCACTTATGACATATTGGTCGTCATAATCTCATACCTCTCATCATCCATGTTGTGAAGCAAGGACCATTTCTCTATGTCTAGGACATGCAAGTTGATCCATTAAGTTAAGTTGCTTGTTGCTGCGAAAGTGGCTTGAGCTACAGCTGGTTCCCCTCCCTGTGACACATCGTCAAGTTCATACTATATTGTGTTAAACTTACGTCTCTGGTTTTACATGCACAGTTTCTTGAACATCTTCATCAATTCCTTATTGCGGAAATAGGTATGAAAGTTTGCTGCTAGATGCCTCAAGCATCAATAGGACCTCATGTTGTTCTACTGGAAGAGTGGTTCAACCCCTTGCTTCATAGTAGTCAGCGCCGACAATAGCCCAACTTTGCGGTCCATGATAAGGCAGATGTTGGGCTGCTGTTGGACTGCTGCTTACTTCACAATGGTTAGAAACCACAGCCAGCTATCAGTTTCGTGCTCCACAATAGCACATGCCATTGGGAGTAGCTGGTCATTTGCGTCGACAGCCATTGCCGTCAAGACCATGCCCTTGTACCAGCGGGAGAGGAACGTGTCATCCATCATGAGCACTGGATAGTAGTAATTGAACTCCTCAATCATCTACCAAAATGCCCAGAACACTCGGTTAAGGATGAAACAATTAGGGCCCTTTGTAGGGTGTGCTATCTCCATCTTATTTACATATGTCTTGAGATTTGCTTGGGCAATCTAATGCGGCATTCATGGCATAAAGTCAAAGACCTCCTCGTACATATCGTACATCCTATGTATGACCTTCTTCACCGCCCGTCACACCTTAACGTAGCTCACCGGGAAACAACCAGGTTTACAGCATCAGCTATTAACAGCTTTGGTGAAACTGTGATGATCGCAACTATGAGGTGACTTATCAAGTTGGTGATGAGTGACAAGGTGATATGCATCATATTTGCAATATATTCTTATATCATTACCCTGCTGTGAGTAGCATAAATTGAGCATAAATTCATCAATTAAATATATTTTTGCCCCCTATTTGGACTGTTTACAATGTCTGCAAATTATTTGTAGGTCGGCGTGAACAAGATGTAAAATCCACAGAAGATAATTCATGGGAGGAGCTAGGGTTGAAAAATGAGAAGAAGTAAAGGATTAAAATGCAAATCCGCATAAAGGTTTCTTTAGACCTCATATAAAAGAGGAGAGGAGCCTGCCTATTCCCACAAGCCACCCCACCCTATCACCTCCATTCCAACCGCCACTCCCCTCCCCCCATTGCTCCTCCTGCCCAACTCCATCATCCCCTATCCAAACCCTTCCACTCCACAGCCGCAACTCCCAAGTCCATCTTCCCCCATCATCCTGCGCCACCCCCAACTCCATTCTTCACCTGTCCACAGCCGCCACCCCCACTGCCTCCTATCCTGCACCTCTACCCCCCATCTCCTCCATTCCAGTCTAGCCGAAACTACCCACCCCACAGCTCCTCCATTCCAGCCGAAAGCCCCCCTTGACTGCCTCCAGATCACCACTACACCATGCGCCTCCTCTCCCTTAAGACCCTGTCGCTGATGCTCTCTGTTGTGCTGATTTGATGATGCTGCTGCCGACTGCAGTTCCTTCCCCCTGCTGTTCCTCTACCGTGAGCTGCTGATTTTTTTTGTGCTGGCCGATCTGCTGTTCCCTGCTGCTGTTCGGTCCCTGCTGCTGCTCCTGTGGTTTCCTGTGCCGATCTGCTCCCCCTGTTGGCCGACCGAAGCTGCACCCCCTGCCGATGGTTGCTGCTACTGTTTTCTGTTATTTCTCTGCTGACCGAGTGCTGCAGCTGCTGGTGTTTTCTGCTGTGCCGAGTACTGCTGGCCGGATCTGATCCATCTACATGGGTGCTAATCTGCTGGTTCCTCTACCTCTGCTACATGCGGGATCTGCTGCTTCAACTGGTGACGAGCCACTACTGCTGATCGGATCTGCATGCCTCTACACTACTGCCTGCTTCCTCTACAGACCTTCTTCAACAACTGCCCCGGTTTCCTTCTTGGTTCAATCATTTCCGAACTTTGTAGTATTTCTGTTGATGGATTCTTATGCTAGTGACTTGTAAGATCTGTTAAGTGAATGTGGTACTTTAGTGGATCTGGTTATTAAGCAGTACTTTGCAAGTTATATCATCTTAAGATTGTTATGTGGATCTTGCTGTCTAGTAGATATTCATGCTTTTGCTTAATGTTCTAGTAGTCTTATAGAATTTTATGCTTCTGTCAGAAAGTTTATTATTAGATCAGTTCTGTCAGTTAGAATTAATTTTAAGTTTGTTGTTCTGCTTAGTTCTTTTAGTAAAAAGAAAGAAAAAAATAATAGTTTAGATTTACTGTTTTATGTCATTCCTGATGTTAGATTTCTTTTCTACAAATGTTTTGTTCTGTTGCTTGCTAGGAAGGGTTAGTTCGTAGTTTTAGTGCTAGTCTTCCTCTAGTCCATTCCAATGCCTTCTTCTTCCCTCTGTTTCCTCTCTTCCCTCCTAGCTCCTTCATCTTTTCTCGCTAGCATGTCTTCCTTAGCCCCTTCTGTCTTTCTTTCTATAGGGTAGACTCTCCTCTCATTTTCTTCTTCTCTCTTTCCCAGTCCCTGTCTTCATCTTCTCTTTGTCTTCAGTTCTTTCTTTGCTTCCTCTGGTTTCTCTAGAATCAGTCATTCCTTACTCCTTCTCTTCTTCAGTCCCAGTATTTAGGATCTTCATTTCCTCCATTTTTGCGACTTAGCTTTGGTTTGGTGTCATGTCACCGTTAGTCTAGTCCCTGTGGAAAACATGAAAACTTGCTGCTATCATGGCGGCAACCCGTACACTTGCGGGTGTGCATTTCAGCACGATCACAAGGTCACATTGCGGTGCCTGTGCAGTGGCTCTACAAGCTCACAGATGTACTCCTTGACCACCGTTATCCGGAAGTTCATTGCCCTACCTCTGAATCTCTGCGCACGGACATATTGGGGTTTGACTTGTACACCCAATATGTTTGACTTATACGGATGACATATCTTGTGATGGCTTGCTACGCGACACCCTTGTTGGGGAAGCATTGCACTTCGACGAGAGTGTATTCATCAAAGGACCATTTGGATCTACCTTTAGACGACACAACTAGGGAGGGGAAGGCAACAGAATCTAATCTTGAGGAGACGTACTGAACATTGGTGCACACAATGCCACCGAGTGCACCGCCCCCACCTCTGCCTACACCAGCCTCATCTCTATTGCTGGTTATGTCGGCATCCTCCTCCTTACTGGAATGGATCTCATCCGACAGTACTTTCAAATATTCATGGCAATCAATACGCGCTGCACACCATCCCTCTGCTCCTTTTGTTAGCTGAAAGTTATGAGCCATCATGGATAGCCATCCATCATCCTAGTCGATACCATGTTCCATATTCGACAACAGGTATCTAAAGGAATACGCGTAGGCTACGGAAGCAGAAAACAAAACTTTTCTACCGCGCACCCAAGAACATCATGCTAAGGAAGGATCATGGATCGTTACCACTTAGACGCCTTAGCCGCAGTGAAGAAGAATTGAAACCGATCCAATCACGCGCGTCGAGGTAGTAGTGGAAGTAGCCGATCGTCCCGAACAGATCGTCTCTCCACGCACGCCGATCAAGATCGCAACGAGCAGCGCCTCCACCGGTATCCACACGTCCGGGGCTAGAACGCCGATCGCGAGTGTACTAGCACTCGTGAGCGACTAGGGTTTGGCTCGGGAGGTGGCGGCTAGGTTTTGCTAGATGTTAACGGGGACCAATCCCTCTCGCCCCTCGCCTCCATATATAGACCTTCTCACGTGGGCCTCGTGGACCGAGGCCCAATAGAGTCTATTCAGATCTCTATCCGATTGAGCCCATATCCGAATCATATTCGAATTAGTGTTCCAACCCGTTAAGCGTGCAACCACAGCAGGTTCACGTATACTTGGTCGTGACCGAAACGCCTTCCGGTCACCATGTTAATAGCGGCCTCTAGTAAGACATATTAACCCCAAAGTATATGTAAAAATCATATCGGTTGAACCTGTAATGTTCTCTCATGTACGAATCTCTTTGCCTCACGATATAGATTGAGCTTAAGGCGAGACCTGTGTCATCCTCTTAATAGCTCAATCACTCTCTCGATTATGTGATGGATTATAAACTCGTGATTGACTCCTCAATCACCTTGGCATGGCCATGCACTTTTATAATCCATTACATCGAGGGGCCCAGAGATATCTCTCCCATAAGGAGGGGCAAATTCTATCTTGATCATTCACATCCCACTACATGTTTCATGGCAAACCCGAAGACTACTTTTATGACTACCCAGTTACGGAGTAGTGTTTAGTAGTCCCAAAATAAGCTACTACTTATGTTGGGAACCATGATGATCTCAAGTCTAAGGATTCTACATAAACACTACTTGAGACCAACTGATGACACATGGAATCTCTGCAGTGTCTCATGGCAGGTCTATCCAACATATGTTCACTAACACATGTCCATATTATTGATTTGGTATCACCATACCATGATCCATGAGACATGATCATCAATCAATACATATGCTGATCTTTGTCTTTGAATCATATTTGTTCCTCATATGATATACGATCAGGGATCATTTAGAAATAGCAACATCTTAGTATTTAAGAGTCTCATGAATAAGTCACATACTCATTGATCAATAATGATGATGTCTATTCCAAGGAACAAAATAATGTATCATAAACATAGTATGTGATATATATACAACATCTCCATGTTGCCTCTAGGGCATATCACTAACAGTACCTACCACCAATGAAGATAAAATGCACTTATTTCAGACAATGCTACATATCAAAGAACTCTAGCTACCTTTTTTAATAACAGCGCACAAATAATAATAGTACAAAAATAACAATAGCAGACAAATGATTACAGTGCACAAATAATAACATGATAGAAATAATAACAGCATACAAATGATATCAGTGAAGAAATAATAGCAATTCACAAATAATAACAGTGTACGAATGATAACAGTGCGTAAATGATAATGGTGCACAAACAATAACAGTACATAAATACTCAAATATTAATAGTGCACATACAATAACAGTGTACAATTAAGAACGTTTAGGTATTAACAAATAATCGTTAACACCACCACTAATCCATCACTAACATGGGTAATTACAAAAAAGGTCTGTACAAACTAAACACATATGTCATTTACACATTATTACAGAACATATTCTACACAATCGAACTATCGTTAAAGCTAACGATACCTTATTGAAACATACCTCTTTGTAAAGGCCTTTACCGGAACCACACTAATTCATCTACGAAATCCCCTAAATCGCAACAAAATCACCTCCAAAAACTAATTCAAACTCTGCTCTACTCAACTGCTCGGCTTCGGATAAGCTAGCACAGAGGGAGACGATGCCTTTTATATGTGTGGGGAGGCATTACCGACCGACAGACCCACGTGGGCGCATGGGGCAGCTGCTGTGTCCAGCGGAGAGTCACAGGAGTTACTGTCGAGTGCATTGTGTCATGTCGTGTTGCGCCCACGTGGTTGGCCACCGGAGCCCACATGCCTCCACACTTGCCGAGCTGGGGGCTGCTGAGCCCACAGGAGCAAGGGTGGCTCGGTAGGCACCAATCGAGCTATGGTGGCTTAGTAGTGCTTACTGTCACGGTGTGCCGTTGCCCTGCTGCGCCAGCTCGCCTAGTTACACGCCTAGCTTCCTGCCAAGCTAGAGCGGCGTGGCAGATGAAAATACCATGCCATGCCAAGGACACAACATTCAATAGGAGAGTAGCCCGCACTCTAGAACAATAAGAATAGCTAATAGTCATTGTGATATTGTCTAATTGATTCAATTATTCCAATGTCGAATGTTCTATATGTGGGGCGATCAAGCTCTCCAAACTTTCCCTAGGTAGTTCATAACTTCATATATGAAGCATCGCGATGAATGCTTTCACTCATTGGGGTTTTCCATGAGCAAAACTGGGGTTTCAGTTCCAACTTTTTTCACGCGATGCTGGTAACATCAATAGACTGTTTTTACAATTCATCAACACAAAATCGTCCCTCCCACACACAAGAAAAACGGACAGTCCAGCTATATGGAACAAGAGATAAATCAACACCCATGATCCATCCACACAAACTAGAAACCAAATTATTTGATTAGCAGAAAGTACAAGCATTCCACGTGTGCCTATGAATAGCTTGCAGACATGCATATCTATCTACTTGCTCTACGGGCATAAATTGAATAGTTTGCACTCCACTTGTTACTGCTATGTTCCATTGCGCGCGCACACACACATGGAGAGAGAGAGAGAGAGAGCGAGAGGACTGAACAACTGAAGGGGCAAGATGCCAAGATCAGTACAAATGCAAGTGTCGGAAGCAGTTCTGGTCTGCTTTGAGCGGCGGAAGGGTCGCAGCTGCGGAGACCCTGAGAGAGGTCGACCCACCAGAGATTCCCGAAGAAGGAGATCACGCCGTTGGGAACCCACGGCCGGGGCTGGCCAGCCGGCCGGCCAAGGTGTAGGATTTTACAAAAAGAACGCTGCATTTGTCAAAATTGCTAAACCAAACGCACGCCATTCTGTTACGATTCTTTCGAGTACCTGTGTTCCCGATAAGGCGATAAGTGATGCATTTTCTGTTCGATTACATTCTTTCCTTGTTAGCATTGATGGAAGCATCCAAGAAGCCGTGAGAATCATTTGCAAAAAGCACACTGTTTTGTAAACGCCCACTAAAACTATTCACAAATCAATCAGCAGCACAAACATGACAGATTCAGTAAAATTCAGAAAAAGCTATGACACACATAAATTAATAGAATTGTGCCTCGGTGGGTCAAATTTGCTGGTCCGATCTCATATTTGTGCTGTGGCCTGAAGGAAACAGTGGATCTTCCTCCTCTCTCTCCCTCTCTCTCCAACCAAACAGAGACAAGATCGTCTCGCCAGATGCAGCACGGCCTCCAGCCGCTACCGCGGCTGCAACTCCGTGTCCCGCTTGCCTTGCAGATCGCCATCCCACTTGTCTTCGACATTGTTGACATCTTGTACTAGTACAATGTGATCTTGGGTAGACAATCCTCAATCGCTTCAGGGTGGTTCCTCACCGTGCCTACCTCTGCATGAAGCTACTCGGCCTTGAGGGAGTCATCACCATGCATGGCAATTAGGATCTTCCGAGGAAGATAGACGAAGACATCCAAGCAACAATCTGGTATGTACACTTTGTCGCCCCAAAAGTCTTGGTGGTTGAGCTAGGGTTCCAGGCCCTGTCCTCTAGCAAGTGGGTCCCCAAGCCGGTACCCAATGGGGAAACCAGGGCTGAGCCCCTCTCAGAAGTTGATCCCACTAGGACCGTGCTGTTTGGCCCAAACCTTGACCCAGTGATGGCAAAGGCCATATTGGCCACCTTGCGGGCAAATCATGACATCTCCTCTTAAGGGCTCGAAGACCTCCCCAGCGTCCCAAGGGAGATCATTCAGCACCGGCTTTTTGTGAGGCCTGATGCTAAGCCTATCAAACAGAAGATCTAGAAGATATTAGGTGAGCGCTAGGTTGTGGCAATAGGAGGTCAAGAAACATTAGAACATTACCGTGATATGGTAAGTGGTACACCCTGAGTGGCTTCCCAACTTAGTTCTCATCGAGAAGTCCAACGGGCAGTGGCACATGTGCGTGGACTATACTAACCTAAACTGCCCATGCCCAAAGGATGGCTTTCCAACCCCCAGGATCAATCATCTAGGCAACGCCACTTTAGAGTGCAAGCTCATGAACTTCCATGACACTTATCAGGGTATCACCAAGTGTGGATGGCCAGGGAAGATGAGGAGAAGACCAGCTTCATCATACCATCTAGGATGTTCTGCTATGTCCAGGTGGCATTCGGGCTAAAGAACCTAGGCACACCTTCACCAGGCTCGTTTACAAGGCACTTGTTCATCAGATCGATCGCAACATGGAAACCTATGTCGATGATATTGTGGTTAAGAGCATCTTCGCCTGGGTGCACACGACTGACCTCTAAGAAACCTTTGACAACCTATGCTAGGCCAACATGAAGCTCACCCTAGAGAATTGTGTCTTTAGAGTGCAAGCCAGGAAGCTATTGGTCTTCTTGGTGTCCAAGCGCAGGATCAAGGTGAAACTAGCAAAGATCCTAGCCATCCTCAACATGAAGTCCCCCAGAACATCCATGAGGTCGGCCTATTAGCCATGTTGGGGCAATTCATATCCTACTCGGTCGAGAGAGGGTTCTCCTTCTTGAAGATACTTTGAGGCTCCAAAACCTTTGAGTGGACTGCCAAAATTCAAGCCACCCTGGATGATTCAAAGAACTACTTTGTGTCCCCCCACTGTTGCACAGCCTCAGGTAGGGTGAGGGCCTCCTCGCTTATGTAGTGGCAACCCTTGTTGCCGAGAGCGTGATGTTGATTAGAAAAGAAGAGAAGAAACAACACCACGTGTACTACATGTCTAAAGCTTTGTAAGGGGCTAAGGTGAGGTACACTGAGATGGAGAAGCTCACCCATGCCATCCTCATGGCCTCCAAGAAGCTCTAGCACTACTATTTGGCCCACAAAATCCAGATACCATCATCATTCCCTATTGGCATAATGATTTGCAACAAGGAGGTGTCTGAGCCAGTGGGGAAGTGGGCGGCCGAACTGGCCCCATTCTCAATCAAATTCATCTCCCACATGGCAATCAAATCCCATGTGCTGGTGGACTTTATCGTAGAATTGAACCCTACAGAACTACCCCTGTCCGTCCCGCCAGCTGACCAACTCTAGACAATCTACGTAAATGGCTTTTGGTGCTCAGAGGGTGCAGGAGTGGGCATGATCCTTGAATCCCCAAGTGGGATGTGCATTTTCTATTATGCTCGCTTGGACTTCGAGGCCATGAACAACTTTGCTAAGTATGAAGTCTTGCTACTCGGGTTGCTCAACGCTCGAGTGTCGGGGACCAAGAGACCCCTTGTGAAAAGTGTTTCCCAGCACATTGCTTTTCACATTGATACGAGTTACCAGGCCAAGGACCCAGCATTGATAAGGTACCTAGCCCTCGTTCGAGCCATGGAGAAGTACTTCAATGGCATCATTGTTTGAAGCATCCCACATTCAACAATCTTGAAGCAAACATATTGGCCAAGGCCACCAACACTTAAGCAGAGAGGCCCATCGGCACATTTTATGAGGTCCTGGTAGAACTAGCAGTGAAGAGGCTCCTAGAGGTATGCGCCATTAGAGAGCAAGATTGGAGAAAGCCTATCATCGAGTATCTCATTGATGGGACTAAGCCGCTAATTCCACTAGGTGTGAAGGCTGATTAATCGTGCAAGGAGCTTTGTCATTCACAACGACATCATCTACAAGCATGGTATTTGTCAACCCTATCTCTGATACATGTCCAAGAAGGCAGGAGTCGACCTGGTTTGCAAGATACACTAGGGGCTCTACGGCTCCCACCTCGCACCCTGCCACTTGGTCTCGAAAGCATTCTGACAGGGATTCTACTGGCCCAGTGCCCTGTGAGATGTAGAGTCCCTCGTCTGGACGAGCGCCACTGACCAGTGGATGGGGCATGACACGAACTCTCCCACGAACGAGTTGCAGCCTATACCTCCATTGTGGCCACTTGCTCAGTTGGGGCATAGACCTGGTTGGTCCCTTTAAACCCCAGACTAGAGGGTACAAGTCGTCGTGGTGGTCGTTGACTACTTCAAATGGATCAAGGCCGAGCGTTTAGCTAAGATAACATCTATGACAGTCCAAAAGTTTGTGTGGAAGACCAGCATATGCTAGTTTGGCATGCCAAGGGAGGTAACTATTAACAATGGAACTCAATTTGATGCAGCCTCCTTTTGCAAGTTCTGCGTGGGTCCAGGCATCAATCTCTACTTTGCATTTGTCACTAGCCTGAAGGCCAATGGTGCAGTGGAGAGGGCCAATGGTGTCATCCTGTTTGGGCTCTGCACTCATCTCTTTGATCTCCCAAAAGGTCGTTGGGTGGATGAGCTTTCGAGCATACTCTGGTCGATGTGCACTTTGCTTAGTCAGGCTATAGGGTTTACCCCATTCAAACTATTGTATCACACTAGAGGAAGTCAAGCTTGGGTCACTCCGGGCCACAATGGCACTGAATGATGACACCCTCTGTGTATCGCAAGAGTCAGCTGACATTATCCAGCAAGAAGCAACCCTCAACATTGACCAATACCAAGTGGCAATGGCCAAGACATACAGCAAGGCTATCTGACCACACCCACCCTCCCAGGTCGGGTCAACAACCACTCACCCTCTAGGGTTGAGTCTTCATCACCTTACACGCACCCTTTGGGGTTGGGTCGCTGACAACTCACCCTCTGGGGTTGAGTCTTCATCACCTTACACTCACTCTCAAGGGTTGGGGTCGATGACCACTCACCCTCTGGGGTCAGGCCTCTGGTGAGCTTCGTCCTGAGTGCCAAGTTTTTTTTATGGGAGACGGTGATGTTTTTGGCTCCCCAAGTGAATAGCCACACATCAGCTTCATCTCGAGCACCAAAGTTTTTTGATGGAAGACGGCAATGTTCTTACCTCCCCAAGTGAATAGCAACTCATGAGCTTCGTCCTGAGTGGCAAGTTTTTTCGATGTAAGACAGCGATGTTCTCGCCTTCCCAAGCAAAGTAGCCTCTCGCCAGCTTCGTCCCGAGCACCAAGTTTTTTTCCTATAGGAGACGATGACATTCTCGCCTCCCTAAGTGAAGTAGCCGCTTGCTAGTTTTGTCTCGAGTGCCAAGTTTTTTCTGATAGGAGACAACGACATTCTCATCTATCCAAGCGAATAGCCACTCATGAGCTTCATCCTGAGTGCCAAGTTTTTTATTAAAAGATGGCGATGTTCTCGCCTTCCCAAGCGAAGTAACCACTCGTGAGCTTTGTCCTGAGCGCTAAGTTTTTTATGGAAGACGGCGACGTTCTCGCCTCCGTAAGCGAAGTAACTGCTTGAGAGCTTTGTCATAAGCACCAAGTTTTTCTAATGAGATATGGTGACATTCTTGCCTCCCCAAGTGAAGTAGCATCTCACGAGATTTGTCATGTGTGCCAAGGTTTTGTCGAATGGGAGACAGGGTAGCGGGATACCTCTAGTAAAGAGCAGTAAGTGGGCATTATTTTGATTTTATGCAAACAATAGCGGTGCAAGCCTTGTGAAAGGAACAAGGGTAGTGTTGTGGCTACAGACCAAACAGGGTGAGAGGTGTATGGTAGTGCAAAGTTATGTGAGCAATGTCCTCTTGGGTCTTTCCCAAGAGCTGGCACCATATATACATATGTGCTCTTGTAAGGAACTTGACAATCGTACCCTTACACCGATTACACTAAGGATCCCTTCGAGGGCAACTATGTCATTGTACATATCGACCTTGGGTTTACAACCTCCTAACAGGCTAGCTGAGTTTAGGTGGGGGCCACCCCTACAACAGGAGCCTCTCATGGTGAAGGGCTTCACAGGCCGAAGCCATGTTGCCGAGCCCTTTGACCCCCTCCGTCCCTGCGGCCTGTGACCTTGTGTGATTGTGGGCGAAGATCATTTGGCGCATGTAGCCCATCGTGGCTCCGCAAAGTCGGGGCCGCAGGGCCACAGGCGGAGTCGATGTCGAAATCATGTGCCGATGCAGAGACGAACTCGTCACTGGGTGGCCGTAAGCGGAGCCGCGGTTGCCCTGCAAAGACAGAGACCTCGTCGATGCAGGATGAGTAGGCAGGTGCGGGAAGTTGGGACGTCGCACGTGCGTGAGTGACCGCGTCGGTTCGACTCCCGCCGGTTGGGCGCGCGTGGCTGGCCGCGTCGGTTGGACTCCCGCTGGTTGCGCTGCCCAAAAAATGGCTATATATACGGCCGTAGTGTTGTGTTCAAGTATTGCTGGAACGGCTTGCCTCAAGAATATGCCTCTTCCGCTCACAAGCATGCGGTAGGGTTGGCGTCGGTTAGGGCACTCTGTGCATGCTTGTCGATGGAAGAAGGTACATTCTTGAGCTGGTAGGAAGATTTGCACCCCGCGCCGAGGAAGAGGCGTCAGGCCTACTGTTGAAACGTCCTCCGAGCCTGGGGCCATCCCTTGCGGAGTAGAGGTGTGTCTTCGCCGGGCGTCCGTGCCTGTAGGGAGGTAGTGCGGAGGCGTTATATCCCGAGGTGGTGGCGTCCGTGACGCTGCAAGCGGTCAGGCGACTGTGGGCGCGCGCCCCTTTCCGATGGCTGGCTTTGCATCGATCGGTGTGGGCGCCCTCCGACTGATCTACCCCGCCAGCGCTCTCTACAACCTAGCATCCACGAAAAGATGTTGGGCACATTAGGGTGCGAAAACGGTTCCTTGTGCCAAGAGTGGTAAATACGGAGTGCGGCATGTCTTTGGGGTTGTCTGGGCAACGAAGAGTGGGGCGTCCTCGGCGTGTCGCTCGACGCTGGCGTGCTGTGCGAAGTGAAGACCTTGTCGGCAGAGCGAGCGCCTCGCCCGTGAGGCGAAGCCCCGTCGGCGGCGAGCCGGAGTTGTCCCACGCGGGTTCGTGAGTAGACGCATGGCGGGGCGCTATTGGCGCGTCGTGCACTGTCAGGCCCTTTGGCGTGACCGTTGTTTGACTGGTCCGCGCACGTGGTAGTTGTGCGGTTCGGCCGATTGTGGGGAGGCGGCGATTCGCCTCCGCCGACAGCCTTACGGTGGCGTGGGAGGTGTAGGGGTCTTAAATACCCCGTGCTGCACACCACCTGCATTAAGTTCGCTCCATCTTCCAGCTTCTGACCGCACGCACCAAATCTTCTGTCTTCTTTGCTTGCTCTGTCGTCGCATACTCTTAGGAGGACGATGGCACATGACGGGGAGCGCGCTCAGCCGGACGGCAACAATGCCGTCTTCCGGCGGTGGAGAGAGTAGAAGGTCCGCGCTCCCGTGTCCTGGGTTCCACGCTGGTGACGGAAGAGACGATTCGTGGCCTTCTGTGCGAGGGGAAGCTGTCGGACCGTCAGGAGGTGCGGCTGTCCGCTGGCGACGAGACCGAGCTGCATCCCGAGGAGTCGGAGGCGATCGTGTTCGTTGCCTACTTCAAAGCCAGGCTACGCATCCCAGCCACCCGACTTGTCGGGGACATCCTGCGGACCTTTGGCCTGGAGCTAGCGCAGATAACGCCGACTGTGCTAGCCCGTCTTGCCGTGTACAGCTGGGCTATGCGCACGGAGGCGTGCTGGCTGACCGCGTCATTGTTCGCCTTCCTCCATGACGCGCGGTGGGAGTCGAAGGATCGGGGAAACAGGACGTTTGGCAGCTTTGGCAGCGTCGGTCTTGTCTTGCGTTCGCAGTGCGAGAAGATTTTTCTTGCGGACTCGGGTAGGGTGGAGTGGGGGGCAAACTGGATGAGGCAGTGGTTGTACCACCGCGTGGCGAGCGGCAGCGGCCTTGAGTGTTCGGGGTGGCCGGCGACGTTTAACACCACGCCTGGTGCACCAATAGATGCTGAAGATGAGGGAAAGCGCGGAGGCTTGTGGGGATCACCGCTCGCTTCAACATGCGCGACCTCGCCAAGGAGTTCGTCATGTATGGCATGGCACCACTTGCCACCGAGTGGCGTGTTACACCTGGAAGGCTTCGGCGTGACAACGTCCGCCCGTCCGTATCTTTGCTGCCGAGGTCCTCCGATCCGCGTAAGTTGTGCTGGAGCTGAGCTTTCATGTGCTATCCCTCGGGCCCGTTGTTTTATATCGTGCCCCTTGCCACTCACAGGTGCTTCCCTAGAAGTCGTGGAGCGTGCGGTGGTCGCGTTCCTCGGACTGTATACGGCCAGGGAACATACGCTGCGCGTAGCTGCGACCGCAGAGGCGGGTCTGGGGCGACTGAACCGTGTGTGCGAAGCCTTAGGCATTAGGGTGCCAGAGCGCGCTGTTCTAGCCCCAAGCCCACCTCTCTGCGATTCCACGGGGGATGGAGTACCAGCGGGCACGGGTTCCAACTCGGTGAAGCATGCCGACTCAGAGGTAGGCGCGAATGCCGGGGGCAGAGGAGGGCCTTTGGGCATTGGCGCGGAGGAAGAGTGCCGTGTGGGCGATGTGCAAGGAGAAGCTTCTTCACCGCCGGCCAGCGCTGAGGCGGAGCCCTCCCCCGCGGAGGATGGTGGGGTGGAATCCGTTCCCACAACGGTGGAGCCTCCTCCTGCGGTGGTTAGCGAGGCGGGACCGTCATCTTACTCCTCGGGCGGCGCCGCCCCACGCCGCCGCACTTTCGCTCGGGCGAGAGGGTTCGTCGTAGCGAGCAAGGTCGGGCCTTATGGGACTCAGGCTGCACACCGAGTGCCCCTACGCTCGGTGTCCCCGCACCCTCCGGTCCGCAATGCTAGGGCGGGGTCCCGTGGAGCTAAGCTCCAACATAGAAGCCCCCCCGGCTGACGCCGATGCCCCTACGACTTCTGGCGGGGCTGAAGGTGAGCTTAAATTGCTTGGTGTGACGCTGCGAGGCGTTGATAGGGTTGACCGCCATGTCCCCTTGCAGCAACATATCTCCCCGGACGCGGGCGTCCCGCGGAGCACGAGGACGTTCATGTGGAAGGGACGCCCGTGCCGCCGGTTGCCACTTTATGGATGCCACGCAAAGTCTAGCGGACTTCGCCCTCGACCGAGGTGCCGACAATAAGCGGCGGGGTGGCGGATAGCACGCCGCCCGCCCCTAGACCGCCGAAAGCACCGCACTGCGGGTCGGACTACTTGGGAGGGTGCTAGAGGTCTCCGAAATGAGGGTAAGTATGTAACCCTTGGCGGCATGCGGCCCTTTGGAGGTGTACTGACCGCGTTATCGTGTAGACTCTCGCCCTTGGCCGGGCGCTGCAGGCGGTCCATGCCCGCGAATGGGATGCATTGGAGGACCGACTACGCGTCGCCGAAGGAGCTCTTCGCGCGACGGAGGAGGCGCATGCCTGTGAGGACGACCGCGTTCGGCGTCTCGAAGCGGAGCGCGCGCGGATCGTCTCATATGCCGAGCAGCTTGTGGTGGCGGCTCGTCAGGCGGTAGTGGAGGAGCGGGACGGCCTGCTCCGGCAAGTTGTTGTGCTAGAGGAAGAGAAGAGCCGCCTTGCTGCGTCGCTGAGGGAGCGGGACCAGGCTCTAGGCGACGCTTCAACGGCGGCCGTAACCACCGCTTGTGTCGTTGGGTGACTTGTCACGCCAACACGGTGGACTCCGGCGTCGATGACGAGGCCCATGTCGCCGCCGGGACTGCTTGGCGCTCTCGCATCGGGTGTAGGGGAGGTGGTCGCGCCTTGATGGGCGCCGACACTACCACTCCCTAGCACCCGACCGGTACTATCGGGGTTGACTGTCGCGCCAGCAGCTGGGTAGGGCGTCACGCGTGGGGTTGGGTCGACCGTCCCGTCGGTGGTGGCGGGGTCGACCATCACCTCTGCAGTGGTGGGGTCGATGGCCGCATCGGCAGTGGCGGGGTCGATTGTCACGTGGTGAGCATCGTCGCTTTCACCTGCGACCACCAATGCCAAAGCCCTGGTGTTGACACGGGGCCTCGCCGCGACCCCCTCCTTCTTCTTCGCCGCCGATGGTGAAGCTTTTTTTGGTGCCATCCTTTAGATCTTGAGGCTTGCTCTCATCGTCCCCACGGACGACGCCAACTATTGTGGCTACAGACCAAACAAGGAGAGAGGTGTATGGTAGTGGAGAATTAGGTGAGCAATGTCCTCTTGGGTCTTTCCCAAGAGCTGGCACCATATATACATATGTGCTCTCATAAGGAACTTGACAATCGTACCCTTACACCGATTACACCGAGGATCCCTTCGAGGGCAATTATGTCATTGTACATATCGACCTTGGGTTTACAAACTCCTAACAGGCTAGCTGGGTTTAGGTGGGGGCCACCCCTACAACAGGTAGCAACAACCCCTTTACACTCTTGCCAGAGAAAGCCAAGTGGTCACATGATGAACTTTGGGTATCCCAGCTCTGCGCCGCATCGATCAACACACAAGCCAGCATCACTCCTCATGCAAAGATGAGTCCCAACATGGGGTACAAAGAGTCTATCCCTGGACATTCTACATAGTGACACTGAGCATTATGGTCGGGCCTCAACCCCAACCATTTGTTCCCCGGCAGCCAACTCGAACTTAGGTGCTTTGTAGGAAGCTCGATGCTAAATCAACTAAGCCCGAGAAGGTTTGGTCCCTGAGCGACTAATGATTAGTTTAGTGCGCTACACCACCATTTGTAATGGCAAGTAGTCATTGTAAACATTCCACCACACATCACACCCAAGAACAACAAACCAAAGGACACACGATTCCATAGATTGCACCATAGCTACAAAAGGGGTCAGCTCTTGGGGAGTTCAAAAAGCTACATCAAAGGCCAGTACCGACATGGTGCTCCAGTAAGCTAAAGTACAAAAAAGAGATAAGAAACTAGCATGCCATACTAACAAGCCTCATACCTAGGACGGACCTGATCCCTCTAGGTCTCCCTCTCACACACCAGAGGAGCCTTCGTAGATAAGCGGGCATGGGCTCAACGGATGAGCTCATCGAGGTAGCTCAACCTGCGCGAGCGCCAAACTCATAAGGAGTGAAGTGGTTGGTGATAGCCTTCTATCCCCCCTCCAAGTCGGCAGAGTTCGACGCCTTGTAGGTAGACGTCCCAAAAGTCATGAAGTGCTGGTAGCCAACCAACTAGAGGGAGGTGAGCAGGACCTTAGTGGAAGCCTTCGTATAGTAGCGCCAAAAGCCTGGCACCGACCCCTGGCCGCCTCGATAGTCATGCTAAGCCAAGCAAGCCAGGTCTCAGCTGTGACCTCTGATTATCTAGAGGGAAGCTTCGCGGAGATGCCTAAGTCCCAGGCAAGGCTGTGCATCATCTCAGTGGTAGAGATGGTGGTGGTAACCACTTGTCCTGCTCATTAGTAATTGAGGATAGGCCGTGGCAAAGACACTCCATGTCGGACTCCTGCTCAGCAAGCCTATGAGTCATCTCGACGATTGTCTCATGGGCCATGTCCAGGTCCCGCTATTCTCGCTATGTAACTCGACACTAGGCCCAGGGACCACCTTGTCCACGAGGATCTCCGTGGTGGCGGTCAAAGCTGTGTCCACCACGACCCCTGATGTGCATGCCGAGGCGGTGTTCATCGTGTCATCCTCAGCATCCTCATCACAAGTACCCTAGCTTTCCTATGAAGATGAGTCAACTGGCAAAGGCCTCAGCGGGGTGAACATGCGAGGAGTGTTGATGGCACAGAGCCTATCATCGTCCCTTCAGCGCCTCCCTCACAAACAACTCCTGGGTCGAGGGTCAAGGCAACGCCTAAGGAGAAAGAGGGCGATCCTAGAGAACCCAGTGGGGAAAAGGCTGGTCATAGGTCCCTTCCCCTTACCAAGGCAATGAGAGGTGTCCATGGCACTGATAGGCCTAGCCCAAAGCAAGCCTCGAGGGCTACTGTGCCCCACTATCTTGGGTGATGTGGGCGAGTCCTCCACAACCTCTCAAGGATGCTTTGCCCTTGGCTTGGACCTTGTCCTTTGTGCCTAGGAAGGTGAGAAGTGTAGCGATCTTTCCACTAATGGCTTTTACTTGTGCTGATGAGGCCAAACCCCTTGGTGAGGTAGTAGAACCATAGGTCCCTCCACGATTCCCACTTGGACTTATGGGCCTTGGCAGAAATTTGAACTTTTATCGGCTACCTTGGAGCTGAAAGGTTATCACTCCATACAATAAGCGCATGTCATCATAGGCATACGCCACTATGCATGAATCATAGTGAAGGAAGCAAAAATCTCAACTGAGAGATGCTTCACCCTTAAGCCCCTCATTGCCTACTCATACACCGAGAGATGGAAGAAAGAACCCGGGTTAAGGTGGGCAACCTCAAGATCAAATGTATTGAGCACTTCCTTTAGTAGCCCAATTGGGGAATATGGAGGCTGGCTTCAAACTGAGTAGCGAAGATGATGAGCATCCCTGGCCCTAGTTGGGCTAGGCCTCATCGGGCTTAGATAAGATGGCCAAGTCAACGCTCTTGATCTTGCTCTCCTTCTCCAATTGCTCTAGAAGGCCCCTCTTGTTGGAAGGGCCCAACTAACGAGAGAACTATATGGCCTTCTCAAGGGTTCCCTCCCCGTCGGTTGCTACCTTCACTTTCCTATCTTTCTTTGGAGGGACTAGCAGACACTGCTGCCTTCTTTGAAGTCATAGCAAGGTTTGAGGTGACACCGAGCTATTTGGAGGCCGCTTGCAGTGACAAGCAAGAGGCAAAACCCTGGGGTGGAGCTCTTACGGAGTCCAAGAGGCAAGGAGTAAGATCCCCGGTAGGGGTCTAGGCTCTTAAGGCTGAATTGATCGTCTGGAGGAAGTCTAAGTGCCCATGGCCAAGTTGCTCAGAGGTGGTCTGGTCGCTTGCAACCAACTCACCTGGAGGCGTCTCGAGGGTTCATGGCCGTTTTACTCGGAGGAGGTCCAAGAGTTCATGGCTACTTCACCTGGGGAGGGTCCGAGATTACAAGGCCAAGCCGAAGGCCACTGCGAAGCCCAAGAAAGGTGCCACCAATGCGCGCCCTAGCCACGGTTGGGCCCGAAACCCAAAGCCAAAACCGAAGGAGCAAAGTCATTGGGGGTGGTCCAGGTGCCATGGGGGCGAAGTCCCTACAGGCTGTTCGAGCGCCAAGAAGTTACTATCCCAGGGGTGGTCCAAGCAGCAAAGAAGAAGGCCCTGGAGGGGGTCCAGGCAGCAAAGAAGAGGACCCCTATGTGCGGTCCGAGCGCAAGTGAAGGCGTCCTCTGGAAGGGGGACCTGAGGTGGTCGGGACAGAGTGTAGGAGTTTGGGTGGCATGCAGTGCATTGGATGGTTGAGGCAATGGCCCAGGTGCAAAGGTAGCCCTGGAGGGAGTCCAAGTGCGAGTGATGGCCGCCCCAAGAGGGGGCCTAGGCGGAGATGAAGGCCACCCCTGGAAGGGGTCCGAGTGCAAGAGAAGGCTATCCCTAGAGGGGGTCCGAGCGCAGATAGAGGCGGTCCCTAGAGGGAGTCTAGGCGTGGGAGTTAGGGACCCCTGGGGGAGCCTTGGGCCACTAGAGAGAATCTCGGACGATGGCGCTGTTTCCCAAGGTCGAGGCGAGGTCAGGAAAAATTCTTTCATTCTTAATTTCACCAAATAACCAAAATTTTGGCTCTTTCACTGCGTACCGAAAAAATGCCATCTCGGCCAAATATTTCGCGTGTATTTGAAATATTGAACATGGAGCCGCACCGCATCGCATCGCATCGCATAAGCTAGCGGCCCAGCGCAGGCCCAGTCTTGTGCGGTCACGCCCAGACACCTCGGCCAGTCCGTATTCGTCCGTAAGCCCCATTTGTAACCCTAACCCTAGTCGCAATTCCCAAATCCTCCATCGACACCGAGCGGCGACGGCGAGCAAGAAGCCAATGATCGGCGGGCGGCGGCCAAGGCAGGGAAGATGAGCGAGTCCCAATGCACTCTCCTCTCCACGACTCCACCCACCAGGCCGTGATGAGGACATGACCCCAGTGGATACAATCAACATATCAAGACCAAGTCAACATCTCCCTCAGCTCTTCCTTATGGTTACCACGTCACTTTTGAACCAATTCAAGGAAGAGTTCAAGTGGGACACGTTTTGGAATCCAATTCGGCCTCCAGATCAGTTCGGAGTCAGCCTGACAGGTCTGACTTCAAACGATCATAACTTTCACATACGGAGTCCGTTTGAGGTCTATGAGTACTTGATGGAAAGCTTTTCTCGTCCTCTTTCCAACGGATCCGACCTTGCCAGCAAATTCTATATGTAGCACCCGCAATCGTCAAAAGAACTCACTACATTACCTATTTGGGCCAAATTGGACCTTGTAACGCACGGGCCAAAGAGGAAGGTGCTATCCCCACAATTTATGGGCGTGTTACTGTTCACGTGAACAGTAATTTTGTACCACCCCCTGTTTTCTTAGTTTTGTCTGGCTTCCACTCCCCTATTTAAGGAGGCCACACCCCTCTAGTTTTCTTGGATTTCGTTTATGTTTAGTTTGCTTGTGTTGCAACTTGTATCTTCAATTGTGTCGGACGACCACCTGTTAAGATCCTTATTCGGAATCTCACCAAATTCAAGTATTTTAATCCTATTTGCAATTTGAGATTGCTTTTTATCTTGTTCTTACGTGTTCTTCGGTTGCATACAGGAATAGACCTTCGTGGTCAGGTCAACCGCGTTCTTGGCACGGTTGATAACAACTCGGAGTGTGGTTTAGCGATTGCTTGGCGTTCTGGTCGTGACCGATTAGCAGCCGCATCATCAAAGTCGTTCTCCTCCAAATCGAAGTTATAATCCTATCGGAAGATCGGGACCCCGTCGCCTCATCAAGTGGTATCAGAGCTTCAGTTGACCGGTAGGATTTCTTGTATCCCTTGTTAGTAGATTAATTTTTTTTCATGTCCTACAGTCCAGAAAAATTTGCCCTACAAAAAGAGTTTATTTCATCTGTCCAAACCCCTTGTGCCTTTCAATTTGTTAGTTTCGGTTTGCTAAATTGAGTTTGTGTCCGTTTTAGCTTTGTCTTGTTGCTGGTCATATTCTTGGTCCCATAAAACTCCACAAAAAAAAATTCCCACGTCCAAAACCATCAAAAACTCATCAAACCCTAATTCCTATTTTCGGCCAGAAGACTCCCTCTCGTGCAGCCGCCACCAAAAACGCAATAACTTTTGATTGCGAAATCTTTTTTGAGTGAAACCACTGCCATTAGATCCGTAACTACCATATATAACTGCCCCTAAAATTTCGCTTCATTCTATAAAGGCAGTTAAAAGATATCTGCGGTGCAAGTGGACCCAAATTTTCGGATTGAATCTGTAATAGTCTGCACTTGTGATTTTTGTGCGATTTTATCTGTCGGTTTCTAGAACATGGCCCCAAAAGAAAAGTTGTAGAAAAAGCCGTCAGGAAACAAAGAAAAAAAGAATCATCAAAAAATAGGCAACTGAGAAAAAGTTACGGCCAAAATACCGACGTCTTGTCCAGTGGACAGAAATCTGCCATTTTCAGATTTGGATCAATCCTTGTGATTTTCATTGCACATTGCATTCTATTGAATTATCTTGTGTTCATCACTCCTATACATTGCTACACACTTGTTTTGGCCTTCTTCTATCCTTGTTTGATCAGCAAAATAGACTAAGTGCTAGATACGAACTATAATTCAATTCTGTGCAATTTCTGAAATTAACTGATTGTTCTCCATTGCTACATATCTAGCCTTCCAAGCTACACCTTTTACTAACCGAACAGATCACGTCGAACCGGCCCTTGCAATCGCTATACACATCACGTGAGTCAAGTTATCACGAACCAGCCACCGGTTACACCACCTGTTTTGCATTGGTAAGAACTTGTAAGAGCTTGGTAAGAATTTGAGAGATATGTGAGTTGTTAAGCTCCACCTCCTAGTAGTTTATAGGGACTTACATAATTATCGTGTATTTCCTTATTTTCTACTAACTATGACAGGTTCAAGATCACATTCTACTCGATGTGCACTATTTCCTCCAAACTTTTCGTCGAACGAGGATGATGCTATCGAAGAGAACAACTACATCAGCTACACTAAAGTTGATTACTCCGATCGTCGTCGACTCCCGCAAAATCAACGAGGTATGTGTAGGTTACAAAGAGAGGTACGCGATGATGATGCAATAGCAAATGTCAAGTATGTTTTTCCATCATTTGCTGGTAATTTTGATCCTAATGCCTATATTGACTGGGAGATAGCATTAGATAAAGAATTTGAATATTATGATTGGTCTGATAGGCAAAAGATTAGAGCTGCCACTAGTGTTTTTATTGATGATGCAATACTTTGGTGGAAATATCTTGGTAGACATGGGAAAGTACCACAAACTTGGAATGCATTGAAAAGTCTTTTGCGAGATGATTTTGTTCCTAAATATCATGCTGATTATTTGCTAGCTAGATTGCAATGTTTAAAGCAACAAAGTAGAACTGTAAGGGAATACTATCATGAATTAAAGACTCGCTTGTTACGTTGTGGTTTAATGGAATATGCTGAAGCTACAGATAATAGATTCTTAAGTGGGCTTAATAAAGAAATTCAGGATATTCTTATTCACAAAGAATATAATTCTCTCATTCATGTGTTTGTACTTGCTTGTAAGGTTGAAAGTCAGATTGAGGAGAAATTGAAAATGCTTAATGACAAGAAACATGAGAACAAACCCTTGTTTGTGCCTTTTTCTACGACTAACAACTTGCAGGAAGTTGAGAACTATGCTGAAGAGAAAAGAGTTGACATTGAAGACAAAGAGTTGAATGTTCAACCGCAGGCGCTGTTGAAAGCAAGAGATGAGGGGATAATCATGGTAGAAGATGAAGTACTTGCTGTCTCGTTGCTTCATCATAAAGATTTGATACCTACAACACTTACATCAACTGAGGCGATCAATAAAGGTAACAACTATGGTGCTGAAATTAAATATGAAAAGGTGAGTAATTGTGAAAATTTATGTGATCAATTGAAAATTCCATGTTCTGAAATGTTTTTGCTCAATTTACATAATGTGGAATTGATTACTCATAAGGAAGTTCTTACTAGAATATCTCCTGAAGATTCTTTATACTATATCATGTTCGAAAATCCTAAAGAGCTATCTAGTGTGATTAAGAATCTTCCTGAAATGTCATGCTTAAAATCATTAGCAAGTACTCATGTCTACACATATAAGTTCAATTTGATTGGAAATTATGGTGTAGACAATCAATTTCATGTATATCGAATATGCATAACTTGTGATCACATGGATGAATTGAAGCTTGTTATTTTGAATAACAATTCTGGTGTGCTGAATCTTGTTCATTATGAGAGAAAAATAAAAATTAGTGCAATTTCAAATCTTATGTGTTCATCTTTTATTGAACCATCTAGCATTGATAATCTGAATAATGAAGTTGATGGATGGAGAAACTTACAAATCTTTTCACCCTTGCTAGAGGAATGTGCTATTGCTCAATTAAAATCTGATTACTTGGAAGAACTTTATTTGATTCCAAAAGTTGTAGCTTTGCCAATATTTGCTCCCGATGAAAGTTTACAATCTCAGAGATTTGAATTGCATGAGTGCATCACTTATATTTGCAAAACAAGTTGCAATAATTACTACGTGAGAAATGTGAGAAATTTTGATTTGTTCATTAACTTCCGGGTTACAAATACAATGAGCTTTTATAATCGCTGCTGTTTTATAACATCAATTATGCAACAACGACGAATTGTTAAAACGGATGACATATACATATACCATGCATACGCCTTGGCTTCTTTGTTACCCGATTTTCAGTGCATCAAAAGCCGAGGACGGCTTTGTTTTCAAGAAGGGGAGGATGATGAGGACATGACCCCAGTGGATACAATCAACATATCAAGACCAAGTCAACATCTCCCTCAGCTCTTCCTTATGGTTACCACGTCACTTTTGAACCAATTCAAGGAAGAGTTCAAGTGGGACACGTTTTGGAATCCACCTGGCCTCCGATCGCTTCGAGTCAGCTGACAGATCTGACTTCAAACGATCATAACTTTCACATACGGAGTCCGTTTGAGGTCTATGAGTACTTGATGGAAAGCTTTTCTCGTCCTCTTTCCAACGGATCCGACCTTGCCGGCAAATTCTATATGTAGCGCCCGCAATCGTCAAAAAAACTCACTATATTACCTATTTGGGCCAAATTGGGCCTTGTAACGCATGGGCCGAAGAGGAAGGTGCTACCCCCCCAATTTATGGGCGTGTACTGTTCACGTGAACAGTAATTTTGTACCACCCCCTGTTTTCTTAGTTTTGTGTGGCTTCCACTCCCCTATTTAAGGAGGCCACACCCCTCTAGTTTTCTTGGATTTCGTTTATGTTTAGTTTGCTTGTGTTGCAACTTGTATCTTCAGTTGTGTCGGACGACCACCTGTTAAGATCCTTATTCGGAATCCCACCAAATTCAAGTATTTTAATCCTATTTGCAATTTGAGATTGCTTTTTATCTTGTTCTTGCGTGTTCTTCGGTTGCATACAGGAATAGACCTTCGTGGTCAGGTCAACCGCGTTCTTGGCACGGTTGATAACAACTCGGAGTGTGGTTTAGCGATTGCTTGGTGTTCTGGTCGTGACCGGTTAGTAGCCGCATCATCAAAGTCGTTCTCCTCCAAATCGAAGTTATAATCCTATCGGAAGATCGGGACCCCGTCGCCTCATCAGGCCGCCACCACCCGTCCACCCCACACACACATGCGGATCACATCTCCATCACGAGCTAGATCCAAATCAGAGGGCGGAGCTGATCCAAGGCGTACTGCTGGCGCTGGGCCTGGACACAGCGGGGGTGCAGGTGTCGTGGTACTTTCGGTGCCCCATCTCACTGGAGCTCATGTGCACCTGAGGCTTATGAATGTGGCACCTGAGGCAGTGCAAGGCTGTCTCCCTCGACGAGCAGATTCATTTGAGAAATTAGGCAAGGTACGCTACACATTTGATGACACAAGTTGCTTCATATGTACATATTCAATACTATTATAAAATTTCAATACTCGTTTGTTTGACGGCAGCTCGCAATGCTGGTTTCTTTGTTTTGATTTTTTCTTCAAGAATTGCTTAGGTTGGTTATTCTTGTTGGATTGGTTGCAGATATGGAGCTGATAATGGAGAAGTTTGCCAAACTGTTGCTCGGGGAGGATTGGTGCCAAACTGTTGATAATGGAGAAGTTTGCCAAACTGTTGCTTAGGTTGGCTGTTCTTGTTGGATTGGTTGAGATTTTGGTCAGTTTTCGGTCATTTTTTGCCCCAGATTTCGGTCATTTCGTTATGATTTCGTTCAGTTTCCAGTGTTGAATTCAATCAGCGTTTAAAAATTTCGGACGAAATTTCCAACGAAATTCCGAAATTTCGCTCGTTTCGTTCCTTTTGCCCCCCTTCGAAATTTTTTGCAACCCGAAAGATTTTTCCCTGGGCAAGGTCCGGGGACAGTGCGGAGATTGTTCGGGTGGCGCACCTGCACGGAAGCCGAGGTCTGAGATGAGTGGATGTGCAAGGATTTTGGGGAAGAGCCGAACTTGGGGGAAGAGGCAATTGGTAGAAGCTTGTGGAAGGTGCGGTCGACCAAATATTTGTAGCCCAACAGGTAGTCCATGGGGGCACTCAGTTCGTAGCGTGTCGTACACTCATTCTATGGACTAGTGCCTAGCTACAAAGGTGGCGATGCTCCTCGAAGTGTATGCACCCTCTAGGCTTGGTTCGCGCTGGGTGTCCCTCGAAGGCTTGTCCTTGGCATGACCCAAACCTATTGGTCAACCCAATATCGGCGAGTCTAGACCTCCCCAATGACCAATGGATGGTGAACTACCACCTGGAGTTCGCTCCAATGCTAAGGTATCTTAATATGTTATCAAACTCATTGTAGGCTTTTTACATTTTCTTTTTTCCAGTTCCTTTGTAGTCATTTTTTCTATTTTTACATTTTTTTAAATTTAATTATGCCTAAAAGCTAAATCATTCTGACCCCTTGAAATATATAGGTCGTGATGTTATCATACGTAGGGTAGATTGATGGCCGAGGCCGTGCGTTGACAAGGGGCTACTATTAGGGAAGGGTCCCTACGCCATCTTAGGCCTATAACGGTGCCGGGGCAACGGCACCCATCGAAAGGTCTACCTCGAGCTAAGTCCACGAGCCAATCTAGAAGAGGTCCATAAGCCAACCTCGGTGAAGTCAGCAAGCCAACCCTAGAGGAAGTCCAGATCAACCACGGACCAATCCCAGAGTCTCGGACATGGCAAGACATGTGCAAAGCAAAGGATAAAGGTGCCCCGAGGAGTAAGCTAGGCATCTAGGTAAATTTATAACTTCACTCGTATACCTCTCCCTCTTTATAACTAGGACCCCTTGTAATAGGAGAGAGAAGAGGTCATTTGTAACTCTAAACACTCATATAAAATACACCTAAATCATTCATGTGCTTATCCTTAAGTCCCTAGGTATCCTCGGTGGTCTCCGCATTTGACCGGGTGTTTCTAAGTTTACTATCCAGTCTCATATCGATGACAGAAGTGTTAATTGGAAATTGTACAATTAGTTTGCCCACTTTTATTTTTTCGCAAAAGTATACATGTAACACTTCAAAGGAAATAAAAGTAGGTCACATGTATTAGTTATGATTCTATTTTGTATTAATGTAAATATATTGCTCCATTTTAAGGGTCATTAGATAGAACATTATAACTGTCTGCCCAATCCTACTAATTAATGTTCAATCACGGCTAGCCACTCGATAGTCGCTGGTCACCTGGCTATATTTCAGTTCGTAGAAAGCCAACCAACTGAAAAGCCAGAACATGAGCAGACTACATCCAGTGCTCTACTTGCCGAGCAATTCTACTTCGCTAAAGTAAATTCCCTCCGTTCCCAAATAAATATCGTTCGATCAGAAGGCGTGAAGTCCATCTGTTAAAGCTTTAACCACTAGTATCTGTAAAAGTACTTAGATTTAACTATCACATGAAAATGGTAAAAGAGAAATAAGGAGGTAATATGTCCAATTGATTTTTTGAACAAGAAAATAAGACAAATGTAGAATGAACTGCTAGCTAGCACTGCTAATTTGTCGTCAAGATCCATACTGGAATTTAACACAGCTGAATTAAGGAGCGGGGCGCCACATATGTAACATGCAAGTTTGCTAGCTAGCATGTACCGGTATTATGTAACTAGTAGCTTTATTATATATCCTATAGCATGCAAGGTCAAATCTGCATGTGGGTTGCTGCGGCCAATGACTGGCAAAATCTCCAAGTCAAATCTCCTACACTTTTACGGACCAGAACTGCTTTGCATGATTAACAAGGCAGGAACACAAATCATTGTTAAGCCGCCGTCTCGTTCCACGTCATCTATTGCAGAGCTGAAAGGATCCATTGTCGTCTCTCCACGTTGGCTGTACGGTTGCACGGAAAGTACAACTGAACTGAACAGAATGTGCATTAAGCAATAAGCCAGATCGGACTGGTAATTGTGCCAGTTCATTGCCCTTCTTTCCATCCACCTTATAGCACCGTTCAAAACGATTTAAAACCAAGTTCTACTTCTAAATTTTATTTTTTTCACTATTCAATAATTTCGTCTTTTCTAGTTTTTTTTAGATTTTTTGAGTTTTTTTGCTTTTTCTTTTTTTCTTTACATTATTTGTGATTGACTAACATTTTTTTTCTATTTTTAAATTTTTTTAAATTTAATTATGCCAAATAAGTCAACTCAGATATAGTAAAAAAAATAAGTCAGCTACAGTAAAAAAATTATAAGTGGACGTCATTCTAAACACTACTTTAAGCTTTTTGGTGAGCTGATGGTACCTACAACTCAATGATAATATATGTTTAGGGGATCAGTACACTTACGGGAGCCCGATCCTACAACTGCTGCTGTGAACGAGTCCATGCAAGTTTTTTAAAACCAATCTTTTATACCGTGAAGAACATGGGACTTGCTGCTGAAACAAGCTTGCTCTAGCTAACTTTTGAACAGTTTGTTAAAGTATGGAGTAGTACAGAACAGAGAGGTTGTAATACTGAAGTTGTTATCGTCCTATTAATCTGAGACCATACTTGGCTAATTAAGTTTATACTACAAATATACGCTAGCTTAAATATATTATTTAGGTTTGGGAGAGAACAGTACAAAGTGAAGTACATTTTGCATCTTATCTGTAGACACGACTAATGCTAGCTATGTACAGCATTTTGTAGTTCACTACTACAAAATTATCATCACAGACGGTTCAAAAACGTTATCACAGATGGTTTTCTGAACCGTCTGAATTTATAGATCAATAATAATTGAAGGTTATTACAGATAGTTTGTGAGTCGACTGTGATAAATACAATACAGACGGTTTGTAATTAGAACCGTCTGTGAAAAACACTATCACAGATGGTTCTAGTTTAGAATCGTCTGTGATACTCACACATCACAGATAGTTCTAAACTAGAACTGTCTGTGATGTGTAAGTATCACATACGGTTTTTGTTTAGAATCGTCTGTGATAGTGAATTACAGACGGTTTATACTATAAAATTATCTATGATAGTTCATTCTATACCTAAAATTTTTTCTATTTTTTAGTTAGCCTCAGCAAAATGTTGGCTATGACTTTTGAAAACAAGCGAAAACAAGTAAAAATAAGCAAAAATAAGTAAATACAATATCAAACATAGCAGAGAACATTTTATTTTCATTACAATCCACCATTACAACATCACAAGATTACAATCCACCATTACAATATTACAAGAAAACATAGCAAAGAACATTCTATTTACTTTCTATTTACATTACAAACCGAACAGCTCTAACCCCATAAAATAGCTCGAGTAGGCCTTCTTAGTGGCTGCCTCACTGTAAGCTCCTGGGCAGCCCTAAATGCCACAAAGTAGCAATAGAATCATCGTAGTTACAGAATCAAATATTAGAAGAAACAATAGAGAGAGGTGCTGACTAGCTGACCTGGTATGCGACCTTTGAAATCGTCTGTACTCGCTTCCATCAGGTCGATCGAGGAGGAGGAGCCTGGAGAGATTTTGAGCATATAAAGGGTAGGGGATGGGATCATGTGAGTATTTATAGCGGAAGGAGAAATGGGACGATTTGTGGGGTGTGGGTTGGTCGCTTTCTATTGGCTGGAATTGGGTTGGGGAGGATTGACGGCCCAACGGTTAGAGACCAATTTATCACAAATGGTTCTTACCAAGAAACGTCTGTAAAAATATCACAGACGGTTCTTACTAAGAACCGTATGTGATATTAGCTATATATATACCGATACAATATAAACAACTAGTATCAAAATATAAAATAACAAAGTTTTGTATGACTTATATATACTCATTTGAAAGGTTTTGATGAGATCTGCAACTTTGCAGTTGAGATAAACCCCAAATTTCGAAGGAAAGATTGAAAATTTTGGCAAAAACAAAAATAAAAAAACTTACAATGCAAATTTGAGACTAAAGATGGCTGATTTTGGGGGTCTTCGAAGGCAACTAGCCCAAGCGGGTCATTTGTTTTTGAATCGGGCTAGTCGTTAGCTTTCCAACGAATACAAGAACATCGAAAACGGACACCGTGTGCAAAAGTTATGTCTGTTTTACTGAAGATATGTCAAAACGGAATCCTACTCGAACTCAGACGGGAAATTATGAAATTTTAGGGATGTGCAAGATGGGAAACATATCATAGTGAAGTATCACATACGGTTCTTAATAAGAACCGTCTGTGATATTGTCAATATCACAGATGGTTCTTGGTACCGTTTATGATTTGATGCGGATATGCACGTGTCTTGTACTTTTCCGTTAAATATCTTATTCAATTGGAAAGAATTATTGAGCCACATGAAATATGGTCAGGTGAACTCATTTCAAACTATACTTAATTTTGTTATTCATAAGGATGAAATACTACATCATGTTATTACCTGGTGTATTCTTAGGTTTGTCAACGGCAAAACAATAAAGATGCAAAAGGAAGCGGATAACCATATTATGTGCCAAAGACATGAAGGAACAAAGCCCACGCGGATGGAGCCAACAAGAACGAAGCACATGTGGCAGGTTGGAACCCATGTGGAAGGGGGAAAGAAAGCCCATGTGGAGGGAGAGTATAAGGACGGAGCCTAAGAACTTAGAGCACAAGTTTTGGACACTATTTTGAAGCCCAACTCAGACTTCCCACGTGCTCAATCCAAATCCAACTCGGATTCAACTCAGAATTCAATTCAGACTCGGTTCGGGATAGCCTGTCAGGCAGTTACTAAAAAGGTCATCACTTTCACAAACGGAGTCCGATTCAGGCGTTCTTGTATTTGTTGGAAAGATATTTTCAAGGGCTACGCAATGGATCTAGCCCCAGCATCAAATTCATCACGGATCAAAAGTTATGACCAAACAATATGACGGCCAAAATCTAGTTTCCTTTTTAAGAGTTCGTATCTAAAACCATATAGGTTGAGTTGTAGTAGGTTTGGAGGACTCTATGCACGTCCCAAGAGGCTATATAAGCCCTATATTGGCATCCTTAGAAGGGGACCAAGTTTTATGCATCAGATTGAAACATAGCTATTGCTTGTTCTTTCAACACCAGAGTTCATGCGAGGACTTTGAGAGAGAATTAGACGATCCTTTATTCGCTCGCAACTCAAGGTCAAGCCGTGCTCCATTGGGAATTGGGGACTTGGCGTTAAATGCTTGTGTGTCGTGCGACGACAACTATCCGTGTGTTTTGGGCGATTCAAGAGTTGAGGGTTCGTGCATGGGCACGAGTGTTCAGCTAGCGACATCGTCTACTTCACATCAACTATCCACGGTTCCTCACTGAGAAGATCGGGACCCATCCCCGTATCATGATTGCATTTAATATTGACGGTTTTTATGAATCGTCTGTGATGAATTGTCTAATATAAATTTTTATAGTAGTGGTTACACAGTATCAAGATAATTACGATATTGGTAGAGCCTTTGTGAAGCTAGATTCTTCTTGGTAGTAAAAATGGAGACTTTATTGAATTCTAGAAAAAATGGGTTGTAATGCTTGTATGCATTCAACTGCATCCTCAATGTACGTGCAAGGTCAATTGTTGCTTGATAGAACAGTTTCAAGAGTGTTTGTTTACCTAGATAGAACGATAGACGTGTACTGACCTGGATATTAATAAGTAGTCTTGTTTCCCATTTGACAATGCAAAACATCACTGATCTATAGGAAAAAGTACTGAGAAGAACTAATATACGAAAAATAATAATTTTTAACATAATACAATGATTAATAACAGACGGACATGCATCATATATATCACGCAGTTACAATTAAGAATCGACGTAAGCTTTAGCAAGCTAATAGCTAGCCTAGTTGACGATGTAGCACTTCTTCCTGATCTCTCCCTCAACCCCGGTGAGCACGCCGACGTTTCCCATCTTGATCATGGACTCGCTGAAGTCCCTGAAGAACTCGTCATCGAACTTGCCGGTGGAGATGCGCTGGACGTACTTCCTGGTGGTGGCGTCGGTCAGCAGTGCGGCGTCGGACTGGAAGAGCCCCCTCCGCTTGGCGACGTGGCGGTAGTAGCTGGTGTCGAAAGTCTTGTAGCTCCCTGGGTCCATCTCCGACAGCTTGCTCCGGTCGTCGACGCTCTTGCACCGCGTCTTCAGCTTGTCGGCGTACTCTCTGTCGAGGGACGGGTCGACGTCGTAGGCACTGTTCTTGCTGGTGAAGTTGTACAGCCGGTCGGCGTACGAGGCGCAGTGCGCCGTGCCGAGGGTGTGGGCGCCGGAGAGGACGACGAGGTCCTTGAGGTCGAGGCCCTTGGAGGCGAATATCTGGGTGAGCAGCGGGATGTCCCCGTACGCCGGAGGCAGCTGGTTGCTGGCCTCCGGGGCGCTGGACACCTTGCCGTCTCTCCTGCCCAGCGCGACCGGCCAGAAGGGGCCCTTGGCCAGCACGACGGCGTCGCGGGCCATGAGGGTGAGGACGTCGGCGCAGGAGACGATGCCCGGGCAGGCGGCCTCGAGCTTGGCCTTCACCCGCTCCACGGAGCCGAAGCCTCGCAGGCTCTTGTTCGGCTTGGCGTCCCTCTCTGCCATGCTGCCCTCGGTGGAGTTGAGCAGGACGGAGGCGTCACAACCCTGCAGTTTTGCGTTGCATGCACATGTTTCTCTAAGTACATGATCATCGGAAACAATCCCTATATAGAAATTACTACGTATGCCTATGTTTGTAATGCCACGGACAACAACACAGTACACGACTTACCCTGACGAAGCAGTCGTGGAAATGGAGCCTGAGGAGCGGGCCGGCGAGGCTGGGCGCGGCGGAGATGATCTTCACCATCTCCTCGCGGACCATCGCCTCGACGTTCGGGCATGTCTGGCTGTAGAAGCCGATCTCCAGCTGAGCCGCTGCCGTGCCAGCTGCGAGAACCAGGAGGGCCAGAGGAAACAGCAGCACAACACGAGACCTGATCGCCATGGATCGATAATCGAGCTTAAATAACAACTAATCAAATCCTTAATTATTTGGCTCTACATCAAGAATGTTTTCGCTACTAGTTAAGTGGTCTAGGATGGATGGGCATGTCCTTGCAACTCCCTGTATTTATAGAGGTGCCGGTTACGTAAACTTGGTTACGTGACAACCTGTTTCTATGTATGCAGCCATGTGCTACCTTCCACCCCAATACAATAGCCCATTAACAAATGAACGTATATTTATATGCATTGAGGCATTGACGCGCGGCTACAAATGAACGAGTCTATACAAAAAAAAAAAAAAGAGAGAGAGAGAGAAAATAGACGGCGCCGAGGCCAGTTCATGAGCGCGTCGATGGTAACATGACAAGTATCTATATCATCTATCTCTGGGCTAAGCTTCAGGGGAAGGAAAGGCAATTATCGGTTTAGGGTTATGATTAAGATTAGAGCATAATATGCATCAAGGGGAATAACATCCCATGTGCTTGGCCAATGATATGGGCAGGCTGTGTGTTAATATATCTCTGAGACAGGCTTTGAAGGCATTCCTCGAATTTTGAGAATTTGGTTTAGGAACGATTTGATTTATGTTTGGTTAGTATATTAATGTTATATGAATCATATTTCAACTAACATGGGTCAAGATATGAAAAACTTATACCTAGAAATGATTTTATTGTCTTAGATGTGTAGAAAAACTTAGAGTCAACTATAGTTAACAACAAGAATTGAGGCTATGCTCATGGAAGAGTCGAGGATCAGAATGGTTAATGATCCCTAGTTGAGCTCAAGTATAGCACAAGGAAGACGAAAAGGTTCAAGCGGCAGGTTGCACCAAATGACTTGATCGGTTTAAGTAAAGTGTGGTTGGATGGAACCGAAATAGGGGAGATTTGCCGATGCGTGGCGAGCCATTGGTGTACATATACATGGTAAGTAGGCGATTGTTTGCAGGAAAAGATGAAGATCGAATCAAGGAAGAGTATTTTGGTAAGAATACCAAATACCAAAAATTGCGTTGGATCAATCGTGACACTTGGGAAAGTGGTTTAGGTTAAGGAGATGCTAAGCAGATCAAGTGAATCAAATGATAAATGTGTAGTGGATTCAGATTTATGTGCTTTGTAAAGCGTGTATAAGTTAAGTGTAAGAGTAAAACCTATATTTTGTGGGATTAATGGGTTTTACTCAATTATGCTAGTGGATAATATAAATTAGAGTTAAATATGGACTAGTTGCCTCATCTATTGAACGGGTTAGAATAAAAACTTGTAAGCCAACCATCCAACCGTCTAAGATTCCAACATTGTGTTACAGGATTAGAGTTAGAAGAGTGAGTGCTGTGGTGTTTTCTCTTGTTCTTCGGGTAGAGTGAAATAAAACCATCGTCCTTAAGTAGTAATATATCAACTTTATTCATCTCTTATGATGTCTACTTGTTTTGGTTGATTTACTCTTGTTCTTATTGAATTTAATCTCTTCTCTCCCTTTCTTGATCTTGTTGTGTGGCAATGATGTGTAAGTGATGAAGATTGACTCATAGAGGTCAACTCTCATCCTTTTAGGCATCTTGTCTTACAAAATTTCAAAGTTGCTCGGTTTTGCTTGAATTTGACCATATCTTGAGATTTCTTGTTGGAGTTTTTGCTTTGAACCTTTGAGAGATTTTGTTTACTGTGACATGTAGAAATACATCTAAAGCCATCTTGGCTGTTCTTTAACTACGAGTAAATTATACTTTGATTTTTTGGTTTTTGCTCAGTTTTGGTGTAACGTTACTTATTCTTGAGAAATATTAGGATTTTAATAAGGATTCAAGTGATCATTGGATGGAATATGTTCCTAAGACCTTAAGCAAGGTGTATACAAAATTTTATCTCATTTGGTTATGGATTTTGGAAATTGACCAAAAGTGGTTTGTTCTTTTTGGATTTGAGGATTTGCTACTATAAAAGATGTGTATTTAAGAATTTATCACTTATGTTCCACTAACATGTGGCCTTAGGGTCCGCATGTCGGTGAGACATGGAATGATAAATCCTCAAATACATATTTTTATGGTGGCAAATCCTTCATTATTCCTTCTTTTTACAGATAATCAATATGTGGTTAACATAAAGTACAATACGTAAAAAATATAGTAATATGTTGTATAAAAATGAGATAGGCATGATAACATATATCAGGTCTTGCGATGGACATTGGAAATGCATTGGCATCCTCAAAAATACACAAGGATATTATCAGGTAAATGTGGTGTGAAAAGAGAAGGGAACCATACTTTTTGAGAGAAAAATAATTAACACTTGTTAGTGTTATCTTTTGGCTAACAAGTTTTGTGCATAACATGCTGGCCAACAAAGAAAATGATGACAAAAGTTGCAGTTTCAACTTCACTTATTGTGGAGGGGATTTGTTTGGCAACTTTAAGGTAATGAAATGGTAACTTTAAAAGAAGGGTATAAAAAAGCATGGAGTACATATATCATTTGTAGGTGTGGTGTGTTTCTTTTTTTTTTTGAAAACGATCATTTTACAACCTTAAACTGTTGACTTGATTCATTTTTTAACCTTCATCAACTGTCTAAACTCAATCCTAAACTATCAATGCTAGACCAAATGACTCCCTTGCCCAAATCCAGTCTGGTTTTGATCCCACGTGTCATTGGTCTTGACATGAGGACATTGACATGGCCATGATGTGGCAATGACTTGGCAAATTAATTATAAAAAGATTTTTTATGCACTAGGGTCCACATATCAGTAAGTTACTAGCTTCTTCTTTCTCCTCTCCCCTCTCCTTCTCTCACTTCATCTCATCCAATCCATCCCTTGAGCCACCATGGCCCGTGGGCATGCCACCACCACTGCTCATTCCCCTCTCCATCTCCATGCCGTTATACCATCTCACCTGCCAACCATCGGCCACACCTTGCCCCACCCCCAATTGCACCTCTCACATGGCGGCTACCTGCGAGGTGGCTTTGCAGCTTCAAGCCATTGTCGAGCCAGCACCAACGTGTCATCGCTCCAAGCTGCTTGCCCCTTCACCCGTGTTTCCCCCACCCCCGCACCCACAAATTGTCTCCACCGTCAACCTGTGTAACCACTATGGCCGTTATCGCCCGAACTCCAGCCAAGAACCGTCGTCGTGTTCTCGTTGCATTGCCGAAGTTTTCACAAATTCTTTCACGTCATATTGTGTTTCACCCATTTCTCAACCTAACCACTAAATTAATTTGATTTTCATGCTCATAGCTCACTGAATCGAACAATTCCCTCATTCGCATCTGATCATCTTCCCCGGGCGGTTCATCTCCATTGTTAAACCTAGGTTCGATTACTTCACATATGGAGAATTCCCTTGTCATACCCACGATATGGCACCGACTTCAATCATGAGCAGTAGTGGCACAACGAGTATCAATGCGAGGGCGTGGAGGTGGCCACCGTCCTCAAGTGCGATGGGGAAGAAGGAGACAAGGTAGATGGGCAGGGCAGGGAGGATTAGGTGTGGCCAACGGCAACACTAGGTGAGGAGGATAAGCAGCTTGGAGAAGGGCTATGGCTGACGGTGTGAGAGGAAAAGAGAAAGAAACAAGATGGGGAGGAGAGGAAGAAGATAGGGAGGGAGAGGAAGAATATAAGAGGGACTGACATGTGAGGCTCTATCCTTTTTACTCTTTGTTTATTTGTTGCTACTGATTAGGATACCACTTCAATGTAGACTTACTAGCATGCCACGTCAGATCAAAACCCCCTGTTTGGGTCAATGGAGTAAAGTGGACCACTTTTCAGTTCTGAACTCTAGTCTTGGTTTGATTTTCATCTCTGAACCGAAAAAAGAAATAAGGCACATATTATAATAAGCAATAACACACCAACAATAAAAAAGAGCAAAAAGCTATACCTACTATTGATTAGGCTTTTTAATAACATGATCTTCAGTATAAAATTAGAACAATATTTACATATAATAAAAATTGTAAATCTAGTATGCATTTGATATAAAATATGTAAAACGTGATTTTGGATCATTATATTAACTACTTGAAAACAGATTTTCCCTGTTGGTGTGAAAACAAAGCATAACAAATTTTGAGGTACTAAAAATGCAAAATAAAAGGAAAAAATAACTTGGTGGTCCGATGGGGTACCGGAGGATATTCAATTTTGGGAACATCAAGGAACTAGTTTCTGTTATCTGAAATTTTCTTGGAGTGGGGATTTCACCTCGTGCACAGCGTCGAGGAAGATGTATTTCCGTTCAATGAGGTCGACAATGAAAGGAAACCAGTGTTTAGCAACATATCTTTACTATTTAAAAAGAAGGAGTTGGTGGTTGCCGTCACGTCCACCCTCCCTCACTTCTTAACCATTCGATCTTTCTCCTCTCTTCTCAGCCACACGATCTGATTAAACCATAAAATCCAACATCACCCCTCCGCCCCCACGCCTACCCCTCGCTCTTCCCCCCGCCGCCCCCACGCTCTTCCTCCCACCGCCCCCACGCCTCCCCCTCACTCTCCCCGCGCCTCATTCTCCCTCCGCCGCCCCGCCTCCTTCCCCTCCCACCCACGCGCCTCGCCTCTCTCCCTCCGCCCCGCCTCCTACCCTCCCACCCCGCGCCGCCTCCTCCCCTCCCTCCCACCCGCGCGCGCCTCCTCCCTCCTCCTCCCAAGCGCTGCCGCCTCCACCTCCAACCCCGGCGCCTCCCCCCAACCCCACGCGCCGCCGCCTCCCCTCTCCGTCCCCGCACCGCCGCCTCCTACCCCCATCCTCTCCCTCCTCCTCCGCCGCCTCTCCTCCCCTCTTCCCTTGCCCAATCGACAAGGCGGTGGCAAGCATTATTTTGCGTGACATTGCTGATTCGGAGTTTTATTTGCACTGTTGATGTGTGAGCACAAGATCTGTCCAACTCTCTCGCGAACGTATAGTGCGGCACTAATTTTATATGACCTTTTGAGCCATCATCATATCAAATCCGCTTATCCGCTTAGATGTAACACGATACTATGGTTAGTTCGGATACACTTGAGGTGCCACTTGAACCTTCTAGAGGTTCATACAATGGCATACATCTTCTTTTTTGTCTGTCAGTTAATTATTTATCTTTCACCTGATCCACGCAAAGATGACATATCTCTAGGAAGTTCTATATAAGGCTTGCCACTTGTGTTGCTATGGTGTCACATATCTTTTTAATTTCTTGTTCAGAGCAATCTTCTTCCATAACATGATTCTCCATATATGTAATGAATTCCGTTGCAACGCACGGGTACATGACTAGTATTGAAAAAATACAACTGGGTACAAAAAGTTGCCAAAAAAGAAAACGTAATTACTACTTGAACTGGCTATAGTCACAAAGAAATTCAGCTCACAAATTTACAAGAAAACTAAGAATATAGCATCACGTCAAACGGTGTACCTTTGTGGAGCTGTTTAAAACTGAGTCCGGCGATATTAACTGAGAAACAAAAACACAAGAAGATGAATCAATGCCAGCCGCCACAAAATCAAGGCCGCTCAGCGATGAGAGAAGCCAACTTCGACGTCTGCTTCTAGTGTTTTTTTTACTATTCAATTTTTTGGTTTTTTTTTCAGTTTTTTTATTTTATGTTATTTTGTGTTTTATTTTTTCTGTATTCCATTGCATTGTCCGTGGTGAGTTAATATGTTTTTTCTATTTTTAATTTTTTAAATTTAATTATACTAAATAAGTCAACTTAATTATAGTAAAAAATTAACTAATTATAATAAAAAAATCATAAACCATGATCATTCTGAATACTATCCAAAAACCACACCAGAACCATTCACTCACCAATTCCCATTCTGCACCTCCTCTTCCAGTTGGCTTTAGATCGAAGAAAACCTGCTTTGCCCGTATAAAAAAAGAGAGAAGAAAACCACCTTTCCCCACCTGCTCATTAAAACAAAATAAACCGGAAAAATGAACGATTACAACTGTGATGTCACCTATATCACCACTAGTACTGACACAAATCATGGAAGCATTCATTGCAAAAAAAAAGGGATAAAAGGGTACTAGTGGTAATAGTCAGAAAGGATTGTGGAACCGTATTAAAAATCAGGGAGCATACGTAACCATTTCAATCAGGAAGCATACATAACCATTCAGAGGGGTTTATAGAAAACCATATATTCAGACATAACATAATAGGATAATCATATAAAGCATCCAAAAATTGGGATTGTAAATTCAATAAAATAAATTTATGAAATTCAGAGAAGCTCAAATTATTTTCAAATTTGTCCTATGAAAATGGGTATATTAGATTGCATGGTGAAAGGCTTAGGTAGCGTTCGGAATAGCGATGGCTTTTAGTTGAAATTTTACTGTAGCTGACTTATTTTTTACTGTAGCTGAGTTGGCTTATTGGGCATAATTACATCTAAAAAAAAGTAAAAATAAAAGCGACATGTTAATGTATCACGTACAATGCAAAGGAGTACAGAAAAAATAAAACACAAAAAAATAAAAAACAGAAAAAACAAAAAAACAACAGTAAACAAACGCTAGCTCAATCGCTATCACTCACCGTGCAGCGGACTTGAGCGCTGCCTAAGGATTGGTTAATTACAGTTAGCATCAAATTCAATGAAAAAAACATAGGGCTCTGCCATAAAGATCTTAAGTTTGCATCGTGCTACCATGGACAAATCAAGTACTGTTTCTCCTCAAATAATAACACAGAAATTCGGAGAGGCTATTTGGTCATCACAAAACTGACAAAAGAACAAAGTAAAACCAAAATGCAGCGGTAAATCACAGGGGTGTTGCAGCTCAGGGCATTGAGGATGTAACACACATGGACAACAAAATACCATCCTCTCTAATGTCTGTCCGGAGTACTAACAACATCGCATCCTATCTTTTCGATTCTTTAGAATGATAAACAACAGCACAGGTGTACTACATCAAAGAATAGAACGTGAATCTCCTACTCGAAAATCTCATGAAACGAAGAACACAAAAGAGGTCTATGCTTCCACCCTCAGACGTCCGCATGAGCTAAAACAGAAACGCAGAGCACATAGCATTGGAAAACGAGCATCTCCAGTGAATATTGTTTAGTGCCGACCAGGACCCCTCCCCCACCACGATCATCAGCAAAATCGCCCCCACCCCCGAATTCCCATACACCTTGAGCTCTCCTGTAAGAATACAACCTCCGATTCGCCTCCACACCCCCTCCCCCAAATCCCCTTGAAACACAAACCCTAAACACCTACGAAACTAACGCAAATCCCACCCAATAGACGGGTCCGACCCCCTAGTACACTCAGAACAAGAAATCAAAATCATACTCGAAAAAAGTAAAATCAAAATCCTACAACCTTTGGGACACGAATCCAAGCATCAACACCCACCAACACCCCCGTAATCCCTTTGAACCGAACAAAAACCAACAGATCCACACCAAAAACTTCAAAACTTGCTACAGATCTCCACCCAAATGAACGAAAAAACTGAAACATTCATGATCGAGCTAATGGCGATTCATACATTGTGGAGAATAAGGGGAAGAAAGAGAAGAAAGCACAGGTGTCCTCCTCTGACCTCCTTCCTCTTCTTTAAGGAAAATAGGTGTGTACGGTAGCACTTATAACGTCTGATTTTTAGTTTATACTACAGTATCTAATTTTTAAAATAATGTATTTTTTAAAGTAAAATCTATAGGTAGATTATAGTACAAATTATATTTAATTTAACTGTACTGGTTAAAATCACATACAATTATTTCTCTGAATATATTATTTTTCACAGATAATTTAGAATTCAAAATTATCTGCCATATAAATCACAATCCAAAATAATCCGCCCAGTAGAGAGACACGATATCCCAGGAGCACAATGTTCAAACCGACAGCCTTCACACGTGAACCGGGTCCAGTCCACCCGTTTACCCAGTCCAACCCCGTTTGTAAACGCGAATCACATAGCATGATCCGACGTACTGAAAGTTTAGCACTTCAAAATAAAAAGCACTCGAGTGTTATTTAGTAATTTTTAATAATATACAGATATCACGCATAACTCCGACTTCTCGTAAATCCGCTAAATTTGCTACTGCTTACTACAGGCTCGCAGTAGCCCCCTCAAGCCAAAGTTGGCTGGAAGCAAGTTGAGTGGCACAGGCATAGACAGCGCCCTACCTGTCGATCCCGCGAAGAGTCGCTGCAGTGGACTGATCAGCGCAAGGCGCAGCGCTCAGGTCCCCCACGGTTCCTCTTGGACAAATGCTTCAACTGTCTGTCCACCTCTCACCACCACTTTGATTGCCACTTCCCGCCGCGCTGCTTCCATTGCAAGGACCTAAATCACCTGGCCAAAGACTGCAAGCGCTCCAGATCGTCGTCTTCCTCCTCATCCACCAGCAAGACTATGCTAATGTGGGAGCTCATTGCCAGGCGTGATTGGGTGGGCCTTCCTCGTGGGAAGCCTGGCAAAGCAAGCCTCAATGTCGCGGCCTTGCCGTTTGCTCCTCGCTGCCTACCCTCAGCGGACCCCGTCGGTGCAAATGTCGGTCGTTCATACCTGCCACATCCCGTGGTTCGCTGAGGTGGCAGCCGTCGAGCAAAGCTTATCTACAGCTCTCATCACGTTCCACGCGAGCTCGGAGACCACCATCAACCTAGCTCTGAATTTGACCCCGACGTTCATCAATATAGCAGAATAGTCCAACAGATCAGGGTTTTGAAAATCGGATGCCAAAATTTACCCGAGGGGTCCGAAATTTCCGATTTTCGGAATTTTTCAGCCAATTTCGGCCGAAATTTTCAAATTAAAATTTGAATTTTGTTTGAAGTTCAAGGGAAAAAAAGAAATAAAATCACTTCCAAGGGATTCGAACCATAAACCTGCAATCTTCAAAGGAAAGGTCTTACCACCACGCTGTGCACAGACATGTGATTAGGATTGATTATAAATTTCCTTTATACTTGACAAAAAATATTCAAAAACGAAATTTTTTTACCGGTAGAAAACTTTACCGGAGGGTGCCGATAATTCCGATTTTCGGGAAAATCGGACCGATTTTCGGCGAAAAAACAAATCCCTGCAACAGACTTGATTTCTTTCTAAAAAAATTATTTTTAGATTATGTGAGCTACGTTATAATCTTATTAGCACTTTTGTATTATCATATTTTTCTGATTTTATTTTCTTTCTGCTTACTAGTACTTTCAAAAATTGCTTATTAATTAGCAAAAATTCATTAAAATTACCAAACAATTCCATAAAATCCTAAATAATGCCTACTGAATAGATAAAATCCATACCTTATTGATTTAGCAATCTTCATGCCTTTTACCTGTTGTAAAATTAGAAATTTGCATGAATAATGTAGGAAATGTCTCACCTCGCTAAGGAGTTTGCTGAGCTCGTCTTGGACGGTAGCAACTACCTCACGTGGGTAATGGATGCTAAGATCAACTAGACAGCTCGATCGCTAACACTATCATTACCTAACTAGCAGCTAGGGCTCCCGTCATTCCTGAGGCCTCCAAATATGTGGCACTGCACTTCTTGAGGCACCACAGCTATCTAAAGGAATACGCGTAGGCTACGGAAGCAGAAAACAAAACTTTTCTACCATGCACCCAAGAACATCATGCTAAGGAAGGATCATGGATCGTTACCACTTAGACGCCTTGTGCAATGAAGAAGAATTGGAAACCGATCCAATCACGCACGCCGAGGTAGTAGTGGAAGTAGCCGATCGTCCCGAGCAGATCGTCTCCTCCACGCACGCCGATCAAGATCGCAACGAGCAGCGCCTCCACCGTATCCACACGTCCGGGCCGCAACGCCGATCGCGAGTGTACTAGCACTCGTGAGTAGCTAGGGTTTGGCTCGGGAGGTGGCGGCTAGGGTTTTGCTAGATGTTAACAGGACAAATCCTCCGCCCCGCCTCCATATATATAGACCTCGTCACGTGGGCCTCGTGGACCAAGGCCCATTAGGAGTCTATTCGGATCAGATCCGAATTGAGCCCATATCCGAATCATATTCGAATCGGTGTTCCAACCCGTTAAGCGTGCGACCACAGAGGTTCACGTATACTTGGTCGTGACCGGAAACGCCTTCCGGTCACCACGTAATAGCGGCCTCTAGTAAGACATATTAACCCCAAAGTATATGTAAAGATCATATCATTTGAACTCGTAATGTTCTCTCATGTACGAATCCCTTTACCTCACGATATAGATTGAGCTCAAGGCGAGACTGTGTCATCCTCTTAATAGCTCAATCACTCTCTCGATTCCGTGATGGATTATAAACTTGTGATTGACTCCTCAATCACCTTGGCATGGCCATGCACTTTCATAATCCATTACATCGAGGGCCGGAGATATCTCTCCCATAAGAAGGGGCAAATTCTATCTTGATCATTCACATCCCACTACATGTTTCATGGCAAATCCGAAGACTACTTTTATGACTACCCGATTCACGGAGTAGTGTTTAGTAGTCCTAAAATAAGCTACTACTCATGTTGGGAACCATGATGATCTCAAGTCTAAGGATTCTACATAAACACTACTCGAGACCAACTGATGACACATGGAAACTCTGTAGTGTCTCATGGCAGGTCTATCCAACATATGTTCACTAACACATGTCCATATTATTGATTTGGTATCACCATACCATGATCCATGAGACATGATCATCAATCAATACATATGCTGATCTTTGTCTTTGAATCATATTTGTTCCTCATATGATATACGATCAGGGATCATTTAGAAATAGCAACATTTTAGTATTTAAGAGTCTCATGAATAAGTCACATACTCATTAATCAATAATAATGATGTCTATTCCAAGGAACAAAGTAATGTATCATAAACATAGTATGTGATATATACAACATCTCCATGTTGCCTCTAGGGCATATCACTAACACTATCAAGACCTGAAATCCGAATACTTGCTAGAAAAGGACCCATTGGCATTGTGAAATTCCCTGAAGGAAAGATATGACCAACAAAAATCCATCATATTACCCGAAGCACAGTGTAAGTGGACCAACATAAGGTTTCAGGACTTCAAGAAAGTGTCAGCATATAATTTTGCCATTCATAAGCTTATTGCCAAGCTCAGGTTCTGTAACTAGAATGTTGCAGATACTGAGATGATAGATAAGACTTTGAGCACTTTCCAATTCACCCATAGGACACTTCAGCAGCAGTATCATCAGGCCAATTACAAGAAGTACTCAAAACTGATTATCACCTTTCTCGAGGCTGAGAAGAATGATGAGTTACTGATGAAGAACTAGCAGTGTTCCATTAGGTCACAGTCACTGTCAGAAGCTCATACTAATTTCCAGAAGACCAGTAGTAGCTAGGGCCACAGAAAGGGACCCAAGTAAAAGGGTGAAAAATGGAAGAAGTTAAATATACAGAAGGGCAATGGTAAACCCTGCTGAATGGGGCAAGGGAGAGGAAAGCAACAGAAGCCAGACTTAGGCAACAAGGTAGCCTACCCCTTGTGCCTTACTATAAGTATGGTTGTACGGATCATTGGTCCCATACTTGCCGCATCTCAAAGCATCTGGTAGACCTATACCAGGAGTCCATTGGCAAGAGTAAGAAGGCGCTAGGGAAGAAAGCAAAGTTACACTTTGTCGATCAGCTTAATGTTGACAAGGGTGATGCATCGAATGCAAAAATGGAGCTCAACACTATAGTAAAGGGTGATCACATGAAGTTTGACCTATATGGAGACTTGCAGTAGTCTGTAAGAAGCTCCCCTAGGAAACTCTAGATGTCTTAGATTTTCCTTAAGTTTGCTTTACCAGTTTAGGTTATTCTAATAGAATAGTGGATTCTTTATGCTCTTGCGGAGCATTAATTATCGGAGCATTAATTATTTAGGATTTAAACATTATTCTAGATGGATAAATTGGGTTGCCTATTCTTTTAAGCTTTATTTCTATTAAATTATTGTTTAATTATATGATACTCTATATAGAACAACTCCTTAAATCCGATGGAGGGGGAGGAGATTTATCTAGTAGATAGTAGAACCACCAACTCGATTCTAAGGGATACCAAGTATTTCCAAATGTTAACCAAGAAAACAAAAAAAATGTTATAACCATCGCTGGAAGTGATGTTGTAATCGTTGGCACTGGAAGGGCTACACTCATTCTCCCTATGGGTACCCGAATAATGATAGAGAATGCTCTCCTGTATCCCAAATCAAAGCGTACATTATTAAGGTTCAAGGATATTCGCTTAAACGATCTCCATGTAGAGACTGATAATGAAGGGGGTATAGAATATCCCCTTCTAACTAAGTTTGATGATGATCAGAAATGAGTGGTCGAAAAACTTTCCTCTTCTCATCTGGGTTATACTATACCTACATCAAACCTGAAGAATATATTGCAATGAACATAAAGTATAAAACCTTAGAGTCCTTTAAGATCTGACATGATCGATTAGGGAATCATGTGGTAGGAATGATGAAAAAAATTATAAGCAATTCTATTGGCCAAAACTTAAAAACTCCATCCTTTCCAAAGCTTGAAGATTTATTATGCCCAGCCTGTGCCAAAGGAAAAACTCATAACTAGACCCTCTTATATGAAAATTATGGGAGAATCACCTATTTTTCTGGAGAGAATACAAGGTGATATCTGTTGACCTATTCAACCCTTATCGGGCCCCTTTAGATATTTTATAGTGGTATTAGCTACTTCTACTAGGTGATCCTATGCATGTATACTTGTTGTCTACTAGGAACTACGCCTTTGCTAAACTAGTAGCACAAATTATCATATTATGAGCAAACTTTCCAGATGAAAGGATTAAGTCGATTAGAATGGACAATGTTGGTGAGTTTACCTCTAAGGCATTTAATGACTATTGCTTAGCTTTAGACATTAAAGTAGATCACTCAATATCACATGACTACACTCAGAATGGCCTTGCAGAGTTATTCATTAAAAAAATTAAGCTTATTGTCAAGCCACTATTGCATAATTGTATGCTTCCCACTAACTGCTATGGCCATGCAGTGTTGCACGCTGCTGCACTAATAAATTTAAGACTAACTGCATACTGCTAGGTTTCCCCCTTACAATTAGTGCGTGGAGAAGAACCAAGCACTTCTCATCTGTGAAAATTTGGCTATGTTGTGTACGTGCCAATTTCACCACTACAACATACGGTCATGGGCCTCCACCAGAGATTGGGAGTCTATATAAGATTTGAATCCCCATCGATTATTAAATACCTTGAGCCTACTACTGGAGACATATTTATGGCTCTTCATGCTAACTGCATTTTTGATGAAGATAATTTTCCAACATTAAGGAGAGGAAAGTACCACACTCAAAAATGCTGAGAAATAGATTGGAACGTGTAGGATCGTATGGCACAATTAGAGGGGGGTGAATGATTGCCTTCGCTTTTTGACACCTAAAAAATAAATCTCAAATTAGAAAAAAAACAATCTCGATTATCGTATATCAATTATGACCACTCATTTGACTGCTCGCTACAATCACCTTTGCACGTGATCGAAGACGTCCTTCATTTGCAAGATTTAGCCTCTCGATCTCTTCGACCACTTAAACAAGAATCTGATGCTCAACGTTGCATGTAGTCATACATTTCCGTTGCTTTAGTAATCACCAAAAATCTTCAACACACCACGAACAAATTGATTCAAGATGTTCTTTATTACTAGATTTTCATAGATTTACAAAGCGCCCTAACAAGCACCCCTAAGCACCCTAGCACAAAAAGCTTCCTCAAAGCCACCAAAACCCCTAGCCTCTACCTACTTTTATATGCTAGTGCCCTAAGTTATGTCCGAGTCAAACACGAACACGAGATTCTATCTCCCTCAAATCAAGAGACCCAAAACCATTTCAAACATGGGTTCTAGCCAAACTCTATCTCTTCCAAGTTATCGACTCCATCCACAACTCCTAACTCAACACGTGATGAAGCCTCCAGGATCACTCCTCCCATATTTTCTTCACGTCTTATCAACTTCTGTGTCGAAGCCTCTATGACTGCATCGCCCATAGTTTCTCCACGCATCACCACTGTTGTAGGGGTGGCCCCCACCTAAACCCAGCTAGTCTGTTGAGAACTATGTAATAAGGAAGGCTTCAGTGTGAAGCTACAGTTGTAAAGACACTCCTTACGAGGGTACATATATATATATGATATCGAGTCTTGGGAAAGACCGAAGAGGTCATTTGTTCACCTAACTCTCCACTACCATACTCTCTCTCTGTTTAGTCTGTAGCTACAACAATTGGTGCCGTCCGTGGGGAGGATGGAAGCAAGCCTCAAGACTGCAAGAAGAAGGATGGCACCGAAAAAAGCTTCGTCATCGGCGGTGAGGAAGAAGGAAGCGACCGCGGTGAGGCCCCGCGTCAGCACCAGAGCTTCGGCATCGGCGGACGGGGAAGAAAATGACGACGCTCATCGCGCGACCATCGACGCCATCGACCCCGCCACCATCGACGCTATCAACCCCGCCACCACCGATGCCATCGACCCCGCCGCCATTGACGTGACGATCGGCCCTAACCCACCCGTTGCACCCCAACCCGCCATTGACGCGATGAGTAACCTTGACGACACCGGCCGGGCGTTAGGGAGCGGTAGCCCCGACGGTCGTCGAGGCGCGACCATCGCCTCTGCACCCGGTGCGGAAGTGCCAAGCGGCCCCACCGTCGATACTGAACTCCACTGCGCGGATGCGAGGAGCAACCTAAGAGCACAAGCAGCGGTCGCGACAACATCGACCGCACTACCAGGCGCGCCCGCCGCCCCATCTATGCCCGCCACGGAGAATGCCCTGCTGGCGGCCCTTAGCATGCTCCAGCGGGAATTGTCGGATCTCAGGGGGGCTGTGAGGAGCATGCAAGAGGCTCGGGCTCCGCCGCCCCCACCGGTGGTCGTGCCGGAGCCTGTGCCCGTGCCCGAGAGGGCGGACAGCCGCGACGCCCCAACTTCCAGCCGCGCCTCGCTACAGCGCGTGGACCCGGAATCCCCGTTATCGTCGGGCTTGCAGCAAGTACCGTGGCCGGAGGATTTCAAATTTCTCAGTTCTGTTACATCGTACAAAGGCGACACGGACCCCCGAGAGTTCGTGCGCGCGTACGAAACCGCCATCGAGGCAGCAAAGCGGACGACACCACCAAGGCGAAGGGCTCCGCCGACATAAGGAGTGGCGCTTTCATGGTTTTTTACCATAGAGCCGAACTCCATATATGCATGGGAGCAGGTATGCGACCGCCTCTATAACAACTTCCAGGGGAACTACATTGAGCGCGTCGACGCGGATCAACTCTTCGCCATCAAGCAACAACCATCGGAAAGACTCGCGAGTATTTCAAACGCCGCAAGGTCCGCCGCCAGTCAAAGACGCCAAACGACAACAATAATCAACGCAGCGCGCGTGGTCTTCGCCCGCCACTGGCCGAATACAACGCGCGCAAGCCGATCAAGACAGTGGCGAAACTCTTCGACAAGATGGAGGAATATGCTCGGGCGGAAGAAGACACGAAGCGGCGCCAGGACAACGACGCTGACGTCAACCCAGTGGGAAGCATCGCGAAGAGCGCCGACCCATCGCAAGCAAGTTCCTCACGGAGCAAGCGCCGACAGGAGATGTCGAAGGACACCTCCCGGCACAAGGACATGCCGGCTGACAAGGCCCAGCGCGGCCGTCAGATGTCCCGGCGAACCCGGCACGTCTTTGACATTGAGGCCGGCTCCGAGGACAACGCCCCTACCAACCGCGGGACTAGGGCCCGACGAGGTCGGGGGCGAGGCCGAGGCCGGGGTCGTGACGGTTGGGCCCGAGCGGAGTACGGCGACCAACAGCGCCACAATGGTGCGAGGTGCATGGTCAAAGCAATCATGATACCCGCTCCTGCACCACCATCGCAGCACTTCGATCATGATTCCCCCTGAGGATTTACGATCAGGAGCCACAGCCTCAGGAGGGCCTCTGGCGGACACAAGCCCAGGTGCAGCAGCCCCAGGAAAGCCCCCTGCGGATCCATACACTGGAGGGCGCCCCACGCAGGGTCATCAACGTCATCTCCGACGGTTCCTCCTTGGAGTTTACCTCGGAGCGACAGCGCAAAGCCTACGTGCGGAGGCTACACCACGTGGCGGCATACCCGGCCAGCGCCGCCCGGTTGGGCGCAAAGACGCAATCACCTTCACGCCGGCCGACGCCAAGGCGTGGAGTTCCCATCGATCCCTTGTCATCCGTGTCGCGGTCGCCGGGTGTGATGTCCGGCAAGCGCCCCGGTCGACGGGGCAGCTCCGCGAACGCCCTGCTCGCACGTGCCTTCACGGATGGCGATCCTCTGAGTCGCCTAGGCCCTCACGAATCCCGTTGCGGCTTCGAGGCCACCCTATTGGCGTTGGGTCAAATATGTTTACGTGTCTCCTTCGCCAGATGACAACGTGGCGACGTGGACGCCACTTTTGATGTCGCCGATATCCAAGACTTCTACAACGCCATTCAGGGCGACCAACTCTTAACTCCTTCGGGCGCATCGCACCATGGCTTCCTATGTGTAAAACCGGCCTGCGAGGTGTCATCACCATCTTCGCGACGGCGACGTGGCTCGGCACCGGAGCATGGAATCAAGCCCAAGCCTGGAACCCACCGCGTCCTTAGGTCGCGCGCCCGTACACGCTCTGCGGCAGCCCAAGCACAAGAGGCTTCGCATCTCATCACCACGACAACGAGTCCTGTGGTTAGTTCATAACCCTTTTGTACTCGCTCACCCACGCAAATGGGAATTTAATAAAGTTCGCCGTTTGCGAGGCTATTCGTGGCCCCCCACTACAAATGTGCGGAGGCTCGCCCCTACACGCACTCCATGGAGTATAAATAAGACGCGGATGTTTTCCCTGCGCACTCTATTGAGTATAAACAAGACGCGGGATTCCGCGCACGCGCTGGTGTTGTCACCACGCGTACTCCCCAGAGTATAAAGACGTGGTTGATGTTCCCACGCACCGCACAGAGACCCACCTCCGCACGCGCACCACATGGAGACTCACCTCCGCACACGCACTCCACGGAGGTCCGCCTCCGCACGCACTCTACGGAGTATAAATAAGATGTAGCGCCGAGGTCCGCCTCCGCACGCACTCTATGGAGTATAAATAAGACGTAGCGTCGAGGTTCGCCTCCGCACGCACTCTACGGAGTATAAATAAGACGTAGCGATGAGGTCCGCCTCCGTACGCACTCTACGGAGTATAAATAAGACGTAGCGATGAGGTCCGCCGCCGCACGCACTCTACGGAGTATAAATAAGACGCAGCGGGGGGCGCCCCCGCGCGCACTCTGCGAAGTATAAATAAGACGCGGATGTTTTCCCTGCGCACTCTACTGAGTATAAACAAGACGTGGATGTCCCGCGCGCGCGATGGCGTACCCTCCGGAATTCAAGTAAGTCGTGGTTGATAGTCCCACGCATTCTCCGGAGTACAAACAAAGACGCGGATGTTTTTCCTGCGCACTCTACTGAGTCTAAACAAGACGCGGAAGTCCCGCGCACGCGAGGGCGTACCCTCTGGAATTTAAGTAAGCCGTGGTTGATAGTCCCACGTATTCTCCGGAATACAAACAAAGACGCGGATGTTTTCCCTGCGCACTCTACTGAGTCTAAACAAGACACGGATGTCCCGCACACGCGCCGGTGTTCTCACCGCGCGTACTCTTCAGAGTATAAATAAGACGTGGATGGTATTCCCACGCACTTGCCGGAGTCCACATACAACGGCACACGGACCCCCGAGGCTCCGCGCGACCTCGGCAAACCGTGCGAGCCGCACGGACGGCGACCGCGAGTACAGGAGCGAGGCGCAGGAGCTCAACGTGGGGCTCGCGCTTTGTACTTCTGCATGCCGATCAAGCAGGCGGCGCAGGAGCTCGATGGCCGCGCCTCCGCAGCAGGCCGAGCAACCAAACGCCCCAGCAAAGCGCTTGCGGGCGCACCCTCAAGACGAGAGCGCCTGTGGCTCCCAAAGCTCGCCGCCCGAAGCCGAAGGAGCGCGCCGCCTCGGCGGCAGCGTGGCTCCCTACAGCACCGCAAGCTGGCCCCCCTCTCCTCCTTTCCTTACCCGAAGCGTCCACTAGCTAGGGGAGGAGACGGGGTAGAGAACAGGCGCCTGTACGGGACAGCAGGGCGGGATGAAGCCTCGCCGGCGCGCCATAACAGTCTACTCCTGAAGCTAGGAGTGGCCCGGATGAAGTACAAGTGAATTGCCCACTACCTCGCACCACCCGCAGCTCTTCGGCCCATGGGTGAGGGGAAAACACATTGTGGCGGTGCATCCCCCAGCAGAGGCGGGACACCCGACCCCGCGACCGCCTAGGCGGCATCAGCCGCCTTCTACAGCCCCCCATGCTATTGAGCGAAGTTGCAACAAAATGAGTATGGGGTGCAGTGTATGGAAGGCGAGTGCCGCTCCACTCGGCCACCCGCCCCTTTTAAAGAGCCCAGAGGCAAGACCGCGGACAGTACGCCCAAGAGTCCCATCGACGCCCCAGGGGCACGTGGTGCGGCAAGGTTGCCCCATTCCACGCGTCCCCCCATCTTGCGGGGCCCAGAGCGAGGTACGACGGCCAAGAGACACCTCCCTTGCAGCCGTACCGCACCATGTGCGGACCTCCGTTGATCCTGCCTCAGCTGTCCCATCGGCGCTCGAAAATATAGCGAAACAGTGCCACCTGTGAGGTCCTCCATTGACCACCAGGGACATGACCTACGAGGCTAGGTCCCAGTCCCTCAAGCGTACCCTGTCCTGCCCAACGCAAGCGATAGGGGACGGAGCGCTCGCGCGTCTACATCGACTAAGGCGCCAGCTCCGCTGCAACCACTTCGAAGGGTAGGGGATGGAGCGCTCGCGCGTCTACATCGACTAAGGCGCCAGCTCCGCTGCCACCACTTCGAAGGACTACATTAATAAAAATCTAGCTCACTACATTAAGAAAAAATCCTAATCAAGGATTAGTGCGTATTAGAAGAATCAATCATTTTCCATACAATATCACCACCGTAACATACACCATTTGGATCATCACCAATAGCTGGGATCAGATTGGATATGAAATTTCATCTACCATGTGTCCATTCTAAGGGGATTATAAAGTATACTATTAAGCAAGATTAAATCTCGGCATCAGGGGGAGAGAAAATGCCCAAAATCTTTTAATGTCATGATTTTTTTTCTTAGAGAAAGATCTTTAGTATAAGATTCAGGTACTAACCAAGTTAAATTTAAATTTAGTTGATACTCTTGTACGCTAGAAGCTAGGAGACTGCTAGATTTCTTTGTCCATAACATTGAAGGAGTTTTTGACGAGGCATATGCATATGATGGTATGAAGCTTCATAAAAATGTGTTTAGCTCAGGTGAATAATTAGCCACATCAAGAAATCATGTGGTATAAATACCGTTGATAACCCTATTATTATCTATGAAGATAATACAGCTTGTGTAGCATAGATGCGAATGTGTTATGTTAAAAGTAATACCACGAATTATATTGTTCCTAAATTATTTTATCCTCATGAACTCCAGAAGAATGGAGAGATAAAGATATTGAAAGTTAGGTCTTGTAATAATCTGGTAGATATATTTACAAAATCTCTCTCTCAGTCTCTATGTTTCAGAAGTGCATGCGAGGCATATAGGGATGAGATGTTTTAGAGAATTGCAAGGTTCAGCGGGAGTAAATCCCTGAACCATAGCCCTTATTTACAACTGGAAGATTTATATGATCCTGTAGATCTAATGTTGTATTCTTTTTCTCTTTGTGAGTTTTTCTAAAGTTTTCTCACATGAAGGTTTCTAATAAGGCAACAAGTACGACTTGAGAAACAGATGTGATGTACTCTTTTCGTCGTCTCTTTTTTTCTACTGTGTTTTTAGGAGGTGTTTTTAATGAGATATGTGTATGTCGTGGTATTCGCCTAAGCAGAGTGTTACAAAACCTAGAGGAAGTTTGTGTTGCGGGTAAATACCGAATCTATTATTGAGAGGTTTCTGCGAAGATGCAATTAAAGGTCAGGAAATTGTGCAGAGGCAAATGGATAGGGACATAATCTGCTATTTCAACTTGGTTAGATTGGTTGAGGAATTTGGGTACTCAGCGATCGACTTAGGAGAGATCGAAGTGGCATGGCAAGTCTGGTTGACATAGAGAATGATAATGACGTTACGAGAATGCTTGCAGAGCATGAGCGCGAGAAGAAGGTTAGCTTATGTGTGTGATGAGGAAGAAAGCACCTGGTGACATCAGGGTCAGCATATCACCTCTCAAGCTGGACAGAGACTTGCATGCATGCACATGGCGAACCTGAAATTGAAGCTGGGGGGGGGGGAGGATATTCAATAACATCCTAAACCAGTTTTTTCATGTTAGCTTTGGAGAGAGCTAGAGAACAAGCCTTCATGATCAGGAAGCTTGTTGAGCCAGCATGAGCACACGCAGAGTCAGTAGTGAGTGGCTCAATGAAGTTTACGACGAAAATATTAGGACTGACCCGGACTGGAAGGTTCCTGCACTTATGTTTGAAGCACCGAAGCAATTCGGTGTTGAGGAATCGAAGGTAAATTAGGTTTGTTCTTTTCGACTTACTTTTGATTCTAATGTAAACGCTCGTGTAAACAAATCAAAAGCTAATAAGTTGCTTCTAAAAAGGTTTTTCCGATAAACCATTTTGAAACGGTGATGAAAAAGCTATCTCATTTATTTGTTTAAAGAAAATCATAAGCTATATGTTGAAAAGAACGAGGCAACCATAAAGAGCAGTACAGGAGAATAAGGGATTATTGTTATTACATACAAAGTGACCAACGGATGCGTCCGTATGGACGTGACGCGACATTCCGTACGGACGCTGCCTCATCGTCAGCAATCGTCGCCCCCTCATCATCTATAAATATGTATCAACATGTACAGATTCGAATCTAATAAAAAGATATAGTTCACTCTCAAACACTTGTGCAAATCTCTTGTAATACGTTATCAGCACACAAGTGACGAACAGAGAAGAACACAAGGTATGGAGAAACACCAGATCAAGATCCACCTTTGTTAGTGAGAGACCATGTGGAGGTAACCCAGGTTTTGTGATGAGTAATTGACACGTGTTCTGGAAAGTTTGAGTTTGTTTTCGGGTATTTTGTGCTATTTATGGATGCTAACGATTTAATTATAATATTTTGTGCGGTGCTATGTGATGCGTTTTCATGTCGGTGTTGGCTGTAGGACTTTGAGACGGAGTCATGGCGAGCCACGGGTGACCGGACTAGGCACAGGCGGTGCTGAGGTCAGAGCGATCGAGATGTGTCGAAGACGGCGAGGACTCGAAGTGGTTGCGAGGCGTGCATGGCAAGAAACGAGGAAGCTTCCCGAAAGGTGCAGGAGTGAAATTTTGGTAAATGCGCAGGGCTGCACAAAAGGAAGTGGATTTGGTTAGAAAAAATCCATTAGTGCTATGAGTGGTTGTGACCTAATGGGTAAAGTGGTTTGTAAATCATTAGTGCTATGGGTTGTTGAGAGCTAATGGATAAAGTGCTAGGAGTTGTTGTGACCTAATGGGTAAAATGATTTATAAACCCATTACTGGAGGCTATAAATAGAGGTGCTCTCTAGTGGGAGAGATGAAGAGAAAAAGAGAGAGAAGGGTGTGAGTGATAGGGTTCCTAATGCTTGTGCTCTAGGAGAGAGTGATGTGTGCAAGAGTTAGGGTTTTCTAGTTCTCTCTTTGTGTGTGTTTTGAGTGAGACATGGAAGAGTTGATGTAAACATTCATCTCTCTTCGTCTCAATATGAGAGTTCTTGTTTTATATCTCGTGCTATTCGCTTGTTTTCTTTTTGGGTTAATGTTCTTGTTCTAGATTGAGTGCTTGAAGAGAATAGCCTTTGATTTTTGCTCTATGTTTAGAAATCAGCTTCAAGGTCTGTTGACCAGTCTTTCCAAGAGCAAAAACCAAAACCCAGTGGATATTCTTCTCTCCTTGCTGCAAGTATAGCTTGTTGATTTGCTTTGAACGGGAAATTACCACAAAGCTCCTTGGCTAGCCCATTCCCGAGAGCAAAGACTTAAACCATAGTGCTTCTTTTGCCTTTTCAGCTTTTAGTTTTTGCTTTTTGTGGCTGTTTTTGGACTGCAATCAGCTCTCCTTGTTCAGTTTGTGCAGGTGTGTTGCTGTCCTAAAGGTTCGGCCAGGAGGGCTGTTTGTGTTTGCTGTTTGTTGCCCACAGCCTAGCAGTTTTTTTCAAGTCTTTATCATCCTTGTTTTGGGTTGTGTTTTGTGCAGAGTTTGACCAGGTTCTAGTGCTGTTTTCTTGCTGTTCTTTAATTAGTTTTGTGCTATCTTTTGTGCTAATTTTTTAGTCTTTGTCTACCATTTCTTGCTGTTGATTGTTAGCTACTTTCTCTTGTTGTGTTTCACTATTTTTTTGCCGATTTAATCTTCCGAAAAACAAATTTGAGGATTCCAAGCCTTCGAGTATTTGGTCTCTTCTTTTTCTGTTATTTCTCGGCATGTCTCGGAGGTCTCAGTTTTTCTTTCTTTTAAATCTCATCTGAGATTTTCAGTTTACGTTGTGTGTGAATACTTTGGGGGATAAATTTTTAAAGTCACCATTCACCCCCCCTCTGTTGCCATTTCTGATCCTTCAATTGGTATCAAAGCCGGTTAGTTCTCATCTATAGATCTTAACTGGTCTGCGAGCCATAGCAACAGATAGGTATTCCACCAAGCCTCCTATCTTCGATGGGGTCGACTATCCCTTTTGAAAGAATAGGATGGAGTCTTACATACAGGCTCAGGGCTATGCGATTTGGCAAAAAGTAAAGACTCATTTTGTTGTTCCTGCCGATGAGAACATCACTGTTAATAACATGTTTGATGTTGAGGCAAATGCTAAGGCAAGAAACATCATAATCCAATGTCTGAGCCGAAATGAGTTCGATCGCATTTCTCATCACTCGTCGGCCTACGACATCTGGGTGACTTTTGATGCATACCATGAGAGCACCACTCAGATTAAGACTGTACGACAGGACCAGTTCAAACGAGATTACAACAAGTTTGAAATGCTCGCTCGTGAGTCCTTGGATAAGTGTTTTGCGAGATTTCACAAGATTCTGAGCAACCTCCGAGCCGTCGGTCTCACATACTCCGACTTGGACAATGCTCGTCAGATGCTCTCGGCCTTGGATTTACGAGTTTAGGAGATAAAGGTGATCACCATCAAGGACACCACTGACCTTTCGATATTGACTCTTGATGCGTTGTACTGACGCTTCAAGACTCACGAGATTGACATTATCTCTCGTAAGTCAAAGTCTCAGTCGATGGCTTTGGTTACCGATCCTAGTCCTGCTTCTGGTGTTTTCTCAGATAGTGCTACTGGTTTTTCCCTAGCTGCTCTCTGTGAAGTAACCGATGATCAATTAGAGCAGCTACCAGAGGACCAACTAGCCCTTTTAGCCAGAAAGTTTTCGCATGCCTACAAGAGAGTAAGGGACAGAAAAAGGACTGGGTCGATAATTTGTTTCGAGTGTGATGGCCCCAACCACATTCGAGCAAATTGCCCCAAGCTGGAGAAGGGCAAGAACAACTATGGTAGTGTGAGCAAGAACGACTAAATCAACAAGAACCGCAATAAGAAGCCTCTTGCTCATGTTCAAGGCAAAGAGAAGAAGTTCCGCAACTTTGGCAAAGCCAAGATGCTCTTCCATCGCGTCCTCACCGCATTCGACGACTTCGACTTCAGCGACGTGGAGGGGTGGAGCGACGACAACAACAAGGATGATCAAGATCCCAAGGATGGCGACGACTTCATCGGCATGTGCTTCATGGCCAACAAGACCGACGTCAGCGACAACGAACTCTACAACGACTCCGATGAGGTATGCCCCTCCTACGACCAGCTCAATGATGCATTTCTTAAGCTAGGAAAGTTTTATACTAGATCTAGAGCTAGGGTTGTTGATCTTGAGAAGGAAGTAGAGAGATTGTCACGAGAGCCTACTTCACTTATATCTGCTCCCTCTCGTGACGAATGTGATGTATGTTCTTCCTTACTTGGAGATATAAAGAAATTAAGGACCTCTCATGATAGTTTGATTTCTAAGCTTGATATGGTCAAGGTGGAGAATGTTAGTCTGCTTACTGAATTAGAAAAGAGTAGGGTAGTTGCTCTTTCATCTACTGATGTTCAGACTACTTCTTGCATCTCATGTGAGGATAACGACAATGCTTTTAGAGGTCTTTATACTATGCTTCTTGATCTGCTTGAAACATGTGAAAATTGCAATAATCTAAAAATGAATTTAAAGAAGGCAGATCATAAAATTGCTGAATTACATGCCTCTTTACTTGAACCTATTGCTTCATGTTTGAACTGTCCTAAATTAACTGCCGAACTTAAATCTGTTTCCAAGCAATTCCAAGAAATGGTTGACCATAACAAGAAAATAGCTCAATATGCGTCTAAGGACCCTGTTAGCTCACCATGCAATAACTGTGAAAAACTAAAATTTGAACTCATTGCTTTGGATGATAAATGTGTGAAGCTAAGGACCTTCTAGAGAAGCCACAATCTTGTTGTAATGTGTGTGCGGGTGTGGGAGAGAAGCCCAAGGATAAGGTAGAGACGCTTAGCAACGTGAACCAAATGGCTAGCAGTAGGACTGTCCATTCTAAGTTGGCTGTGCGTGCACAAGCCATTCACTCTTCTGCTATTGGTTCTTCTTCTATTCCCTTACCTTCTGCTGTCTCCTCTTCCCCCTGCTCTTCTTGCATCTCTCTCTTTCGGGAGTGTCAGTATCTTATGAACACTCTTGAGAGATTTGTTGGAGGCAAAAAGAAGCTAAATCTTATTCTAGACCAGTCCAAGATTTACAAATTCAATCAAGGTCTAGGATATGATTTTTTTGAGGATATTAGGAAGCATCCACCTGCTATTCTCAGATCCAAAGCAGCAGGTGTGATCGAGGTCAAGCCCAGAACTGAAAAGGTTAAGTTTAAATCTGCGGGCTTTGTCCAAATGATTTCTGACAGTAAGGTGGCCTCACCTGTTGCTTCGACCTTTCAGAAGGCGAAGCCCCATCATGTTACTTCTACCTCTCAGAAGGTAAAGTATTATTGTACCTTCTATCAGAAGGATGGACACATGATCGAGAGATACTTCAGGCATGCCAAGATCGCGCGGAGAGACCGTGTTCAGACTCTTAGGCGTATTCAGGGTCAGCCCCAGACCTTGAGTACACCTAAGACCGACACGAGGTCTAGAGTTGTTCAGTCTGAGGTGTTTAGGCAGGGTCGAGGACTTGATTTTTCTAGTTCTTCTGATTTTCGTCCTCGATTTGCCTTGGTTCATGATATCCGCCGTCTTGAGGGTAGATCTCGTTTCCCCCATCGAGATAGCTACCCGCGGCGAGATCAGCATGTTGCTGGTGCTTCGACTCGCTCTTCCATAGCAATCAAGCCCAACAACAGCTTTAGGTCTACTCATAGACCTTCTGGCTCTCTGAGCGACGGAGAGCGTAGGGTAGTTAGAGGTCAGTCGTGTGTGACTACTTCTTCTGCTCGTCGTGTGACTCAGTATTGGATTCCAAAATCTCTTTTGATTTATCCCAGTACTGAGCCATCCCTCTCTCGTTGATTCAGGTTCGCTGGGCAAGGAAGGGAGAGGTTTGGCTTGTTGACTCTGACTGTTCTCGACACATGACCGGAGACTCCCGTTGGTTCTCTTTCTTAGCCCGAGCTCTAGGTGATGAGATGATCACCTTCGGAGATGTCTCATCTGGATGCGTCATCGCTAAAGGTACTGTGCGCGTTAATGATTCATTTATTCTGAAAGATGTTTCCTTAGTGAGTAAGCTGCAGTACACTTTGCTTTCAGTTTCTCAGCTTACCAATAGCGGTTTCGAGGTGAGCTTTAAGAAAAACAATTGCAAAATTCTTGATTTTTCAGGGAGTCTGGTTTGCGGGATTTCTAGATATGGGAGAATTTTTTGTGCTGATTTTGTTGAGTCTTCTGGTGATTCTCTCAGGTGTTTAATTGCTTTTGAGTCCCGTGACCTCACGTTCTGGCATAGGAGACTTGGTCATATCGGATTTGACCATTTGACCCAAGTTAGTGGCCACGATCTCATTCGTGGTCTGCCTAAACTCAAGATGGTCAAAGATCTAGTTTGCACTCCTTGCCGGCACGGCAAAATGGTTGTCGCTTCTCATCCGCCGGTCACAGTGACTATGAGCGATCCGTAGTGACAATGGCACGAGTTCAAGAATTCCTACTTTGAGAGGTTTTGCGATGAGACAGGTGTAGAGCACCAGTTCTCTTCTCCGTACGTCCCTCAACAAAATGGCATTGTAGAGAGGAAGAATCGTACCTTGGTCGAGATAGCCAGGACGATACTTAATGAGTATTCTACACCTAGGAAGTGTTGGACTGAGGCGATAGCCGCCGCGTGCCATATTTCAAACAGAGTTTTTCTAAGAGCACACATGCATCGCACCTCTTATGAGTTGAGATACGGGCGAAAGCCCAGTGTCTCTCATTTTCGTGTGTTTGGTTGCAAGTGTTTTATTCTGAAGTCTGGAAACCTAGATAAGTTCGAGTCATGTTCTTGTGTTGGGATTTTTCTGAGTTACTCGACTTCTTCGCGGACGTATAGGGTCTGGAGCTGCGAGTCTAGCAAAATGCTAGAGACCTGCGAGGTGACCTTCGATGAGGCCAGTCCAGGGACTAGGCCCGATATCTCAGGTTCAGTAGAGCAGTCCAAAACTATCTTTGTGGATGATGAGAAGGATGAAGATGAGGGTTGTATACCCGATCCAGTTTCTCCGCCCCTTGAGGTTCCTGCTTCTTCCACCGCACCTCAAGGAGATCAGCTCATTCCTTCCGCATCCTCAGGAGCTAGTGGCTCTGTTCCTACCTCATTAGCTCATGAGGTAGAGGCCACTACTTCTTCTCATCCAGGATCTCCCCATTATATCCAGAAAGATCATCCTTTAGAGCAGATAATAGGAGATCTCTTTGAGCACGTCACACGCTCAAAGTCTGGCATATCTCACTTCTGTATCCACTCTGCCTTCGTTGCCTCGTTCGAGCCCAAGGATGTCAGTCATGCTCTTTCTGATGAGTCTTGGGTCAATGCCATGCATGAGAAATTGGAAAATTGTGAGAGAAACAAGGTCTGGTCGCTTGTCGAGCCCCCTAGAGATTATAATGTCATAGGTACCAAGTGGGTGTTCAAAAATAAGCAGAGTGAGGGTTTCTCCCAAGTTGAGGGTTTAGATTTTGAGTAGACCTTTGCCCCTATAGCTAGGTTAGAAGCCATTAGAATTTTGCTTGCTTTCGCGGCGTCTAAGGGCTTCAAGCTTTACCAGATGGATGTCAAGAGTGCTTTCCTCAATGGGTTTATTGAGGAATAGGTTTATGTTAGGCAGCCTCCAGGTTTCGAAAACCCCAAATATCCAAACCATGTCTACAAGCTTTTCAAAGCCCTGTATGGACTTAAGCAAGCCCTCTAGAGCTTGGTATGAGAGGCTTAAGTCCTATCTGTTGAGTCATAGGTCTTAGATGGGTAAGGTAGACAAGACCTTGTTCATTCGCAGGTATGGCAATGACCTTTACTCGTCCAGATTTATGTGGATGGCATCATCTTTGGCGGCTCTTCTCATGCTCTTGTTTCCCAGTTTTCGGATGTCATGAGCACCGAGTTTGAGATGAGCATGATGGGCGAGTTGAGCTTCTTCCTTGGATTCCAGATCAAGCAGACTCGGAAGGGTACCTTCTTACATCAGGGCAAGTACACTCGAGACCTCTTAAAGCGCTTTGACATGAGTGATGGCAAGCCAGTGTCAACTCCGATGGTATCATCAGCTTCACTCGATCCAGATGAGAATGGCGAGCCAGTTGATCAAAAGGAGTACAAAAGCATGATTGGCTCTCTCTTGTCACTGCCTCGAGACCGAACATACACTTCTCTGTGTGTCTGTGTGCTCGATTTCAGGCTTCTCCTCGCGTATCTCACCGTCAAGCGGTGAAGCGCATCTTTCGGTACCTTCAAGCTACCATTGACTATGGTATCTGGTACTCTTCCTCTTCCTGTCTTTCCCTTAGAGCCTACTCGGACGCAGATTTTTCTGGCTGTAGGATAGACAGAAAGAGCACTTCTAGCACCTGCCAATTCATTGACACTTCTCTTGTTTCTTGGTCTTCTAGGAAACAGTCCGGTGTTGCACAGTCCACCGCAGAGGCCGAGTATGTTGCTGCTGCCAGTTGTTGTAGCCAGATACTTTGGATGGCTTCGACCCTACGGGACTTTGGGTTAATTATAGACAGTGTTTCAATCTTTTGTGATAACACTTCTGCCATTAACATTGCTAATAACCCAGTGCAACACTCTCGGACCAAGCACATTGACATCAGGTTTCACTTTCTCAGAGACCATGTGGAGAAAGGTGACATAGTGCTCCAGTTTGTGGAGAATGACCACCAATTGGCAGATATCTTTACCAAGCCTTTGGATAGCCCTAGGTTTTCAGCCTTACGGGGAGAGCTTGGGGTGGTCTGTCTGTATGGATTATTGTGAGGGGGAGCTTTGTGCTTTATGCTTTATCATATTTATATGCTTCTATTTCTCTTTATTGCATTGCATAAGGGTTCATTCGGTTTAGTCCTTTCAGCATAGATTAGAGTGCTTCTCTCGTCTAGTTGCTCAGTCTTCTTCCTCTCATCTTGTGACGATACGATGCTGCTTATTAGCTGTCTCTCTTCTCACTAGGTTGATTTCACTCACTTCTTATAGGTTTAGCGAGGGTTGGGCCACCCTTGGGTAGACAGGGAACGTGTTTACTCCCTAGTGTGTTAGAAGACCAGCTGATAGTCCTAGAGTCTCATGGGGTAGATGAGAGTCAGTCTGAGATATAGTATCCTATATATCTTGTCTATACTTTAAGGACTATCTTTCTGATTTCTTTGTTAGCTTCTCGTTTTATTGCTTTGGTTCAGAGGGAGTTTATTTGGGAGCTTCTAGATTTTACTTTTGACATAACTCAACTTGAACTAAAAGTGCATCTTATGTTGAGGGGGAGCTGGATTTTCTTGCATTTCATTCTGCATTGTAATATAACTACATGGAGTCTTGATTATTATCCTTTTATGACATAAAACAATTGCTTTACATGTTGCCATGATCTGTGCTTAATTGATAGATTTATCATGACTTTATATGTGTAGTCTAGTCTTTGCCATGATAAGTTAATTAAAAATGCTTAACTTGAATTAAATCCTGTCATGGTTAGCTCTTGAGAATAGTCTGTCTTTCGTTATCCTTTTATGATTCATGCCATGTCAAATAGGCTGAGTTCAGTTTTGAATCTCTATTGAGCTTTAGATTGAGCTATGCTAGTTCCTTTATGAAGCATGAACTATCTTTAACTTCTTGGTCTAGAACTAAATTTGGCAAAATCAAAAAGATCTCTTTTGTGCGAAAAAACTAATCACACCAATTCTTTCTGATGAGACTGCTTGCTATTGCACTAGGCACAAAGTCAGGGGGAGTTTTGGTTGACCAAGATCATCTTCTTAAGCTTCTCGCTTGGAGTGGTTGCATAAGGCTTGAGATCTAGCACATGGCTAAGCATTTAAAAAAAATTTATGAATGGTTGAAGCTTAGGAGGTAGTTGTGGATGGTTCCTAGTCCAGGACTTGCTTTGCTAAGATAAAGCCAAAAATGATTTTTAGAAAAAGTCATTTTTGAACTAGTAGCACTCTAAACCGGCTCAATATTAGCTTCTTAATTCCACTTAGATTATTTGACATGGCTTGCATAATCCTTGGATACCTTTAGCTAGACCATAATCTTGGTTGACTTGACTTGCTAAGAAAATTGGCTAAATTTTAAATTATGGCTTATTTGGTCTAACTTGTCTATGCATAAATCGTTATGATCTTGATAGCATTCTTATGAGTTATGGCTTGGTGTAATACTTAAAAAGTCATTTAGGATAATCTTCATGGCTCCGAATGCTTAAAATAAAAAACTTGAGGTCATTTCATCCTCTCTTGAGCTCCTTGATGATTTTATTGCCAAAGGGGGAGAATTTTGGAGAAAAAGCCTTCTGGAGCTTTGCAGAAAATTTTGCCCTTTCAGTTCTGCTCCAGTTTTCTCTTTTGTCGACATGGTCTTGAGTTTTCTTGTTTTTTTTAGACCATGTTTGACTCACAAACTCAACTTTATATGTTTTTTCTGTGTTTGTTAATATACTTATCAAGGGGGAGATTGAGTGACCATGTGGAGGTAACCCAGGTTTTGTGATGAGTAATTGACACATATTCTGGAAAGTTTGAGTTTGTTTTCGGGTATTTTGTGCTATTTATGGATGCTAATGATTTAATTATAATACTTTGTGCAGTACTATGTGATGCGTTTTCTTATCGGTGTTGGCTGCAGGACTTTGAGACGGAGTCGTGGCGAGGCACGGGTGACCAGACTAGGCACAGTCGGTGCTAAGGTTAGAGCGGTCGAGATGTGTCGAAGACGGCGAGGACTCGAAGTTGTTGTGAGGCGTGCGCGGCAAGAAGAGGAAGCTTCCCGAAAGGTGCAGGAGTGGAATTTTGGTAAATGCGCAGGGCTGCACAAAAGGAAGTGGATTTGGTTAGAAAAAATCCATTAGTGCTATGAGTGGTTGTGACCTAATGGGTAAAGTGGTTTGTAAATCCATTAGTGCTATGGGTTGTTGAGAGCTAATGGATAAAGTGCTAGGAGTTGTTGTGACCTAATGGGTAAAGTGATTTATAAACTCATTACTGGAGGCTATAAATAGAGGTGCTCTCTAGTGGGAGAGATGAAGAGAAAAAGAGAGAGAAGGGTGTGAGTGATAGGGTTCCTAATGCTTGTGCTCTAGGAGAGAGTGATGTGTGCAAGAGTTAGGGTTTTCTAGTTCTCTCTTTGTGTGTGTTTTGAGTGAGACATGGAAGAGTTGATGTAAACATTCATCTCTCTTCGTCTAAATATGAGAGTTCTTGTTTTATATCTCGTGCTATTAGCTTGTTTTCTTTTTGGGTTAATGTTCTTGTTCTAGAATGAGTGCTTGAAGAGAATAGCCTTTGATTTTTGCTCTATGTTTAGAAATCAGCTTCAAGGTCTGTTGACCAGTCTTTCCAAGAGCAAAAACCAAAACCCAGTGGATATTCTTCTCTCCTTGCTGCAAGTATAGCTTGTTGATTTGCTTTGAACGGGAAATTGCCACAAAGCTCCATGGCTAGCCCATTCCCGAGAGCAAAGACTTAAACCACAGTGCTTCTTTTGCCTTTTTTGCTTTTAGTTTTTGCTTTTTGTGGCTGTTTTTGGACTGCAATCAGCTCTCCTTGTTCAGTTTGTACAGGGTGTGTTGCTGTCCTAAAGGTTCGGCCAGGAGGGCTATTTGTGTTTGCTGTTTGCTGCCCACTGCCTAGCAGTTTTTTTTCAAGTCTTTATCTTCCTTGTTTTGGGCTGTGTTTTGTGCAAAGTTTGACCAGGTTCTAGTCCTGTTTTCTTGCTGTACTTTAATTAGTTTTGTGCTAATTTTTTAGTCTTTGTCTACCATTTCTTGCTGTTGATTGTCAGCTGCTTTCTCTTGTTGTGCTGCACTATTTTTTTGCCGATTTAATCTTTCGAAAAGCAAATTTGAGGATTCCAAGCCTTCGAGTATTTGGTCTCTTCTTTTTCTGTTATTTCTCGGCATGTCTCGGAGGTCTCAGTTTTTCTTTCTTTTAAATCTCATCTGAGATTTTCAGTTTACGTTGTGTGTGAATACTTTGGGGGATAAATTTTTAAAGTCACCATTCACCCCCCTCTGTTGCCATTTTTGATCCTTCAGTGAGAAACATCACAATGCATTACTTGGTGTTCTTGCTTCGATTGATTCCTTGCGCGAATCACTACAAGTTCTTCTTGATCCTCCCCATGAGGATCCTCCACCACCACGTCCACCGGTGGCCACCACCTTCATCGTGATCGGCCACAGATCTACGCCGGCTCGTCGTCGTCCATGGGAGGCGCACGACATCTTCCCACCGACGAGGGCTCCGCGCTACGGACCTTACCGACGCCCGACGTATGCCTCCACGGCGGCTAACCGCCATCCCGGCCTCCGGATCCGGGCCCCAACCCCCCCCACCGGCCTCCTCTACAGAGGATGCACACTCCTCTACCAATATCTAGAAGAAGAGGGGAGGGGGAGGGGGCCGGCAGCGACCCGATGATGGCGCGCGGCGCGACTCGGCGACGCGCCGAGGCGCGCAGCCACGGCACGCGGCCACGACGCGACCGATGACCCGGTGACGGTGCGCGGCACGCGAGCGCCCCCGCCGCTACTCGGCGACGACGCAGCGCGACCACGGCGCTGCCGGCGACGGTGACGCGCGCGCGACCCGACCGGCGGCGGCGCTGCACGCGAGCGCCCCCGACGCGACTTCGGCGACGCGGCGCGGCGACACCACGGCGCGCTGCGGGCTACCCGGTGACGCGGCACGCGTCGCGCAGCACACGAGCGGTCGTCGGCGCAGCGACGGCGCGCGGCACGCGAGCCCAATTGGCGACGGCGCTTGGCCGACGCCGGCGGCGGCATATGCCCTGGCGGCTTGGGTTTGGGAGTTAGGGCAACCCTAACCCTAACTCCCTTGCTTTTATATGGCTACCCAGAAATGGGTTTTGGCCCAATAACTCCCATCTCCCCACTTGGGCCTAAAGGCCAAACAGGCCTGAGCCCAAGTTTAGCGAATTTTGCAGATTCCCCCTATATTTCGAGGAAACTGCAGAATTTTCTTGCCAATCGTATTCTATTGTAATATTTGCAGTGCAGTCCATATGCTTCTTTATAATTGTACCCGTTAGTTTGTATTTTATAAATTAGCATTTCAGTCCCTACAGGACCTGAAAATTATGTAATTGTTTAAATGAATGTTCAATTAAATTTCGCTATCTTTAGTAACTTTGCATTAAAATTCCCATTTAGTAAGTATCATTGTACTTAATAATTTAGAATTTCTGCAAAATATTATGAATACATACCTACAACAAATACCATGATCACAACTTATGACACATTGCTATATTTCTTTGTACGCTATGCCATACAATGAATTGGTGTTTACCACCAATATTGTGATTACACGGAATTATAAATATAACCACATGTTATATTTAATTTGGGTATATATTCATTCGGATTATAATACTCCTATTGTTTTCCACATAATTTGCATTTTATTACAACATTACCATACATATTAATTTACCTCATGTAAATTACTCATTTTATGGTATATTTTTCATGTAGGCTCTAAAATGGCTACCAAAGATTTTGAGCCCCTCTCTCGATGGTATCAACTACTCTACATGGGCTATGGACCTGAAAATCAACCTAACCACACGTGGGTTACAAAGGGTGATATTCGGTCCTCCAATTGATCAAATTCCACCGGATATTGTGAAATATTCCGTTTTGAGCACAATACGGAATCACGTACATCCGGATTTGAAGGCTGAATATCTGTATGAGGAGAATTCTGGTAAGAAAGTTGACAAAACTGAACTTTGTTAAAACTGTGGTTGCTACAACCATTCTACCAAGAAATAGCGTACCCCGAAGCACCTTGTGAACCTCTACCTCCAGTCTTTGGCTCAAGGCAAGAATGCTCAAGAGAAGAGATTTGAAGCACACTTCAATCTCCCATGCAACAATAATGAAGTCGGATGCTCTCAAAAGTTCGTTCACGAACTCAAAAACACATGTACTTCTCCAAAGAAAGATGATCTTCTGAGCCACGAGGACACACTTGAAGAATTTACTTCTCAAGACATGTTTGGAGATCTTATTTAGACTCCTATTGTCATAGCTACTAAGTACTACTGTGTTGTAATATAAACAATGTTGTCATCTATATTGTACGCTTGCATGCTACAATCATATATCAAACATATTCGGTATTATAACTAAGTTTGTATGTCTTCTATATATACCACTATAAGAATTTCATTAAATTCTTTTTTATGTATTTCATTAAATTCTTCTTTTGTGTATATAGATTTTTGGAGTCAATTCAATGGAGGAGGAATTATGCCTTGTGGATAGTGGTACCACAAACTCTATACTTAGGGACACAAAATATTTTCTAACTCTTACAAAGAGGAAAGGAAATATTTTAACTATCCCTGGACGTGATGCAATGATAGTAGGCTCTGGTCGCGCCTCTATCACTCTCCCTATGGGTACATAATTAGAAATTGAGGATGCACTCTTGTATCCCGATTCAACACGTACCCTACTCAGTTATAGAGATATCCGTCAGAATGATTTCCATGTTGAAACCCAAAATGATAACAAAGAGGAATATCTCCTCTTAACCAAAAATAACGGATATGGCAAACAAGTATTAAAAAAATTTCATCTTTAACCTCTGGATTATACTATATATACATCAAACCGATTCAACATATTGCGTACAAAGTAATTTTCCAACACACTAATACATTCCAAACATGGCATGATCGCCTTGGCCACCTAGGCATTGGAATGATGAGGAAAATTATTAGCAATTCCATTTGTCATACATACTTCAAAACAAAATTTTCAGAATCCTTAGATTTTGTGTGCACTTCCTGTGCCACAGGAAAATTGATTTTAAGACCCTCTTATCTTAAAATTAGAGCTGAACCACTTAAATTTCTTGAACGCATTCAAGGAGATATATGTAGTCCTATACAACCATTGTGTGGATCATTCAGGTACTTCATGGTTCTCATTGACGCATCTACTAGATGATGACATGTGTGTCTTTTATCCACACGAAACCATGTATTTTCCAAGTTAATTGATCAAATTATCCAATTACGAGCACATTACCCTGAATATCGAATTCAATCAATTCGAATGGACAATGCTGCTGAATTTTCATCCCATGTCTTCAATGACTATTGTATGGCTCTTGGGATATAAGTTCAACACTCTGTTCTATATGTTCATACACAAAATGGTTTAGCAGAATCTCTTATCAAGAGAATCAAGCTCATTGTAAGACCATTGCTACAGAATTGCAACTTACCAACATCATATTGGGGTCATGCAGTTTTACACGCTGCTGACTTAATCCAATTGCGCCCAACTGCATATCATAGCACTTCCCCGCTACAATTAGTACGTGAAAATCCACCAGATATTTCTCATCTGCGAAAGTTCGGTTGCGCTACATACGTACCGATCTCACCACCGCAGCGTACATCAATGGGACCGCACAGGAAACTTGGGATCTATGTTGGGTATAAATCTTCGTCAATTATAAAATACCTCAAGCCCCTAACTGGGAACCTGTTTATGGCCTGGTACGCTATTGCGTATTAAATGATGAACATTTCCCGGCATTAGGGGGAGACAACAAGTACCAAACTCAATGCTAGGAAATTGATTGGAATGTTCAAGCCATTCCTGCCTCAGATCCACGTACCGGAGAGACTGAACTTCAAGTTCAGAAACTCATTCGTTTGCAAAACATTGCAAATAATCTGCCAGATGTATTTACTGCTTATAAGGGTGTCACAAAATCCTATAATCCTGCCAGAAATATGCCTAAAAGAGTGGAGGTACCGCAAAAAAACCACTCAACTCCCAGTTGAAAACAAGAGGGGGAGAATTACGGCACAAGTGGTGGATACAGATTCTAACAAGCGACTACGCTCGGACTGGAATCAATGGAAGAATGCAATTCAAGTGGAGTTAGCCTCGCTCAAGAAAAGAAATGTATTCACCAATGTGATACATACACCTGCCAATGTATTCTCTGTCGGTTTCAAATGGGTTTTCATCCGCAAACGGAATGAAAACAATGAGGTGGTGAGATACAAAGCAAGGCTTGTAGCATAGAGTTCACGCAGAGACCCGGCATTGACTTCAATGAAACTTATTCTCCAGTAATGAGTGGAATAACATTCCGATACTTAATTTCATTGGCAGTACAAAATCATCTATCTTTGCAGTTGATGGATGTAGTGACTGCATACCTTTATAGGTCACTTGATTCGGACATACATATGAAAGTTCCTGATGGAATTTCAATTTCGAATCCAAGCGCAAATTGCAATACGTATTGTGTAAAATTGAACAAGTCTTTATACGGCATGAAACAGTAGGGTAGAATATGGTATAACCGACTAAGTGAGTTCCTAACCAAAAAGGGATACTCCAACAATGATGATTGCCCATGCGTGTTCATCAAAAGATCCTCAACAGGATTTTGTATTATATCTGTGTATGTTGATGATCTCAATATCATTGGTAATACACAAGATATAGATGAAGCACGTAATCATCTTATGACGGAATTTGAAATGAAGAATTTGGGTAAAACCAAATTTTGCTTAGATATACAACTTGAGCACCTTCATACAGGCATACTAGTGCATCAATCAGCCTATGTCTAAAAAATATTGGAGAAATTCAATATGGACAAAGCATATCCATCGAAAATCCCCATGGTTGTTCGATCTCTAGACATGGACAAAGATCCATTTAGACCCCAAGATGACAATGAAGAGCTATTGGGACCTGAGGTTCCATATCTCAGTGCTATTGGAGCGCTTATGTACCTTGCAAATTGCACCCGGCTGGATATTGCATTTGTAGTAAATCTACTTGCTAGATATAGTGCTGCTCCAACTAAAAGACATTGGGTAGGAGTGAAGAATATCCTTAGATATCTTCAAGGCACTAAAGATCTCGGTCTATTCTTCCAGAAGAATAAACATATGGAATTAATAGGATATTCAGATGCTGGCTATTTATAAAATCCCCATAATGCCATATCTCAAACAGACTTTGTATTTTTACATGGTAGAACAGTCATCTCTTGGAAGTCCTCGAAACAGACTCTAGTGGCTACATCCACTAATCATTCTGAAATAATTGCATTGTATGAAACATCACGTGAATGTGTGTGGCTTCGCAGAATGATTAACCACATACAACAATCATGTGGTATAGGTGCTATCGCATCACCCACCATTATCTACGAAGATAATGCTGCTTGCGTTGTTCAAATGCAAACGGGTTACATAAAGAGCAATATCACAAAATATATTGCAGCTAAACTATTTTACCCACATGAATTACAAGAGAGTGGGGAAATAAATATTCTACAAACTAAGTCTTGTGATAATCTCGCAGACTTATTCACTAAGTCATTATCAACTTCCACATTCCTGAAATGTGTTCATGGAATTGGTATGCGAAGACTATGTGATTTGCAGGCGTCAGGGGGAAAAATCTCCTAAGACTTAACCCGTTCAAATATAAATATTGTACTCTTTTCCTTTATGAGTTTTTCTCTAAGGTTTCTCATCAAGGTTTTTCATGAGGTAATATGACAACGTAATCATACATATATTATATTTCTATTTTTCCCCACAGGGGTTTTTAAGGAGATATAATCAAATATATGTCATATCATTTTTTTCCTTAAATTTTTCCACTAGGTTTTAAAGGAGTTTTTCATGGCATATCTACTTTACAGATTCTCCTCATATTTTTTCTACAGGGTTTTGGAGGAGTTTTTCCAAGATGACGAATCAAGGTGATCATATGAAGACACATTGGTCAAGGGGGAGTATTACATACAAAGTGACCAACGGACGTGTCCGTACGGACGTGACGCGATGTTCCATACGGACGCCGGCTCGTCCGTATGGAACGTCGCGTCATGTCCGTACGGACGCGTCCGTTGGTCACTTTGTATGTAATAATTGTCAAACTGTGATATTGAAAAGAACAAAGCTGCATGACCCTAATCCCCATCTCAAATTTCCAATACTACAATACTAAACTCGCAGTAAGCTAGATTACGGCTAATCCCATTCTTTACCTACCAAATTTACCTACCGGACCAACAAAATCCCCAGCCCTAATCAAAGGGGCAAAATTCACTAACCTGGGCTGCTGTGCTGGAGACACTGTCCTCCAGCCCTGGACGAGTGCCTCCGGTTGCGCTTCCCCTCCCCTTCCGCGTCCGGCCATCACTCGTCCCTGCGCTAGGGTTCTCGCTGCTCCTTTCAGTGGCACGCGTTTTGCACAGAGGCGTGACGAGAGGCGCGCCGCCAAGAGGGCTTTTAATTAGGATCGATTCCTTTATGGGGTAGCAGGCGCCGGCAATTCACGTGAGCAAAACTAAAGGCCAGGCCGCAGCTCCAGCGTGGCATCTAACGTACACATGACAGAACAGATGAGGGAAATACAGTGACTGCTAGGTGGGTCCGATCTGTACGTAGGACGTAAGCTTTGTGATGGCAAATTAAAAATCCTGATTGCTATTGCACAATCAATGAAAAAAATTTGTATTTCAGTCGATTGTGCTGTAACATTTTTTCTCATGTATGTAATATTTTTTGCTCATGTTTATAATATTTTTAGCCCATATATGCAACATTTTTTTTGCATGTACATAGGAAAAATATTGCATACATAGACAAAAATTTATTTCTCATGGATGCAATATTTTTCTCCCATGTTTACAATATTTTTAGCCTATATTTGCAATATTTGTTTGCATGTATATAACATTTTTCGCTTAGAAATGTTGCATATATAGGAAAAATATTGCATACATAGACGAAAAATATTACAAATATGGTCGAAAAATATTGTATATATAGAAAAACATGTTGCAACAAATCGACTAAAATGCAAATTTTTTCAGTCGCCTGTGTAATAGATAGTCCCATTTAAAATCTATAGCTTAAGGAAACATTTTGATCTAAAATATGTATTTTTGTGAAATAGCCTTTTAAATCTATAGTTTTGTGATAGTTTTATTAAAATATTTGTAGTTTTACCAAATTTACTCTTTTTTTAATATTTCAATCGTATGGCTCTAGTCTCAATATAACAAAAGAACAATAGAGAGATTGCTATCCATACGAAGCTGTTTCATGTAACACCAAGAGGAAGTAGACGCAGCATAACACTAACATACGTAGCTGCTGCTTATTCGTTCGTGCGGATATAACTCCACTCCACTCTAGAAGTGGGAGTTGGGCAGTGTCGTGCCGGCACGGTCCGGGCTCATCATGCTTTGGGCCGATTCGTGCCGTGCCGGTTTAGCTCAGTCATCCCACCGTGCCGTACCGTGCTAGCCCGCCTCACCTCCGGCCAGGCCTAAGCACGACTCAAAGCCCGCCGTGCCGACGTTCGTGCTGTACCAACCCAAGCCCAACCCAAAGTAACTATGCACGACGAAGGCGGCGACGATAATTGTGACGACGTCCATCATCTTCCTTTCTCTCGTATCTGCCTCGTTGAAAATTAATTGAAGTTGAATTAGTTGTATGAAAACATGGGTACGCAATGACGTAAATATTTCGGGAAAAGTGAAATTGCATTGATATTTTAAAATACAATGTTACTGTCTTGTTAAAAACCTTACGCCCAGAGTGGGGTTCCCCGAGTAAGGAAAAGAGTATAGTAACAACATATGTATAAACTAACTATAACAATATAGTACATAGTAGCTACTCATCAATATCTAGGTCGTTCAAACATTCGAGATCAGCGTACGCCTGCACGATTTCAGAATCCTCAAGTTGATGTTGTTGCCGCTATTTAACTAATTCCCAGTCTTTGGCACATGTGATTACGTCCATACCATCCTAGGTGTGAGGGATGATCTCCTTTCTTCGATTATTTTTCCTACTGTACTGAACGTCGCTTCTGAAGAGATGGTGGACGCCGGCACCAGCAGAACATCCCGTATGAAATGTGACAGCACAGGAAATATTCGCTTGTTGTTCTTCTACCACTCGAGCAAGTCTATCTTGCCTCCACCAGTAAGATCATGATCAACATTTTTAAAATCATGCTCCAAGTAGTGGTTCAGCTCCGAGACAGGATTCCACTTAGAGACTGCCTGAGGCTGAGAGGATGAAGAAGTAAACTTGCCCTTTAACTTCTTCCATAAGTGTGATGTTAAGCTTGTCTTTCCTTGGTGGGTCTACTGTGAGGTCTCCGATCTTCTGCTGCTGCCAAACTTGTCATGATACATTTGGAAAACATGAAAAAGCTCCTTTTTAACATGTGCGAAAGCTTCTGAATATTCAAGACAAAGGCATTCACCTATTCCCTCCATGGCAATCTATAAACCTGCCAACTTTTTGTAGGATAAAAAATAATAACAAAACAATACAAGTGTGAAATAGAACCAAAATATTTAATAAATTTTTCTTCCATTGCTATGACGGCATGGCTTAAAAGGGGATCCTCCCTAAATTTGGCAATTTTGTCTGCAATTAACCAAACAAACTCTATAACTAAGCAGGAGGTAGGATAATAAACACCAGATAGAATATTTGTGGCTTTATAAAAAGGTCTTAAAAACTCTCAAAAATGATTAGCAATCTGCCAATCTGAATTAGTAACTATCAATTTATTAATTTGAGAGTTAGCATTGACAAAAACGGATATAAGATTTTTGTACCCTTGTAACTTCTTTAACATAATATATGTTGAATTCCACCTCACTTTCATGTCAAGACTAAATTTTCTAGGCTCTCTCCCATTGGCTGCGTAGTACTCCGCGAACCTGGCTAACACTTGTGGGGAACTTGTGAGGTAACGTATGGCATCACGGATACTATTCAAATACGAGCCAATTGCTTGCATACCGTCTTGAACAACAAGATTCAAGATGTGGCATATACATCTCTGGTGGAGGATATAACCACCAATATATGTTGGCAATCTTGGGGTGAGGATGTTCATAGCCGTTGTATTTGCCGATGCGTTATCAAGAGTTATAGATGCAATTTTATTATCTATCTTAAAATCATCAAGTACGTGTAGTATACGCTCAGCAATGGCCTATCCTGTGTGTGATTCATTTATTATTTTAAATCCTATGACTGTCTTATTTAACTTGTAATTATTATCTAAATAATGGGTTACAACACTAAGGTAGGCACTTCTCTGGTGTGATGATGTTCAAATATATGAAGTTATAGCAAAAGAAAACTAAACTTGTTGCAATTGTTCTTTTAGTTCTGCTAATTCCTTTTGATACAATTGTAAAATATCATATGTTATAGTTCTCCTACTACCATGTTGGTACTGTGGGCAAAAGCCACACTGGATCATTCTTTCAACACGACTTTCACCCATCCTATTCGGTTGATCTTCTGAAACAATATATCTAGCAAGCCACGTTGGATCATTCACGGGCAGAAAGCGGGTTGTATACCCAAGTACTTACAGATCCATCAACCGTGAAGTTTAGTTACGTTTGTACTCCTCCTCCTCCCCCTTGGCCCTGTGTCACCACCTTGCATAAGCATGCTTTTTAGTGTCGGTTCAGGTATCCTGTACCTATAGCTGTATGAGTAGTTAATTTAGCATTACAATAATTATAAGTTGCAATTTCTACCTGTTGTAGGGGTGGCCCTCACCTAAACCCAGCTAGCCTGTTGAGAAGGTCATAAACATGTACTAAGGACGTAGCTGCCCTTGGTCGGAGGTTAGGTGTAAGGTTACAATTGTAAAGACGCTCCTTACGAGGGAACACATATATATGTCACACAGAGCCCTTGGGAAAGACCAAGAGGACATTTGCTCACCTAACTCTCCACTACCATACCTCTCTCTCTGTTTGGTTTGTAGCCATAACAGTTGGCGCCGTTCGTGGGGACGACGGAAGAAAGCCTCAAGATCACAAGAAGGATGGCACCGAAGAAAGCTTCATCGTCGGCGGCGAAGAAGAAAGAGGCGATCATGGCGAGGCCCCGCGTCAATACCAGGGCTACGGCATCGGCGGTTGGGGGTGAAAATGACGATGATCATCGCGCGACCGTAAACCCCGTCACCACCGACGCCACCGACCCCGCCACCACTGACGCGACGGCCGACCCCACCCCGCGTGTCACGTGCCACCCCGTCACCGGTGCGACACTCAACCCCGACGACACCGGTCGGGAGCTAGGGAGCGGTAGCCCTGACGCCCACTGAGGCGCGGTCGCCGTCCCTGCACCCGGTGCGGGAGCACCAAGCGGCCCCGTTAGCGACATGGGCCCTGCCGTCGGCGCTGGAGTCCACGGTGCGGACGTAATGAGCAACCCAACGACACAAACGGTGGTTGCGACTACCTCGACTGTGCGACCGGATGCGCCCATTGCCCCACTCACGCCAGCAGTGGAGAACGCCTTGCTGGCAGCCCTCGGCATGCTCCAGCAGGAGTTGGCGGATCTCCGGGGGGCCGTGCGGGGAATGCAAGAGGCTCGGGGTCAGCCGACTCCACCGATGGTCACATCGGAGCCCACGCCTGAGCGCACGGATAGCAGGGACGCCCCCACATCTAGTCACACCTCACTGCAACGTGTGGACCCGGAGTCCCCGCTATCGGCGGGCCAGCGTGGCCGGAGGATTTTAAATTCCCCAGCTCTGTCACGTCGTACAAGGGCGACACGGATTTCCGAGAGTTCGTGCGCGTGTACGAGACCGCCATCGAGGTGGCAGGCGGAGACGACACCACCAAGGCAAAGGGACTCCCGCTCGCGTTGCAGGGAGTGGCGCTCTCATGGTTCTTCACCATAGAGCTGAACTCCATATACGCATGGGAGCAGATTCACGACCGCCTCTACAACAACTTCCAGGGGAACTACGTCGAGCGCGTCGACGCAGATCAGCTCTTCGCAATCAAGCAACAACCATCGGAAAGGCTCTGCGAGTACTTCAAATGCTTCGCGAAGGTCCGCTGCCAGGTCAAAGATGTCAATGAGACAACAATCAGCAACGCAGCGATACAAGGTCTCCGCCCGGGGCCGCTAGCCGAGTACAATGCACGGAAGCCAATCAAGATAGTGGCGAAGCTCTTCGACAAGATGGAGGAGTACGCTCGGGCGAAAGAAGACGTGAGGCGACGCCAGGACAACGAGGTCGATGCCAACCCAGCGAAAGGTGTCGCGAAGAGCACCGACCCGTTGAACGCAAGTTCCTCGCGGAGCAAGTGTAGGTAGGAGTCATCCAAGGACACCTCCCAGTGCAACGGCGCGCCGGTTGACAAGCCTCAGCGCGACCGTCAGACGTCCCGCCGAGCCCGCTACGTCTTCGACGTCGAGGGCGGCTTGGAAGACAACGCCCCCGTCGGCCGCGGGGTCAGGGCCCGACGAGGTCGGGGGCGAGGCCGGGGTTGCGACGGTTAGGCCCGCGCGGAGTATGGCGACCAACACCGCCCACAATGGTGCGAGGTGCACGGCCAAGGCAATCACAACACCCACTCCTGCACCACCATTGCAGCGCTTCGGCAAAGTGTCGCCAGAGATAGGGATCTCGAGGCGCGCCCGCCCGTCATGGCGCACGTTCAGCAGCTGGACGGTCCCCTAAGGATTCGGGAGCAGGAGTCGCAGCCTCAGGAAGGTCTCTAGCGAATGCAAGCCCAGGTGCCACAGCCCCAAGAGAGCCCCCTACGGATCCATGCCCTTGAGGGCGCTTCGCGTAGGGTCATCAACGTAATCTCCGGCGGCTCCTCCTTGGAGTTCGCCTCGGAGCGACAGCGCAAGGCCTACGTGTCGAGGCTACACCACGTGGCGGCGTATCCGGCTCATGCACCGCCAGATTGGGCGCAGCATGCGATCACCTTCACGCCCGCCGATGCCGAAGGCGTGGAGTTCCCCCATCAGGATCCCCTAGTCATCCAGGTCGCGGTTGCTGGGTGCGACATCCGTGTGTCCTGGTCGATGGGGGCAGCTCCGCGAACATTTTGTTCGCACAGGCCTTCGACCAGATGGCGATCCCCCAAAGTTGCCTAGGCCCTTCAAGAATTCCGCAGCAGGGCTTCGGAGGTCAGCCGCTACTGACGCTGGGCCAAATATGCTTGCAGGTCTCCTTTGGCTAGGATGATAACGTAGCGAGCAGGGACGCCACCTTTGATGTCGTTGATATCCAGTACCCCTACAACGCCATTTTGGGGAGACCGACCCTCAATTCCTTTGGGGCGGTACCACACCATGGTTTCCTATGTGTGAAGCTTCCGGGCCCACGCGGTATCATTACCATCCTTGGTGACCAGCACATGGCCCGGCATCTGGAACATGGAACCCGAGGCCCGTCCCTAGGTGTCCAGTGAGGCCCCTAGGTCAGGCGTGCCCGTACACGCCCTACGGCAGCCCAAGCACTAGAGGCTCCGCATCTCACCGCCACAACAACGAGTCTAATGGTTAGTCCATAACCTTTTGTACTCGCTCACCCGCGCAAACGGGACTTTAATAAAGTTCGCCATTTGCGAAGCTATTCATGCCCTTATCCGCGGAGTATAAAAAAGGCGCGGACGTTCTCCCTACGCACTCTACTGAGTATAAACAAGACGTAGAATTCCGCGCACGTATTGGTGTTACTACCACGCATACTCTCCGAAGTATAAAGACGTGGTCAATGTTCCCACGCACCGCACGGAGACTCACCTCCGCACACGCACCGCACGGAGACTCACCTCCGCATATGCACCGTACAGAGACTCACCTCCGCACATGCACCGCACGAAGACTCACCTCCGCACACGCACCGCCACGGAGGTCTACCTCCGCACACACTCTACGGAGTATAAATAAGACGTAGCGTCGAGGTCCACCTCCGCACGCACTCTACGGAGTATAAATAAGACGTAGCGTCGAGGTCCGCCTCCGCATGCACTCTACGGAGTATAAATAAGACGTAGTGTCGAGGTCCGCCTCCGCACGCACTCTACGGAGTATAAATAAGACGTAGCGTCGAGGTCCCCCTCCACACGCACTCTACGGAGTATAAATAAGACGCGGATGTTTTCCCTGCGTACTCTACTGAGTATAAACAAGACGCGGATGTTTTCCCTGCGTACTCTACTGAGTATAAACAAGACGCAGATGTCCCGCGCGCGCGTTGGCGTACCCTTCGGAGCTTAAATAAGCCATGGTTGATAGTCCCACGCATTCTCTGGAGTACAAACAAAGACGCGGATGTTTTCCTGCGCACTCTACTGAGTCTAAACAAGACACGGACGTTCCACACGCGTGCGATGGCGTACCCTCTGGAGCTTAAATAAGTCGTGGTTGATAATCCCACGTATTCTCCGGAGTACAAACAAAGATGCGAATGTTTTCCCTGCACACTGTACTGAGTCTAAACAAGACACGGATGTCCCGCGCATGCGCTGGTGTTATCACCACGCGTACTCTCCGGAGTATAAATAAGACATGGAGGATATTCCCACGCACTCGCCGGAGTCTACATACAACGACGTGCGGACTCCAGAGGCTTCTCGCGCTTCCAGCAAACTGCGTGCACCGCATGGACGGGCGGCCGCGAGTGGAGGAGCGAGGCGCACGAGTTCCAAACGCGCCCAGCGAAGGCACCCACACGGGCGCGGTCTCCCGGCACGGGGAGATGCCCAGTGAACGCCCATTGACGTTCGAGCTCGGGTAGCCCCAATAAAGCGGCACAAGACGGAGAGCGCCCAAGGCCCCCCCAAGGCACGTCGCCCCGAGCTGGAGGAGTCGGAGCCTGTCCTTGGTGCAGCACGGCTCCCTGTAGCACCGCAAGAGCAAGACCCCTCCTCATCCCAAGCGTCCAGCAGATAGGGAAGGAGATTGGGGGAGAGGACAGGCGCCTGTACGGGACAGCGTGGCCGGATGCGGCCTCGCTGACGCAATATAGAAGTCTACTCCCAAAGCTAGGAGCGGCCTTGATGAAATACAAGTGAATTGCCCACCACCCCGCACCGAACAGCAATGGGAAAACACATCGCGGCGTCACATCCCCCCGCATGGGTGGGATGTCCAACCCCGCGATCGCCCAGGCGGCATTAGCCGCTGAAGCCGGGCCACACTGGGGACGGCAGTTTCGACAGAAGTTGCGGGGGTGCGGTGTCTAGGAAAAGCGAGTGCTGCTTCACTTGGCCACTCACCCCTTTTAAAGAGCTCCGGAAGCACGATCGCGGGCGCTACGCCTCAAGAGTCCCATCGTCTGACCCAGGGGCACGTGGTGCAATAGTGTTGCCCCATTCCAGGTACAGGGCCCCCGCCAACTACACTCCATGTGTTCCCATATCCTGGGGGGCCCGAAGCAGCGGACGGGGGGTAAGAGACACCTCCCTCCCAGTGGTACAGCGCCATGTGCAGAACACCGTTGATCCCGCCTCAGTTGTCCCATCGGTTGTTTGGGCCTGCGGCGAAACAGTTGCGCCCGTGAGGTCCCCCATTGACCGCCGGGACAGGACCTACGGAGCTAGGTCCCTGTCACTCCCCAAACCTATCTCATCCTTATCCTGTCCAGCAGTGGACGGAGCGTCTACCTCGACTAGGCACCAGCTCCGCTGCCACCACTCCGAAGGGTAGGGGACGGAGCGCTCACGCATCTACCTGGACTAGGCGCCAGTTCTGCTGCCACCACTTTGAAGGGTAGGGGACGAAGCGCTCGCGCGTTTACCTCGACTAGGCGACAGCTCCGCGCCTACCCCAAGCCTCTACCCCAACGAACCAACAAATTTCACAAGAAAAGCACAAAGTGGACGCACCCAAAAGCGAAGGCGGGGATGAACGTTCCAGCTTATCTACCATGCCGCTACAAAGTGCTTACAAAACCCGTCAGACCACACTACTCGTCCGGCTCCGCCTGGACGACCTTGCGCGCCGAGGCCTCACCCGCCGAGGGTCGGTTCGCCAAAAGTTCAGCGAATCTTCGGCCCGCCACCAGCGCCGTAAACGCCGCCGGGCCACGGCATCAGAAATCAGCAACACATCCCCTTTGGGCAGCTGCTCGAAATAAAGTGGCACGGTGGATCAAAGAAGAGAAGCAATTTTCACTTCATTCACAGCATGGAGTACATACAACATCGGCGCACAGGAACCCGGGATCACACCTGCTTCGAGCCATCGGCCCCGTCATCGCTGCGCCGGGCAACTCCATCCAACCACTCGCTAAGGTTCCCTTCGCCGTACATGTTCCGCCGCAGCTCCACCTTCGCCGCGGCCTCCCCGATGTACTTCCAGATTCGTTCGTGGAAAAACCGAACGGTGGGCCGAACGGCGCGCACGGCACTGGACATCACTTCGGCCCCAGCTAGCATCTCCAGCTGTGGGTTGTCCAATTCGTCGACATGGCGGCAGGCCCGGTGTCGGAGAAGAGCGCATGCCAGGCATGCAGTCACGTAGGAGCAGTGATTGCCAAAGGACATCGCAGCCGCCTGTGCAAGATCGGCCACTTCCCCAATTCGTCGAAGTGTCCGTGAAAGCTCTTCGAGTCCGAATGAGCGGGGCGGCACCTCGGCAATGAGGTTTTCAAGGGTACCCTCCAGGGCCAGCATAGCCTCCCATGCCGTCACCGAGGCGGCACCTAGTGCCTCATCCTGCTCCCTCAGAGACGCAGCAAGGCGGCCGTTCTCTTCCTCCAGTACAGCAACCTGCTGGAGTAGCCCGTCACGCTCCACCACCGCTGCCTGCCGAGTTGATGCCACAAGCTCCGTGGCATATGAGACGGCCCCTGCACGTTCCGCTTTCAGGAGCCGCATGCGGTCATCCTTAGCGGAATGCACCTCCTCCGACGTGCGAAGAGCTCCTTCGACGGCGCGCAGCCGGTCCTCCAAGGCCTCCCGTTCCCGGACATGGGCCGCCTGCAACGCCCGACTGAGGGCGAAGGTCTATGCGATAAAGCAATCAGTACACCCCCAACGGCCGCGTGCTGCTCAGGGTCAGGCACTTACCCTCAGTTTGGAGACCTGTAGCACCCCCTTAAGCAGTCCAGGCCCGCAAATCTGCAGCGCATCACGGTCTAGGCTCGCAGCCGCGCCATCCGTGGCCCCCCGCCATCCAGGCCCGCAGGACGTCCCCGACAAGCCTGGCGGCCGGAATGCGCAACCCAGTCTCGAAGTAGGCGATGAACACGATCGCCTCCGACGTTTCGGGGTGCGGTTCGATCTCGTCGCCCGCAAGCAGTCGCACCTCCCGGTGGTCCGATAGCTTTCCCTCGCGCAGAAGGCCTCGAATCGTCTCTTCCATCACCAACGTCGAGCCCAGGACGCGGGAATATGGACCCCCTACTCTCTTCACCGCCGTCCACCATTTGTTCACAGGTGCGGAGTCGCGCCCCTCGAGTCTGTACACCACCTCGAGCGGCGACGGCCGCCGGAAGACGGCGCTGTCATAGGCCGGCTGGGCGCGCGCCCTGTCGTATGCCATCGTCCTCCTAGAGCTCCGCGACGTAGGAGGAAGCAAGGAAGACAAGAGATTGGGGCGTGTGACCGGGAGCTGGAAAGCAAGGCGATGAAAGTGAAAGCGGTGCAGCGCAAGGGGTATTTAAAACCTCTGTAACCCCCACGTCATCGACGAGCATAACTGCTGGGAGGCGAACCGCCCACCTTCCCACGATTGCCACCATAGTAGCACACCTACCCGTGCGCGCCACGCTTGATCAAGCGGCGGTCGCACCAAGGAGACAGGCAGCGCACGACGCGCCAATAGCACCCCGCCACGTGTCCGCTCGGGAATCTATGCGCAACAACTTGGCTCCGCCTTCGGAGGCATCTCCATCTTCGCACGGCAGTCCCGAGTCTGCCCCCGACGTCGACACGCATCCGCGTGCCGGAGAAGCGCGCCAGAAGACACCCCCCGCCTCGGGGAGCGCTCGTGGAGCAGTCCGTTCAGCGGAGTCTGCGCCGACCAACGCAGAGCCAGCCAGCGCCGCGCGCCCAAGACGCGCCGGTCAGCCGGATCATCGCACGGCCGACGCGCTTGTATTCAGCGCGAAGTACAGCTCAACCGCTCGTAGCGCGACGCCCTCCTTCCCCCGTAGGCGCGCGGTGGCAGGCGGTCGTCGGAATATTGCGTTCGAAAATAGGCCTCCCTCAGTTCATCAACACGGCAGTATTACTCTGCATGTTCATGAACTGAGGAAGGCATATTTTTGACATCAAAGACCATCCAACTAACCCCGGAGGACGCTACGGCCCTCCTGGTATGAATATATACAGCTGTCCCCTGCATGCAGAAGCGCAATCGGTGGAAGTCGAAGCATCGCCCACGCGCGGAGAAGCGCAATCAGCGGAAGCCGAAGCATCGCCCACGCGCGAAGAAGCGCAATCGGCGAGAGCCGAAGCGGCACGGCCACTCATACGCGTGCGACGTCCCAGCTTGATTGCATTTAAACACATGGCCGCGCCGATGAAGTCTCCGCCCCCGCAAGCCAGATACGACTCCGCCAAGGGGCTCCAGCTCTGCCTGCCGTGAAGCCTTTGCCTCAGCGGGACGACTCCGGCTCCGCCTTCGACGAGACCTTCACCCCCACAGGGCAACCCCCGCGTCCGCCCTCGACTCTGGCACTTCAACAAAGAGTCGCGCGTCCGCACGCCGCGCCAGAAGGCGCCCCTTCCACTCTGGTGGCGTACCTCTCCACTCTTAGCACAATCGTTTTCGCACCCTAACATGTCCCATACCTTTCCATGGATGCTAGGTTGCAGAGAGCAATACTTCTTCATCAGCGCGGGCGCGAACCTTTCTGCCAACTCAGGAATGTACCTACTTCCGTCCACAAGCATGCACAAGAGCACCTTACCTGACGTTAACCCTGTCGCATGCTCGTGAGCGGAAGAGGTATATTCTTGAGACAAGCCGTCCCAGCAGTACTTCGTCACGATGCTACGGCTGCCTATATAGCCGCTCTCGGGAAGCGCAACTGGCAGAGGCTCAACCGTCGCGGCCGACCACACGCGTCCAACCAGCGGGAGTCGAACCGACGCGGTCACTCACACGCATGAGATGCCCCAACCTCCAACGCTAGCCCGCTCCTCCCGCATCGACGAGGCCCTCGCCTCCGCAGCGCAATCGATGAGGTCTTCGACCCCACAGTGCAATCGACTAGGTCTTCGCCTCCGCACCGCAATCGACGGCGTCTCCGCCTCCGCAGCGAAAAAGTGATTCCGCCTGCGATCGCCCAGCGCAAGACTTCGACAACGGCTCCACTGCGGACGCCCGGCATCGACTCCGCTTCGCCCACAATCACACAACATCACAGGCCGCAGGGACGGAGGGGGCCAAAGGGCTCGGCAACATGGCTTCGGCCTGTGAAGCCTTTCACCATGAGAGACTCCTATTGTAGGGGTGGCCCCCCACCTAAACCCAGTTAGCCTGTTGAGAAGGTCATAAACATGTACTAAGGACGTAGCTGCCCTCGGTCGGAGGTTCGATGTAAGGTTACGATTGTAAAGACGCTCCTTACGAGGGAACACATATATATATCACACAGAGCCCTTGGGAAAGACCAAGAGGACATTTGCTCACCTAACTCTCCACTACCATACCTCTCTCTCTCTGTTTAGTCTGTAGCCACAACACTACCATTTCATCATCATGGATTTCTTGGCTCCAGGTCATGTATTTTCAGCAATTTGTCCTTCGTCCAAACCCACCAGTGTTGTCGTTCGCGGGCTGGCGAGGGAACTCTAGACTCTCCATTGGCCCCAAACCGCCTTGATACTCTTTGAAGCCTTATATACCGTCCATATGACGGTCATCCATGCCGTAGTCTCTCATGCTTGGCGAGAGCTGACGAGTATCAATGGGAGTCGGAGCCGGAGGACTATGAGAGTGACGGCGGGAGCTTACACTAAATCGCCCTGCTATCCTCTTCATGCTTTGACTCCTTTGCATACCAGTCGAGAACTCCTTGGTACTCCGACTCCTTGGTAGCATAGTTGATGAATGGTGAATAAATAGAGAGTGTAGTAGATGAATGTTAAAAAGATAGAGAGTATAGAGGAATGTTAAAAAAAATATAGAGTATAGAGGGATGTTGAGGAAATGAAGAATGTTAAAAAAATAGAGAGTAATAGGAATGTTAAAAAAAATAGAGAGTATAGAGGGGTGTTGAGTAAATGAAGAATGTTTAAAAAATAGAGAGTATAGAGGAATGTTAAAACAAAATAGAGAGTATAGAGGGATATTGAAGAAGTGAAGAATGTTGAAGAAGTGAAGAATGTAGATTGCTTGTGGATTCTAAAAAATATAGACGTTATGCGACCCTCAAACTTTATGGTACACCCTCAGACTGAAACCCCACCCACACATTCCCCCGGCACCCCTCCCCCGATTGTCGACACGTCCCCCCACCCCCGACCCCCCTCCCCCCTCGCCCATGTCTCTTCACTTTTTCTACCCCGCGCCCTCCTCAGTCCTCACTCCGGCACTCCCTCCCTTCCCCTCCTTGACCGGTCCCTCCCCGCCCTCCCTCCGCCCCGCCCCTCCCCCCTCACCCCTGTCACCCTCGTCCCCCTCCCCCTCGCCGCCCTACTCCTCCCCCGACCTCCTCCCCCTCCTCCCTGCCACCCCCTCCTCCCCCCGCCGTGCCCTACTCAGCTACTCCTCCCCCGCCGTCCCCTCCTTCCCCGCCCTCTTCCCTCCTCCCCCTGCTGCCCCTACTCCTCCCCGCCCCCTCTCCCCGCGCCGCCGCCTCCTCCCCCCTCCCCCCGTTGGCCCGCCGTACTCCTCCCCTTCACTAGATCCGCCGCCATGCCCAAGGAGGAAGGAGGCGCTGCTGTGGCGAGGAACAAGGGGAGGTCAGCGAGGACAGTGGCCATCCCGACCGGGTGCTCGTCGAGGTGGAGCGGCGGCGGCGAAGGGGAGTCACCGACGACGATGAGGAGGAGGAAGGAGGGGAGATGCTGCCGCCGCACGAGTGGCTGACGAGGAAGATGGAGATGATGAGCGGAGCGTTGGCAGTGGGGGTTTCGGCATCCTCGCCTGTCAACTTCTGGGTCTCAAGCACGCGACGGTGGGGGTTTCGGCCTAAAGGAATACGCGTAGGCTACGGAAGCAGAAAACAAAACTTTTCTACCACGCACCCAAGAACATCATGCTAAGGAAGGATCATGGATCGTTACCACTTAGACGCGCAGCGCAGCGGAAGAAGAGTTGGAAATCGATCCAATCACGCGCGTCGAGGTAGTAGTGGAAGTAGCCGATCGTTCCGAACAGATCGTCTCCTCCACGCACGCCGATCAACACTGCAACGAGCAGCGCCTCTACCGGTATCCACACGTCCAGGGCTGGAATGCCGATCGCGAGTGTACTAGCACTCGTGAGCAGCTAGGGTTTGGCTTGGGAGGTGGCGGCTAGGGTTTTGCTAGATGTTAACAGGGACGAATCCCCTCAGCCCCTCGCCTCCATATATATAGACCTTCTCACGTGGGCCTTGCGGACTGAGGCCCATTAGGAGTCTATTCGGATCTTTACCCGAATTGAGCTCATATCTGAATCATATTCGAATCAGTGTTCCAACCCGTTAAGCGTGCGACCCTGTAGGTTCACGTATACTTGGTCATGACCCGGAAACGCCTTTCCGGTCACCCTGTTAATAGCGGCCTCTAGTAAGACATATTAACCCCAAAGTATATGTAAAGATTATATCGGCTGAACCTGTAATGTTCTCTCATGTACGATTCCCTTTGCCTCATGATATAGATTGAGCTCAAGGCGAGACCTGTGTCATCCTCTTAATAGCTCAATCACTCTCTCGATTCCGTGATGGATTATAAACTTGTGATTGACTCCTCAATCACCTTGGCATGGCCATGTACTTTCATAATCCATTACATCGAGAGGCCCAGAGATATCTCTCCCATAAGAAGGGGCAAATTCTATCTTGATCATTCACATCCCACTACATGTTTCATGACAAATCCGAAGACTACTTTTATGACTACCCAGTTACGGAGTAGTGTTTAGTAGTCTCAAAATAAGCTACTACTCATGTTGGGAACCATGATGATCTCAAGTCTAAGGATTCTACATAAACACTACTCGAGACCAACTAATGACACATGGAATCTCTGCAGTGTCTCATGGCAGGTCTATCCAACATATGTTCACTAACACATGTCCATATTATTGATTTGGTATCACCATACCATGATCCATGAGACATGATCATCAATCAATACATATGCTGATCTTTGTCTTTGAATCATATTTGTTCCTCATATGATATACGATCAGGGATCATTTAGAAATAGCAACAATTTAGTATTTAAGAGTCTCATGAATAAGTCACATACTCATTGATCAATAATGATGATGTCTATTCCAAGGAACAAAGTAATGTATCATAAACATAGTATGTGATATATACAACATCTCTATGTTGCCTCTAGGGCATATCACTAACACGGCCGGCAGCTCAAGTACGCTTTTACTTCCCCTTCACTCTATTCCCTCTGCTCTGACTGTGATTGCTTGTGAAGTTTTGGGGTGTGGAACCGTTGGTTGATGGGATGGTGACGGGAGAGCAGGGGCGGGGGGACGCGGGAGGGGGAGCCAGGGAGGCTGAGGCGGCCGTGGAGCTGGCGTGCCGGCTGTGCCCCCCGTGCTGGCTATGCTCATCGGGCCGGGCCGGCCCAAGCACGACACAATATGCCTTGCCGTGTCATGCCGCTCAACGGGCTGGCTTTTCAGGCTCAGCTCGGCCCGCCGTTCGTGTCGTGCCAACACAGAGTCGATCGGGCCTCGGGTTGGTCCAGAATAGCCCGATCCAACTCCCACCTCTACTCCACGCACCACACATCAACCGCTACTTTTCTGAGTCTTATTACATTCACACGCTTCTATAGATGCAAGTAAACGAGAAGTATACCATTATTCCATGCATGCATGCTACTTTTCTGAGTCTTATTACATTCACACGCTTCTATAGAAGCAAGTAAACGAGAAGTATACCATTATTCCATGCATGCATGCAACACGTGCTCCTTGATTATTAATCAGCAGCGGTAAGGGACGATGCCAACCTTCCCTCCACGCACGTCGTACACCATCTCCGTCGACGCCTGTGAAAAGGTCCCGATAACCGCAACCGTTGGCAAGTTGGTCGGCGCCGCGGCGAACGCGAGGCACCCCACGGAGAAGGGCTTTTCGCGGTCCTCGAAGTACAACATCTGCCCGATGTCGGGGTCGAGGCTCGCTCCACCGTCGAATTTGAGCGTGATGGCCGGCACGGAGTACATCTTCAGGCCGGTGAAGTCGTAGCACGTGTCGAGGAGGCCGGACGGCGGCGCCACGCGGTACTGCGACATCTCCTCCCTGAACCGGTCGCGGAGAGCCGCGTAAACATCTGGCTTCAGGTAGGTGAACGTTGTGTGCAGTTCCATCAGCGAGTCACCGGCGAGTGTGGCGGGCGGGATCGAGAGGTCCGGCCCGCCGACGGCTAACCCGGCGAGCTGGATGAAGTACAAGTTCGGAAGGGCAGCGTTGCTCCGTAGGGTGGCGTAGCTCGCGTTGCGACCGGAGTGCTCCGGCCGGGTGGCGCCGATGGACAGGAAGCCCTGGGTGGTCCTGTGCGCCGGCAGGCAGTACGAGAAGGCAACCGTATCTGGAGACGAAGGAGCTCGGGATGCCAGCGAGTGGCTGTTCCGGCTGAGGTCCAGAATACCAGATGAGTTGTCGATCGTTCCGGTGCCCATCTCCAAGCACGCGAACCTGAAGTTTTCCACGGTGGTCGACTGCAAGAGAGTGAGCGTGTCCGTCACGACGGTGCCATTGAGCAGCAGGGTTCCGTTCTTGCTCTTGGCGAACGTGCAGCTGGGTCCGGAGCAACCACTCAGCGGGCAGTCCGGCGAGCCACAGGGGATTTGGGCAAGGGAGGAGGACTGTGACGGGTCGAAATCCTGGTCGCATGGCGCCCCGGCGGCGCATGGCTTGCACTGGAGCAGCGTGGTCCCCATGGTGGCCGTGTCAAATCCCACAGTTAACTTCTGCACCGGCGTGCCAAAGCCGGCGACGACGTGGTACTCAAACGCCCCCGGGTAACTCCCGCGGGGAGTGCCGGTGGTGGGGATCGTCACATCAGATGCAGGCGTGGGTACGGGCCCAGAGGCCGCATTGGAGTCCTCCCCGAAGAGCGAGCGGAGACGGAGGGCGTCGCGGCGGAGGACGTCGTCCACCGACGACTTGCCTTGGTTCCGAGCAGCGCCGAGAGGAGAGCATGGGCTCAGCCGGTGCACTAGAGGCAGAGGTCCACTGCCACGTCCTGAAAAAATTGTTGAGAAGTTAGCCAACGCGAGAACGCCAAAACATTAAAAAAAACTCTTATAGTTACACGTCAGTCAAACAGTAGATAATAAGACTATAAAAAAACTGTTGTGCAATACCCAAAGCCTAGACCTTATTCTAGGAAGAGGAGTAGAGAGTATGAACCACACTTTCCTATTACTTAGACCCTTTCTTACAAAAATGAGTTTCTCTCCCCTCCATGGCACCGTATGACTTATATTTATAGCTATAAGGAGTTGTTTACACAAATATCTTCCTAAGAATTTGTAATAGTAAGTGCAAATACATAATTTCTTTGGTATTGTCATTTTGAACTTGTCACATAATTACATATATAATAGGCTTTTAATGCAGTAGACCGATTAGACTAAGGTGGGGCACTACCCAACAAACTCATTTCACTATACGGTTAATACACCGTGAGAGATGTTTTTTTCCAGGGATATATTATGCAATGTAATTCACCAGAATGGGTAGATGAGCAGGTCGGCGGCTTCGGCGACTCGGGCCCTTTGTATTCAGATGAACGGAGAACGAAATGCCTTCCTCCATGCGTGTAGCTGGTGTAGTAGGAGCTGCCAAGATGAGGAGCAAGAATAAGCAGCAGGAGGCAGAAGAGCAGAGAGGGAATGGCAGAAGCCATTGCTTGTAACAGCTAGGTAAATGGAGGAAATCGGGTGGTAGTTGCAGGGTAGCTCGCAGAGCCTGCCGTATATATAGGGGTCGCCAGCATTGTTCTTGTAGCGTTCTCGTTAGGATGATTGATGATAGGGGCATATAAAAGCAGTATTCTTCCTAGCTTTGTGCATGGGCTCCCTTGTTTTGTATGCTTCTGCGTTCAGTCCAAAGCGACGTGCAAAGCGTTTGTGCCTACGGAAGCAGATGGGGACTATTAACGCCCGTGCAGCGCTCGCAATGGCATTCCAACTGGCGAGGTTAAAATGGCATAGCCGGCACAATTTTTCACGTGCAGTACTGCTACGTTGCATCACAATTTGCTAAATGGTGCTAGATTTTATCTACGGTTTATACCACCACCAGTCAAACTAAAACTAATTTGGCCGACAAGGTTATTGCAATACTGTAGAAAGGGTCATCATATATAGTTTTTGAACTGTCTAAATTTATGTATCAATGATAATAGGTGGTTATCACAGACGGCTCCCAAACCATCTGTGATAGATTAAAATATAGACGGTTTTTCAACATAACCGTTTGTGATATGTCGGTATCACAGACGGTTTTTTATATTAACTGTCTGTGATAGATGACATATCACAGACGGCTTTTTTCAAAACTGCCTATGATAGCAGAGATATCACAAATGATTTATTGTAAAAACCGTCTGTGATATATATACACAACATAGACGGTTATTTTCCAAAACCGTCTGTGATATGTAGATATCACAGACGGATTTGGTTTTTCAAACTGTTTGTGATAGCTATTTAAAAAATTATATTATTTTTCTATTTTTTGACTAGTCTCAGGAAATACTAGCCATGCCCGCTGAAGTAAACAAAAAATCTCACAAATATATAGCACAGAATAATCATCACACATATCTCACAAATGAAGTAAATAACGTAAACAGATCACATATATAGTATATGACCAACTTTATAGTTATCGACCAATTAATCGATAGGTAAATATATTTTCTCGATACATAACTGTATTGTGGTATTTCTTTTCTTCTCAATGACTAAGGCTAACCTTTTAGAATCACATAGGTCGTTCGCCACATACGTTGCAGAAGTATGGAAATCGAAGGGAGGGACCAACGCCATGCGACATGTTCGAAATTTTTCGGTATTCGCTAGTACACATTAATCATATATAACACTTCGTTGTAATGCCTCTCGAATTAACAAATTCTATTTTTGCAGTACCACCAGCAGCCGTCGGACAACACATATGGATTCTATGTTTGCCGCCATATGCAACTACTCCTCGATTCCTCGAAGATCAACGATCGTTATGTTTGTCAATCTTGCAATAATTATTTCATACTTATCAAGTTATATATGTACACACGATATTGATATTCCTATCGACAGGTTGCGCCCATCGCTATAACTGCGTTGGAACAGGCCGAACTTGCACAAATTTGAGGAGAGTATGCGTACTTTTTGATATCTAAAGTCATAAAATCAGATGAAGAGTTCTATAATGTAGAATGAATTTGATTGGGATAAGATTGACCTTAATTGTATATATGTGTATTTGTTAATGGATAATTTATTTTATTTCAATTAATTGATTTGTGAAATTGATGTTTTTGTTTCTGAAATGAATGAATGTGAATTGAATGTATACTGTGTTGATCTGCTTGTTTCAGAGAGCACGGCTAGCAATTCCTGAGGTTAGCCAATAAACAAAAATAGATTTAGAAAAAGAAAAGAATATCACAGACGGTTTTCAGTGAAAACCATCTGAGATATATAAGTGTCACAGACAGTTTCAACAACAAACCGTCTATGATAGTTCAATATCACAGACGGTTTGTAGTTGAAACTGTCTATGATACTTATTTATTACAAACGGTTTTGACTGAAAACTGTCTGTGATAATCAACTATCACAGATGATTGCAGTTAAAACCGTCTGTGATGACATCATTTTATTACTAATCCATAAATTTAGACAACTCATGAAACCGTCTATGATGACATTTTTGAACCGTCTGTGATAACGTTTTCTACAGTAGTATAACTATTAAATCATATTTTAATCAAATTAATTCTTTTAAAATATTTATGAGGAGGTATAATACGTACATGCCCCTGTTTCCAAAATTTGGGCTGTTATAGATTGGCGCCTGCCACCGATCCGGCGAATTCATCAAGCTCGAGATTAAGATTTACTTAATATAGTCTAGTTTAATTAGAGCAAATGCAATACTAGTGCTTAGATATGTGTTTAGAAAATAAAAACTGATTTTTTATCACTTAGGATAGATACGGTGTTTATTCTGTAGCATTGATGCTTAATTAGGCACCAGTGCTTAACAGATACTTATGTATATAACGATGTCTAATAAATAAATAATATAACCGTGTAAGCTTCTACAAAAGAGATGTTTAAATTAGAGGAAAGACTTCTACATAGGTACACAGGGCGGACTCAAAATGATTCGATCCACATTGCTGGCGATATACCTTTCGCCTCCTCACTTCACAGCTGCAGACCATATTCTTCCCTATATATTCCCAGCTAGCTAGCTGTACGCCGGTACTGACTTATATATCCGGAGCAAGCAATTTCCTTGATCTAAATTAACCTAAATTACAGAATTGATTTGGCCGAGCACGGAATCAAATAGACGAACAATACAAAACAATCGTAAGTTGATACAAGCACTATGTCAACATGTACTGTTAAGTTATTAATTTCGTCGTACGCAGAATGCAACAAGAACAAAATGCCAATAATGGTGTGTATATAAGAATTGGTTGTTACCAGCAGTTGGTCTGTGCGCAAGTGCTTACCAGTACTTGATTCCCTGCCTACTAAGCTGATAATTGTGAGGCCTCCACGTCATTATCTCTCGGATAATTACGCGTGACATGCAGAATACTATTTGCCTGATCAGTAAAACACTACTCCGGCAAATGATAAGCCTTTACCAGAGTAGCACAACAGAACAAAAATATAGACACTGTTTTCTTTATTACAACAGTAACCACACGGGTTAAATCTGGTTTACAGAAATAGATAGCAAAAATATAAACTAGTACCCCAGGGCCCTCCTACCCGCTCCACTGGGTCGTCTACTCGTCCCAGCCGAAGAAGGCGGGTCCACCTCGTCTGGCTCCTCCGAATCACCATCCTCCTCTCCCGCGAGCTCTGCGAATCTTGTCTCCCCCTCATCCTGCTCGTAGTAAACCTCGAGCGGAGTGGGGTCTAACAAAGGAAACTAATAGCAAGGGTGAGTACCACGGTACTCAGCAAGCATAATATTAGCAAAGTGCACTATGTATGCCTCTCATGTCCTTAAATCCACATTCTAATCTTTTTATTCCTAAAATACCCTTATCCAAAATAGCTGTCATCTTGTGATAAAAACTTTCTATTCTCACACCCGGTGGGGCAAGATCCCTAGCGATCACCGTAGTCCACAATCCAGTGAACTGGCATGAATTCATGATTTTATTAGCACTGCGCAGGCTTGTACCACTGTACCCAAAACTACTTTGAACCTTTTGAGCTAGGCTTTCCACATTACCTTAGGTGTGGAATCAGGCCCAAAGTACAGAACCTTTCTCCGATTACGTTACTCCATCCACCAGCCCATCTATTATCCATCGGTGTACCAAGTCGCTCGCTTGGGCTCCACCGATTTCCAATAGTGTTTGGTTGGACCGGCTCCGAGCTCCAACACTCCCCCTCATGCTTACCCTATGTGGTGGACTAGTTAACGTAATGGGATACTGATTCTGCCCATCCGAAACGGGAGATTGGTTGGTACGTTATTTACGGTTTCCAATCCGAGTAAAAACATGGTAAGTCCTTACATCATAGCCATATGTAAAGGGGTCCGCCTGGCCTCTCTCATTCCTTTCCCTGAACGCCTTTACCCACCTCATATTTACATATATATATATATATATATATATATATATATATATATATATATATATATCTCTCTCTCTCTCTCTCTCTTCTCACTCTGTAACTACGGATCCTAACTCTTTCTCTCTCTCTTTCTCTTTCTTACTCTTCTTAACTCATTCTTGCTTACATCTATACTAGTTCATTTCTTCTCTTTCTCAGAAAACTGTTTTCATGCATTTAAATATACATAAAACAATTTTTTCCAAAAATACTGCATACATTTGACATAACTAGGTGCATGATCAAAATAAAGCTTGCCTGAGTCGTAGCGCGAACTGGAATCAATAAAAAGGGGTTTCGCTTCCTTGACACGCGTCGGCTCGGGGTCTGCAAAGCCGAAACTAGACTTAACAAAATAGGTATTTACTATAGTAATAGTTTTAAGAAATTTACTTTCCCTACTTAAACATACAAATACACACATAAACGTATATACATATATATATATATATATACATGTATATATATATATGCATGCACCCGACTAAATATATATCTATATATATGTTCTCACACATATATATACATATATACACAATTTTACCATACAAGAATTTAATTACTGAAATTTCATCAACTAGATTGTTTAGTTGAATGCTCTTGAAATAATTTGATTTGTAAGCATGACAGAAATCTTGATAAATAGCATAACATAGGAATATCAGAAATAAAGCCACTGCTTCCCAATCTCTATTGGCCCACGGCCCTCTACGCTGGAACGGCCCAACCGGCCCACCGCGCCCTTGCCCTATATCCCGACGCACCTCCCTCTGCCTCCTCCCTCCTACACCGCCTCCTACCTTCTCTCTCCTCTCTCTGGTACCTGCGCTCCCCCCTTGGCGCCGCTCTCTCACTCTCGGCTCCCCCTCGGCTCCCTCTCTGCACCTCACTTCTCTCCCCTGCGCGCCGCCCCTACTCCTACCGACCTACCCCCTCTCGGCTCCCCCTCTCTCTTAGCGGCTCGGATCCGAGCGGATCTGGCCTCTGGCTTACTCCCCTACACTATGACGATTGCTGCGGCCTCGGGTTCAACAGGGAGTTTAACTGCTGCTTAACTGCTATTTGCTCTAATCTACTATTTGAAAGTTGGACAGGGGAAAGGTGGTGGGGGACCTACTTGCTGACGGGCTAGAAAAGGAAGGGTTGGGTGGAAGGATCCTCTTCACGTGGTTGCTGTCGCGGGGAGGTCATCGTTGCGGATCCTTGTCGGGGTCGGTTGGATGTGGTGGTCCCCTGATGCTCCTCTTGCTTGTGGTCTTGTCGGCTTTACTTCCCGTGACTGCTTGACATCACCCCACCGTGGCTCCCTCTAGTTTCTTGTGGTGATGACGATGTTGGGGGTGACCTTTTCTTCTCCTTGCAGCTACGGCTCCGATCCTTACCTGTAGGCCTCCAGCTGGGGATGCATCTTGGGAGGAGGCTTGGGAATGTGGGGATGCTGGTGTAGTGTTGCTGGCTGTCTTTGGCTCTGGGAGTCTCTCGTGGCTGTGTTTGGTGTTGCTTGTGAATGCACATGGAAGTGCCAGGGGAGGTGAACTGGGGAGAAGGGGAGGTTGTATTCGGCCTCTCTCCCCCTGGGTTGGTCTTGCTTGGTTGCAGCTGGCTTGTCCTTATGCTTATCTCCTTCTGTGTCTTGAGCTTCTGTGCTGAATATCCTTCGGTCTGAGGGGTGGCTTAAGCACTGTTGCTACAGTGGGCTGAAAAATGAGAAATATATGTGGGCTTTTGTGGGTTGGATTTTTATGAATAGCAGTGGGCTCTGTGGCTTGGGAATGATTGCCTTTATTGCTTCCGCGGGCTGAAAATGAAAGGGGCTGGAATAAATGTGTGCTTGCGAGTTTTTCAGGCTGGGGTAAGTTTGTGGGCTTCTCTTTTCAATTTCGGATGATGATGCCCACAGAGACGAGAGGTGCCGACCGGCCCGGGACGGTCTGGAAAGTCTCTGAGACAGTCTCGCACTGACCCTTACAGCCCAGGGCAGCTGACGGCAATCCGTTTCTTCATTCCTTTTATTCTCCCTTGGATTGCCCGCTAATTAACTTTCTAATTGCTAAGAGAGAAATAGGATTGGTTTGGATACTAATGGCAGTCTAATTGCAGGCAAAGAACGAAAGGTGCTACTCGGCTCGCTCCCCGAAACCACGAAGATACACTACTCCTGCCTCCTTTTTGAAAATCATTTTTGTACATACATTGTAATTAATATATTTGATGCAATTGCAAATATGGAATTCAATTGTAAACTTGTTTGTACATATTTTTATGCAATGCATTGCAATATGTAAATTCATTTTGTATTTGAAATTGTAATATAGTTTGATAAAATGCTATGCACTCATGAAATTTTAATTTGTAACTAGAATTACAATGGAATTAATGTGATGAATGCTTACAATGATTAGATGCTTAAATTAATAATTACTGCTGCAGCTTACTTAATCAGGGTATTAGGGTTTGGGTTCTTTCAATAATCATGGCTTCAGCCATGAATCTGTCCCTACTGCTCCTGTGCTTTCTTATGCTAACTCGGATAAGCAACTCCTACCAGTACCATACCAGTTACACTCCGGGGACAAGGCGTTTCCTTCTCCGTACGTCGGACCATTCAGGCGTTTCGCCGTCCGCGAGAACCTGCTCCTCAATCCCTTCAGGTGCAGTACACGTACATACATGATGATATGAATTAGACGAGTTGTGGTTCTCTCAAGTCTAGCTACATGAAGATTCTAATATACTACAAAATTTGTTGTTATATAATAATGGTCATGTTTCGACGTGAATTAGACGTCACAAATTGAATTAGTAAACTTGCCATGTTCAACTCTCATGAGAAATCTGTTGCAGGTAACAATGGCAACAAGCTGCCAGTTGTGCACCGGCTGAGCCCATGCAATCCTCTCGGCGGCACACGGAAGCAACACATGCCGTCGTTGGACGACACGCTCCGTGACGGCCTCCGAATGCGCTAACTTTCCGAGGTCCATTCAGGCGCGGCTCCCACCCCCTCTGCCGTGCCAACGTCAGGCATCACGTTCCCCGCCACCCAAAATGTCATCAGTGGCATCCCCGGAGTATTTGACTACACCGTCATCGCCGGCTACGGCACGCCGGCGCAGCAGGTTCCGGTGTACTTTGACTCCAACGGCATGTCATATCTATTGTGCAAGCCGTGCCTCGCAGGACCAGGAGGAGCGCCGTGCGACCTGGCATTCGATCCCTCCAGGTCCTCCTCCTTCTACATCGTGCCGTGCGGCTCGCCGGAGTGCAGGTCGAGTCATGCTCTGTTGGGTCGGGAGGCAAGTGCACCTTCACGCTCCAGAACACGACCTTCGTGTTCGGCAACGGCACCGTCGTGAAGGACACGCTCACGCTCTCTCCGTCGACCACCTTCGAGAACTTCACCTTCGGGTGCATGCAGCTCGACCACTTGTTCAACGACGCGGTCGTCGGGGGGATCGACCTCAGCCGGAGCAGCCTCTCGCTGGCGTCCCGTGTGCTACTGTCCTCACCCCCCGGCACGGCCGCTTTCTCGTACTGCCTCCCGCCGGACACTGGCTCCCACGGCTTCCTCTCCATCAGCCCCGCCCTGTCAGAGTACTCCGGCCGCCGGGGCGTCAAGTACATGCCGCTGGTGACCAACCCGACGGGCCCCAACTTCTACTTCGTCGACCTCGTCGGGATCAGCGTCGACGGCACGGACCTCCCCATCCCGCCGGCCGTTTTCAAGGGAAACGGCACGCTGATCGACGCGCACACGTCGTTCAGCTACCTCAACCCGCCCATCTACGCGGCATTCCGTGACGAGGTCCGGAGGCGGATGGCGCAGTACACGCCGGCGCCGCCATTCCGCGGGCTCGACACGTGCTACAACTCCACCGGGGTGAGCGTCATCTACATGCCGGACATCAAGCTCAGGTTCGGGAATGGAGAGAGCATGGACCTCGACCACAGGCAGTTCATGTACTTCTTCCGCGAGCACCTCGACGACGGGTTCCCCTTCTGGTGCCTCGCATTCGCGGCGTCGCCGGACGAGATGTTCCCGTGGAACATTCTCGGGAACCTGGTGCAGCGGACGAGGGAGGTGGTGTACGACGTGCGTGGAGGCAAGGTTGGGTTCGTCCCGGAGAGCTGCTAATGCTACATGGTGAAGAACTCTCCAATGAGCTGCTGCTTAAATTGGTATCTATGCATGAGTGCTTATGCACCAGGCTTCATGCAGGAATAAGATTGTTGTGTGTGTGTGTGTGTGTCTCATCTTAGTTTCTTGCATTTGTGCGTCGCAGTGAATTCGTGTGTTGGAGTATGTAATGGAAAATGTGTTACTACCACAATCAACTTCAATGCTGTTTCTTGGAAAAAAGATTAACATCGATCCTTGTTCAGTGTTATCAGGCTTTGGCAATGAACACACAATTCTTTTATATGTATGTACTCTACGTTGTCAGTTGCCACAAAGGAGTAGTACTTTCTGTGGAATTTGTGCTCAACTGCCGATGGAACAAGGGGACGATGCACCTCTGCATTTTTAGTTCCATAGGTTGTAGGCCTATCTATCACTAGTCCCAATGAGATATAAGAATGAGCATCTCACATCTGCACATCTTGCTAAATGTCCTTATCAGTAATCACAATCAGACCAGACGAAAAACTTGGTTCCTCTCAAAGAAAAGAAAACGAAAATGTTCTTTTTTAATTGGTACAGCTAGTAGAAGCAGGACAGCCGTCAACCTAAATGGGCAAATAGCATTCCCATTAACCAAATGCAACCATTTCACATTATACAAAATTCAAAGTTCAGCACACCCTTTCCCAATGGGGTCTACACCAGGGGCGGAGATGGGCCTCAGGCCGGTTGGGCAACGGTCCGAGGCCCAAAAAAAATAACAGTGCAATTGTGCAAAATTTTTCAGTTGGGCAACGGCCCGGTTGGGCAACAGCTCAACCGCCCGAGGCCTACCCTAACCGCGAGAGGAGCTCCCGTCTCGCCAGTCTCAGCCGCCCCCAGCCCCCCACCGCCGCACGTGACACCGCGTCGCCGCCCCCCGCCTCGGCCCACGGTGGTGCGGGCCGTGCGGCACCGCCCCCCGCCTCGACGCCTCCTCTCTGCGGCTTTGCCTCGGCGCCCCCTCTCCGCCTCGGCCCGCGGCGGCGTGGCACGGCCCCCCGCCTCGGCGCCTCCTCTCTGCCGATCTCCGCCGCGGCCTCCACCGCCCAGCGCCCCCGCCTCCTCCTCTCCAACGCCGCCCGCCTCCACCGCCCAGCGCTGCTCTCCGCCTCCTCCTCTCCAGCGCCCCCGCCTCCAAGAAGCCAACCGTGCCTCTGATGATTTTCCAAACTACATAAGAGAAGGTAATAGATCTCATTTCTAATTCAAGCCTTGCGGCCATTTTGTTCTGTTATGTAGATAACATACTTGGTGTTCACAAAGCAATTCGTTTTGGATATTGTTTGTAAGTTGTGACTGAATTTACTTGATTATATATGATTCCAAAGCTATGGCTAATTGATTTGCAAGTAAGATGCAAATTCTCAAATTCTGAAATATTTTTGATATTGTTTAGTTTGTATCTTCCAATTCCTCAAATAACCTGAAAAGAAAACTTACAATTGAGAAAAGAATCGCAACTTGCTTACAACATAACTTTATGTTACTAAGTATAGCATTCTTTAAACAAAAAAAACTGAATAATCTGCAAGAACAAATCAATTGCTCTTCTGAGGGATACGAAAGACATTTGATTCTGGAAACTGAATGATAAAGTTAACCTCTTTGAAAATAAGCTTTGTTTTGTTCTCTTAACTTATCCTATAAATTTACATGGAGGGGTAATTCAATGTATGTACATTGATATGTTTGTGGATATATACTATTGATGAATTTTGCATTATGCAAAATGACCTATCATTATATTGTCAAGCATTTAAGTTGAAGTTGCTATATGAATATGGAATAGAAGTAAACATGGCACAATTAAATGCATTTCAAGTTTTGAGGCCAAAGTAGTGACAACTGAAAATTACATAATACGGGACTTTGGACTAATGTATGAGGATATCAAAGTTGGTACAGGTGACTGTCCAAAGGATGGTCAGTAGGTTCTTCCTTCCCAGTTACATTTTTTTTGTCTAATTATAATATATTTATGTGTGCCTAATCAATACAATTCAGATTTTTCTGGGATAGGAATCGATTGTTTGCTTGTTCCATATTTAATAGGATATTTTGAATATGTCTTTCATAGAATTCTCATTCTGGTCCTCTCAAACTGTGTTACTTCGTTGTTAAGTATAGGCTAGTTGGTTCGTCCACTGTTATACTACTAAAGGATGATTAGGGATTGTTCCTTTATTAGATTACAAGGTGGACGCAAACCACTAGGGATGACAATTCCCCCGTGGAGGTGGGGATCTACAAGGATATTCCCTTACTTTTGGGTCTGAGGCTTTGTGAAATCCTAGCTCCACCACTGAGCTACACCATATGAGTTCAAAAGTTAAAAACAAAGCGAAGCAATTATTTTAAATCTAACACTGCCTCCTACAAACTACAACAGATCGGTTGTTGTGCCAAACACACAAATACCATGATAATACAATCAGTTCATGTATGCATTTAGGGGGTGATCGTTTCGGTTTCAACTTCTAGCTTTAGCTTTTTTTTCACTATTCACTACACTATCCACTAACTCAGCTACAGTGTTTTTTCAGCCAACTACAGTATTTTTTCAGCCAAAAGCCATCGCTATTCCGATCACCCCCTTAGACCCAATCTCCTCGTTGGTGCTATCGCTTGTGTAGTAGATTGTCATCAAAGCTGAGATCGTAGGTTGCACCATTCTCAAACAACAGCCCAACCTGTGGCACACCAACCTCCCCGCACCTCATCCCTGTGAAAAGTGCCAGACGGTACTTGGTCATGAAACCGCGGAATGTGCGGCGAAGCAGTCTCTTCTTTTTAGTTTATAATTTTTTCAAATAAATAAATAGAACAACTTCTCTGTTAATTTTTTAAAATGATTTATTAAAACAATTTTTTCAAAATGATTTATCGGCATTCAGTTCATTCACACAAACACTCGCATTAGAACCAAAAGCAATAAGCCAACATGTCAGAGTCCAGAACCGTCCTGACTCCAGTGAAAACAGATTCCGGTAAATCCAGATTCTGTCCTCCTACCAACAACCCGACAAGACCGACCAAGTACAGTGAAGAAGTGCCTGAATTGCTAAATATTGGAGTGTACACTGCCTCCTTGGATTCCTCGTGGCCATCGGGCAGGAAGATAGCCTGTTAGAAACTAGTAGACGTTCACCAATGCTTGGATGGAGTATGCGGTACGCCACGTGGAGCGATCAGCGCCACCCCCACGGCTGTCGCCATCGACCCCTCGCCGTGTCTACGCCGGTGAACGCAGGTAGATAAGCGACTCTCCGGGAGGGTTGACTGCTTTCATCGGGAAAAAGAAGGAGCAACGTGTCGTCTCGCCCCGTGCTTGGCACTGCAGGTTCGATCTCATGAACTCAACTTCGCCGGTGAGCGGTAGGTCGGAGAGCTAGGTCGAGTTCAGGGTGGTGTTGGAGGCGCGGGAGAGAGGAGTTTGAACACCTAGGGCCTAGCCCATGCCAATTGCAGTAGCGCGGCCCACTGCGAGCGAAGCCTAGATGCTCAGGTGCAGTACCATTGGAGGCCAAAAACGAATGGAGTCTCGGCAGAAAAAGACATATAGCAGTGGAGTCCTTCACGATATATCTATAAGCAATCGATTAGGGTACACAACTTAATACTCGGTGTTGTCTTCAAACTTCGATAGATAGTGACAATTATTTACTGGTATATCATTACTTGAGCATTGAATTCATATATTTGAGCAACAATTAGTACAAAAATACTCAGCAAGTTCTTATATCAGAATACAAGCATGTATGTATATATCCACATACAAGACTTAAGCAATAGAATATCTTATGTTTCTTTTAGCAAACCTATGATCTAGCCATTTTTAACTAAAACCAAATATCCGGTTTAAGTCAAGCTTATCATGAGAGATAAATTGTTTTGCTTCCGTTGCCATGTATATACCGAGATACCATATTTTCATACTAAGATACCATATTTCTATGATCACCAAATAAATTCCACTTTGATAGTAGAATACCATATCCATAACCACCAGTAACTATTTTGTGAAACTACACAAGAATGGTCTTTCTACACTATGTCCATGTCTAAGGGCACGACTATTCGAATAAATTTTTAACACTCTGCAGAGATTGTATAGTTTTACCCATAAGATATGATTAAATCACAATGTCAGTCATTACACGCTTCCGTAGGCCTATGACTAAAAAACTCATAGCAAGACTTTTGCAATGTTTAATTTCAATACCTTTTCCCACTCTGAAGGTGTAACCCCTCAACATTGAGGGATCACCGTTGTTAGGGAATCGCTCGCCCTTCACGTTCAAAAAATTCATAAGGACAGTGACCATTACGGGTCACTTCCCACATACTCACAATAGCGCAAGAGTCCACACCGAAACTATGCAAATTAGTTGGCTTGGTCAATCCCATAACTCGACTTGTGGTTGCACAATCTAGGTATAGAAAAGAGCAGTACAAGATTTAGTTCTTTATCGACTCAGGCGAGACCAACAACAAACTTAGAGCTCGTGCATCCCTACATAGCTATTCAAAATAGCACATGCAATCACTGCAAATCCAAAAATGACATGTGTAATTCCTATACAACCTATCCAATCAGTATGTGAAATACCCAAACCGGTCTTATACCAATTACTCACCTGAGTCTCCACCATTTTATAAAATGGCTTTATAGCTATAGTGGTAACCTCATGTTCCATTTCCATTGTCACGTCTTCAAGTTTCAGTTAGCAGTGTTCGTGTTGTATTCGATTTTACTACTAGAGCATTTCTAAGCACAACTATAATCTAGTAAAGTTTAACCAAGAGTAGAGTTATTACTATTATAAGTATCTTAGGGCGACATGGGGAAGATGTTATCAACAATCAAGGAAGGGGACTAATAAGTATCAATTGTATAGTGTAGCAAAGCAATCAACATTTAACATAGCATTTAATTAAATAACATTAATAAGCTTGCACTTGCATTTGAAAAAAAAATTATATTTGAAAACTAGGTTCAACATAATCAATTATAAGAACTTACCTTGGTCAACTATGGATAGAGTAGAATCTTGTTCGTCAACAATGGGAGCGTTCAAAGTGTCAAAGTCTATAAATGTGAAATTAAAGACATTCAACACAACATTCAACTAAAATTCTAATGAACTTTGAAAATTGTGATTTTGGCTTTATTGGAAAGATTTTGAATTTTGAAACAAAAATCACTAACTTTAGAATTAAAATGAGGAAGTTACGCTTTTTCAATTCTGACATTAAAATGAGGATGACAATATGAAAAATTTGACAAGCGGGCTTAATCGAATTTTTGAATTTCTTTTCTCATTTGTTTTTACATGTGAAATCCTTTGGGAGGCTGACACGTGGGCCCTAGAGGTAGTGACATGGTTCTTCATGGACTGAGTCCATGAACCGTCGGTTAAGTGCGGGGCCATTATGTCAGTGTCTCAATGGTTAAACCGAATGCCAATTAAATTTCTTAATCTCGATAAGACCTATTGTCAGTCACTCATCACTTCTAATCAAACAGCAAACGCTCTCTTAACTGCCAACTATCCAGGGCCCACTTGTCACTGAGGCCAAACTTCACAATTGGAACAAAGGAACTCCAGCAACGGTCTTTGTCATGTTCGCCGATGTTGAGGAAGGTGCCGGGGGGCTCGGCCATGGTGCAAAACATGTTGCAGGCCGGAGCGATGGTTCATTGGCGATGAGCAGTCGGGTAGTGCGGTCAAAGGACGATCTCGACACACAGGTGAGATAGGAGTGATTCCCTTGTGTGCTAGGCTAAGGGGTTAGCTGCATGATTAAAGATAGTGGCTCGAGGATCGAAGGTCGTCGTGGTTGGCCGGTAGTTAGGGGCCATGGCGGTGATGGGGTGCTAGCGACAGTGAGGCGCAAAATTCACACCTAAATCCTCAAATTGAGCCCAAATTCATGATCTACACTTCAAGCCGATGCTAGGGGTGACGATGGCATGGCTAGAGATAGGCTCTAGTGGCGACGCGGCTATGCATGGTGGAGGTGGCGATCTGTCCTACAGCGGAGACGGCTAGTCGGTGACTCAATTCGACATCTACGGCATGCATGAACATCTACACCTTGTGGAAATTCTAGTTGCACCACTTACCCGACGCGAGGCACTATGGGTAAGGCCGCCCACGGTAGACGGAATTGGGAACAAAAGCACCATGGCAATGCGGAGCTACCGTATGCTATGGTTCAAATGAGCTAATCTAATAATCTTCTCTACTCCTAGAATACGATATTGTTAGATCTATGGATGAATATATGAATCGCACATGTATTGCACAACCCAATGGTAGTACATAGTATAAGACTCAAGGGACACAACTAAACCCTAGAAACTAGAAAAAGACACAAATAGCCTTATATCCTTAACACCCCCTCAAATATAAGGTGTATGCAATAGCATTATATTTGAAAGAGTTGACACTAAAATAAGAAAAAAAACTAAAATCCGAGTCTTAAAAATGTCATTGTACCATGTAGCTCTTGGAAATTATGTTGAGGCCAAAAGATCACCATCTAGGGTCGTACAACAGCCCATAAAGTATGGTGGTGTAGATGAAAATCTGAGATGATGACGCTGCAGAAGGAAAGTGCGGTGGCCTTAAAAACTCGGGGCGACGGCTCAGAGAGAAGAGCGGTAATTGCGGCCATACAAAAAGATGGGAACCACACTCAATCCAAGAGGATGGACTATTGCTAACAATGCAATCGACTAACTGATACAGAATTCTGTGGACTCGCACCGCTGTGACAAACTAAAAATAGATGATACAGACTTTGATGGATACAATGCATGATTTAAAAGGAACTAAAGAGCTAGTAGTAGCAAGACCTTAACATGAACTAAAGATCTAGCAAAGCAAAGGGCCACAAAATGAAGACCAATAGCTTCGCCTCCTCCATAGTCGTGACCGAGAACTGAGTGGGAACGTCAAGGCTAGAGTAGACAGGAGACAAGGCCAAAGAAGACCTTGGCGGTGCAGACCAAGACTCAAAGACACCTAGATCCAGGAGCATCAAGGCCAACGACGGTTGAGGAGTGGAAGCGGTGGCTTGGCGGCGGCATGGGAAGAGACGGCTGACTCTAGATCCAGCTGGCAGTGTCTCAGGAGAGGAAGCGGTGGCTTGGCAGTGACACAGGAAGAGGTGGCCCACTCCAGATCCGGCCAGTGGAGGCAACAACGGTGCGGGAAGAGGCAGCCAGATCCAGATCCGGCTGGTGGTGGCAATGACGACGCCATAGAGGAGGACGCTGCCTCTGTGTTATGCAGCGACACGCCCTACCACTTCCATCTGCCATCAGATGCATGCACCGTCGTCTCGTCCTTCTCCCAACTCCATGGGCGAGAAGGCGAGTGGAGCATGCTTCTGGATGAAGATGCCAGGTGATGCTGGATCTAGTGAAGTCTGACTTTGGCGATGTCGGATCCCTAGCGTGGCAACGGCAGCCCACTGGGCAACAAGCAGTGACAGCTTGATGAAGATGACGGCTCCTACAAGGTGGCTACCCCCGGGAGCGGAGGTGCTCTTCCCGGGGGTAGCAGCTGTGGAAGATGAGCGGAGGCTAGGGTTTGAACTTAGGCTCTGATACCATATTAGATCTACGGATGAATGGATGAATTGCACATGTATTGCACAGCCCAGTGGGCAATATATAGTACAAGACTCAAAAAACACAACTAAATCTTACAAACTAGAAAAAGCCACAAATAACCTTATTTCCTTAATAGATATGATGCAGGTACTTGCAAGTTTGAGGCCAGGAAGGTAGAGCTAGGCGGTGGGATGACAGGCACGGGTTGAGTTCTGTGGACGGCGGTGGCAACGACATTCTGCCTGAGACCATGATACGGAGTAGGTTTGGGTACGGAATAGGGCTGGAAAAAATGCTCATTAAAGCTCGAATCAAAATTATTTCGATTACAATAGCTAATTAATTCAAAATTGGAATGAGTCAATTTCGAGTGAAAAATATTAATAAGGCTCGGCTCGATAGTGACCCGTTGGCTCAAATTTAAAATAACTACTTAAACAATAAATAAAATAATTTTATGTCAAACTATGTCAATTTTGAATGAAGCTTGATAATAGATCGTTAAACTTGATAGTCAGCCCTAGTACGGAAGACCGCTTTGGAGGAGGTCGGCACCAACGCCCATCACCGCCGGTGCAGCAGCAAGGCAGAGGTGCGCATGGAGGGCCTTCCAGGTATGGTGGTACGACGTATCAACAACGGCCGCAACATCAAATACTGGCCGCACCAGCAGAAGCAAGTTCGCCAGGGGCAATTTCACAAACAGAATTCCGGGGAGACGCAAGCACGAGGACAGCATACTTCTGGGCTTCCTCCGCAAAGCCATCAGCAATTTCAGTCTCAATATCAGCAAACCTTTCAGAACCAGGTGCCTTTGAAGCAATTTCATCAACAGAGCCAGCAAGCTCAGGCTAATTTGCAGAATCAACAACATCATCAGATTCCACAAAAAACACACTAATCAGAAGACGCAACAGGCTCACCAATTGAATGATCAACATCGCCTTCCTCAGCCTAATCTGCCGCATATTGATGCTCAGGTACCAGTTTCTGTAACCAAGGCTGTTGATACTTCTAAAGTCACCTGTTACAAATGCTTGCAAGTGGGTCATAGTCTTAAGGAATGTACTGCTGTGGTTTTCTGTAATGTATGTGGCAAGGATAATCATATTTCTTCTAAATGTGATTAGCTAAGACAACCCAAACCAGTAGCATCTTTTGTTGGATTTGCTGCTTGCTTTGGGGTTAGGATGTTTTGTGGCAGCGCATACTAGGAATGTCACTGCTGAGGAAAAATTAAATCCGATGGCTTTGGTCAAAATCATTAGTGGAGAGTTAACAGATATGTAGCTGGAGCAAGATTTTGCTCGGACTTTTCCCTGGAAACGGGTTTGGCATGCTAAAGAAATTGGAGATAAGCAATTATTTATGAGATTTCCTTCTGCACAGAAGATTGATGAGGTAATACCTTTCACTTCATTTACCGATAGAAATGCAGAGCGATACATCTTGATATTGCCCGATCGAGGTTTTGATCTAAATGTCATTGAAAGGAACACAAAACGCATTCTGGGCTCTGCCATAAGGATTCGAAATGGCATTCTTACTTTGGCAAGTAGCTCCCTGTTACGATCACGAACCCACAGACTGTTGTCCTCGATAAACATTTGACAGCCATGCTCATCAAGTTGTCCAAGACTCAAAACATTGCGTCAGAACTTAGGGATGTAATAGACATCTGAGAGCACCCGGTGCTTACCATTGAGGCAGGTGAATAGGATTGCACCACACCCACAGATTCTACCACAGATCCATCACCAAACTTAATCGACCCTTTGATGGTCGTGTCAAGCTTGGCAGAATTCTTCTGGCACCCCCATCGTGTGGTTCGTTGCACAAACGTCGAGGTACCAGCCCTCATCTTGCTACTTCTCATCGTGACCAAGATGGACTTGAGCATGGACTTCATTCAGGATGATGTGATAATCTTCCTTCTTGTTTGTCTCTGAGGGAGCACACTTGCGCTATCAATAGAGTTGGTTCGTCATCTTGGGTCTGCATAAGGTTCACTTGTTCCTTGCGACTTTTCCATTTTCTTCCTTTTATTTAGTATTACATCAGTCGGTTACATGCAAAGTAGTGTCCCGAATCTTCCTCAGATCATCCCACGATCTGGAGAATTGGTCCACCGAAAAACTGCTAAAAAATAGAGCTTCGACTCACTCTACGACTGCTACATACTCTTACGAGTACGACCACTACAGCAGTCTTACGACTATGACTACTACAAAACTAATACGACCATGACTAAGCCAAACGTTTACGACCACGATCACCAAACAACCATATGACCATGATCAAATATACTTACGACCATGACTAAACGTGCATACGACCACAACCACCAAACATGTAGTGAAAAATAACTCAACATGATCGTCCCCGCAGCAACATGGAAGGTGATATCAGCAGTGTCCTGCCGTTTACAGTGACGCTAGTGAGCTCCACAAAGTAGTATGATGGCTGCATCGGCTGGTTGGACACCAGAAGGATGAATAGGATGTTTGGCTACAACAGGGCGGCACCGAAGGCAAGATAGTCGGTGGAGCTACTGTGAGGCAGGAGGCAGTAGCTAGTAGAAGACACCTTTCTACTTGGCACTTGTCTCGTGTCTATGTGACAATGGAGGATGCTCTTGTTAGATCAGACCATGGCAGTATGCTTAGGTCTAATTAGGTTTACTCCTCGGGCTCCAAGTCTAAATGGGCTGAACACAACTAACCCTACTAGCTGCCACATGCAAGCACTAAAACAACAACCTTATAAGTGGTATTGAGCATTTTTCCTTAAAAGACTAGTCTAATGGGTGAAGTCTCCTTCATACTTATAAGTTGTGTTTTTTCTTTTCCACAACCAATTCACACTTATAAGTTATGTTTTTCCTTCCCACAACCGATGTGAGACTATTCCCAACATTCTCCCCCCTCATACATCAATTTTATGTATTTCTACAACCATGAAGTTCAAGAAGATATTAGGCACCTGGGCTTTGATACGAATTGTTAGGTAGTGCCCTAGCTGCATGCCTATGTCCAACCCATTTTACTCCTCAGGCTCTAGGTTCAAATGAGCTAAACACAACTAAATCCACGAGCTACCGCATGTAAGCCCTAAAGCAACAATCTAATAAGTGGTATTGAGTCTTCTCCGCCTAAAAGACTAGTCTTCCCCTCACATTTATAAGTTATTCTTTTCTCCTTTCCATAACCGATGTAGGACTGTTTCCAACATTCTCCCCCACACATCGGTTGTGTACTTCCACAACTAAGAAGTCTAAGGAGATGTTAGATACTTAGGTTCTAATACCAATTGTATAAAGCCTATGATGAAAGGGTCTATAGTAGTTTTAGTGATCCAAAGAAGGGCGAACACTTGATGCTATCACATGCATAATGGAAGGTACTATTTGCTCAAGGGAAGAAGGGCAATGTGAGCTCTGACAATGACGTGAATAAGGGCATTGGGCATGACAATGGCCGTAGCTACAGCAAGAAGGGTTGGCGAGTAGCCGGTCAAGGAGAAGAAGAGTGCGACAATTATCCCAAGCCCATGTTTGACAAAAAAAAGAAGATCAAGTGCTTCAATTGTGGGATCTACATGCACTTTGTTTTCGAGTGCTGCAAGCCTAAGAAGGAGAAGGCATATGTGGCAGAGAAGGATGATGATGGGCCTACTCTGTTGATGCTCGAGGCTTACGAGTTGATGGAGACCAAGGAACAAACCACCGATGTGGTGAAGCTCGTTGAGGGAACGTTCAACTCCATCTTAGAGTAAATGAGAAAGACGATAGTAATGTCTGGTACCTTGACATGGGAGCTAGCAATCATATGGCTGGTTGTAGGAAGTAGTTCACCGAGTGTGACACATCGATTGGTGGCACAGTGAAATTCGGTGATGGTTTGGCAGTGACCATAGCAACTATATGGCTAGTTGCAGGAAGCAGTTCACCGAGTGTGACACATTGATTGGTGGCACAGTGAAATTTGGTGATGGTTCGGCAGTGACCATAGTCAACCATGGCACGGTGCTGATCAGGGGACGCATGGGCAAGCACAAGGTGTTGACGGATGTGTACTACATCCCAAAACTGACTAGCAACATAATTAGCTTTGGTTAATTAGGGGAACACAGCTATAAGGTCATGTTGGAAGATGGCCACTTGTGCTTGTTTGATCACCAGGGATAGCTACTGGTTTAGGTCAAAAGAGTGACGAACATGTTGTACATCCTCAATCTTGACCTCGTGCAGCCGGTGTGTTTGATGGCATGCCTCGACGATGATTCTTGGAGATGGCACGCACGCTATGGGCATTTGAACTTCCAAGCACTGCGTAAACTGGGCCAGGAGAGCCTAGTTGAAGGACTCCCGTTGCTAAACCAAGTAGAGCAATCATGCGACGACTGTTTCATCGGTAAGCAGCGCCACACATCGTTCACACGAGAGGTGAAGTTCAAGGCAAGCAAAGTACTGGAGCTCATGCATGGTGACTTGTGCAACCCTATCTCACCCCAAACCTTAGCCGGTAACAGTATTTTCTAATAATAGTCAATTATTATAGTAGATATATGTGGATTGTGTTGTTGAAATCCAAGCATGAAGTTTTCTAAGCCTTCAAGAAGATCAAGGCAGCAATCGAGGTTGAAGCTAAAGCAAAATTGAAAGCACTTCACACAGATTAGGGAGGTGAATTCAAAGTCAAATGTGTTCATTGCCTATTGTGAGGAGATGGGCATAAGATGATACTTGACTACCATATACTCTCCTCAGCAAAATAGGGTGGTCGAGCAAAGAAACTAGATGGTTGTTACCATGGCGTGCGGCATGATGAAGAGCATCCCCAACATGTTCTGGGGTGAGGCCGTGATGACCGTGGTGTATATCTCGGACCGTGCGCCAACCAAAAGCATGGTTGGTGTGGTGTTGTATGAAGCTCAGTGCAAGCAGAAGCCAGCGGTACACCATCTTTGCACTTATGGGTGCATTGCACATGTGAAGAAGGTGGGCAGCTACGTTAGCAAGCTTGAGAACTGCAACTCCCCAATGATATTCATTGGGTATGAGAGCGGCTCAAAGGCGTACCACGCATTTGATCTTACTACCAGGAGGGTGTGCATAACACGCGATGTCATCTTTGAGGAAGGGAAGAAGTGGGACTGGAATGCCATGCCACAGGTGGAATAGCTCCCATCTAGTGAGGTGTTTCATGTGTTTTATGAATGCATTGAGCCTATTGGCTTGAATAAGAGCATCGATACACTAGGAGGACAGCAAGCACCGTCCTCTCCAGCACATGGAATTGTACCAGGAGTAGAAGATGATGTAGGGGCAGCCACACTGGCATTTCCTGCTACAACCATAGTGGCATCGGTGTCTGGTGAGATGGCTTTTCCTGCTCCAATCATAGAGGCCTTGACATTTGGTGCGACATCGGTTACACCCAAGGTGGCTTCGACAATTGACGACATGCTAGCTTCACCATGGGAGGCACTGGTGTGGATGCGCACTGTGCATGACTTGTATGATGCCACCGAGCTGATCCAGCCTGAGTACTTTGGCTTGTGCTTGCTGGGAGCAGAGGAGTCGACAACCTTCCAAGAAGCTAAGAAGGAGGAGAGCTAGCGGTGCGTAATGTAGGAGGAGATGTACTACATCTGCAACAATCAGACATGGAGTCTGGTTGATCCTCCTATTGGGCAACGGATCATAGGGCTCAAATGGGTCTATAAAGTGAAGGACTCAGATGGTGCGGTGGTGAAACACAAAACACGCCTAATTGCAAAAGGGTATGTGTAGAAGAAAGGAATCAACTTCGAAGAAGTATTTGCTCTGGTTGCCAGGATGGAAACAATAAGATTGCTCATTACTCTAGCTGCTCAAGAAGGGTGGCGACTGCATCACATGGATGTTAAGTCAACATTCATGAATGGGGAGCTAGAAGAAGTGTACGTGAATCAGCCTCCTTGTTTTATTGAGATGGGAAGTGAGCATAGGGTACTGAAGTTGCACAAAGCTTTGTATGGCCTGCACCAAGCCCTATAGCTTGAAACTCTAAGTTGGACAACACATTGATGTTGCTTGGATTCGAGAGAAGCCTACTTGAGCATGCAGTGTACAAGAGGGGCAGAGATGAAAGTTGTCTCGTAGTTGATGTGTATGTGGATGATTTGGTGATCACAAGAGCTTGTGGTGAGGAGATTGTGAGGTTCAAGTAGCAAATGAAGGAGTTCTTCAAGATGAGCGATCTTGGCTAGAGTTACTACGTTGGTATAGAAATTCATCAAATGCTAGGTATAGAAATTCATCAAATGCTAAGTGGTATCTCTCTTTGTCAAAAAGCACATGCAAAGAATATCCTGAAAACTATGGCATGGGTGATTGCAATCCAAATTAAGCTCCAATGGAAGCGAGGCTCAAGTGAAGCAAGAAAAACTCTTCACCATTGACTGAGGTACCTCATAAACACAAGGCCAAACTTGGCTTATTCGGTCGACATTGTGAGCCGATATATGGAGTCCCCGACAACTGAACATATGATGACATTATGAGCTAATACATGGAGTTCTAGACAACTGAACATATGGCTATAGTAAAGCACATATTGAGGTTTGTTAAAGGAACATTTGGTTTGGATTGTTGCTATGAGAAGAAGAAAGAAGGAGAAGGATTACACTTGATGGGTTATAGCGATAGTGATATGGCCAACGACATTGATGATCGCAAGAGTGTTATATGGTTATGCTCCCTAATTTGCTCATTAGCTTTCTAGAGAATGCCCTTATTTGCAACCACACAGTTAAGCTTAAGTAGGTGTATTCTTTTTAGGTATCATGCAGGCAAATACATTTTTCTTATTTGGACAACAGAATACATTAAGGCTTTATGCTAACCTTCTATACAGTTGAGAGTACTTTATTTATTAGGACATGGGTACAATCAATATGTACTCTCTTGTTGCAACATCAACTTGTTTTTCTCATTATCTAAGTCACGGGATCTTATCAACATCAGAGATCCAATTGGAGTCACGGTACCCTTCTAATACAAAATGGTATCCAGTATAATAAATTCCATAAGATGTTGTGCCTCTCAAATAACGCAACATTCTTTTAAGTGCCTCCTAGTGATCAACTCTTGGGTTAGAAGTAAACCGACTTAATTTGCTCACAGCAAATAAAATGTTAGGTCTTGTGGCACCAGCTAAATACATGAGTGACCCAATAATTTGTGAATATCTCAATTGATCTTTTCCTAACCATTGGTTCTTTCGAAGCTTAATGTTCGCATCGTAGGGAATTGGAGAAACTTTACAATTTTCAAAGCCAAAACGGCTCAATATTTTCTTAGTATAATGTGATTGGCTCAAAGCGATCTCAACCTCATTCTTGATCAATTTAATATTTAAGATGACATCTGCCTCTCCTAAGTCTTTTATATCAAAACATTGAGATAAGAAAGATTTGAGCTCGTCAATTACGACAATGTTTGTTTCAAATATAATTATGTCATCCACATACAAACACAAGATCACTCCTTGACCCCCCCACCATAATGGTAATATACACATTTATTAGCTTCATTCAAAATAAAACCAACGGTTGTCAAAGTCTTATTAAATTTCTTGTACCATTGTTTATGTGCCTATTTTAAGCCATATAAGGACTTTATTAATCTGCACACCTTTTTGTCCAGAAATCATAAAACCATCTAGTTGATCCATATAGATTTCGTCCTCCAACTCTCTATTAAGGAAAGCTGTCTTCACATCCATTTAATGAACATGTAGACTATAGGAAGATGCTGATGCAAGGAGCACTCTGATGGTGGTTAATTTGGTGACAGGAAAATAGGTATCAAAGAAATCTTCTCCCTCTTTTCTGGGTATAACCCTTGGCCACAAGTCTTATCTTGTACTTCGTAATAGTACCGTCAGCCCTTCGTTTCTTTTTAAAGACCCACTTACATCCTATATGTTTGCACCCAATAGGACGATTAGTGATCTCCCAAGTCCCATTATCCACGATAGAGTCCATCTCACTACAGAATGACTCTTTCCAATACTTAGCATCAGAAGATGCATAATCCTCAAAGAGTATTTGGCACATCATCCACGAGGTATACAATAAAGTTGTTACTAAAGGTTTTGTCAACTCTTTGTCTCTTACTCCAGAGAGGAGCATCTGTGACTAAATTGTTATCCTCCTCAGGACTATCTCAAATTGGTTTAGAAATGGTAGGAAGTCCAGAAATTTGATTATTCTCTTTTTCAAAATTATTGGTTTAAACATTCTCAATTTGTGTTGAAGTATTGCCTGTTGTTCTCATAGGAAAGATATTCTCAAAGAATGAATCATCTCTAGATTTCATTATTGTGTTAGCAATAATCTCAGGACTTTCTAATTTAACTACTAAAAATTTATAGGCCGTGCTATTTTGAGTATATCTTAGAAAGATACAATCGACAGCTTTTGATCTAAGTTTTCTCTTTTTCTGCAATGGTATATTAATTTTTACCAAACACCCTCAAGTTCATAGAAAATTAACATTAGGTTTTCTCCCCTTCCATCCCACATCTGGAGTAATCTCACTCCTTTTAGTGATTATTATGTTTAGGATGAAAGATACTGTCAATATAGCTTCCCCGCACCATACCTTAGGCATATCGGAACTCTCTAACATAGCATTAACCAAGTCCATTAGTGTCTGATTTTTTCTCTTAGCTATCCATTTTGATTGGGGTGAATATGGTAGTGTTAATTCATGGATTATTCTATGCTCATAACATAATTGGGAGAATTCATGAGTGACGTACTGTCCCCCCACAATCGCATCTCAATCTTTTTATTTTCTTTTCTAGTTGGTTCTCAATCTCAGCCTTATAAGTCTTAAAGTAGTTTAAAACTTTATCCTTATTTTTAGTAAATACACATAGCAATAACGTGTTGTGTCATCAATGAAAGTTAGAAAATATCTTTTACCTCCTTTTGTCAACAATCTATTCATTTCACATAAATATGAATGAACAAGATCTAACAGTGCCAAGTTTCTTTCATCCTCTAAACTCTTAAAGGATTTTCGATGCTACTTTGTTTGCACACATGATTGACACTTTGATTTTTTGATAATTTCATATTTTGGAATTAAATCTAATCTGGACATTCTAGTAATACTATCAAAACCAATATGACAGAAATAGGAATACCAAATATTTACCTCGCATTTATTTAAACCTGTTGCAATATTCAGATTATAACAATCCTCTAAAATACTCAAGTGGAACAAGTCTCCGCTCTCATAGCCTTTACCAACAAAGTTTCTGAACTTAGACACTACAATTTTATTTGACTCAAAAACTAGGTTATAACCATTCTTACATAGGAGAGAACCACTAATGAGGTTTTTGTTTATTGTAGGAGCATGTTGCACGTTCTTCAAGTGGACAATTTTTCCTGAAATAAGCTTTAGATCCACCGTGCCAACACCAAGAACAGAAACATGCGAACCATTTCCCATTAGGGTGGAGGGAGCCCCTGCTCCCTAGTAAGAAGAAAATAAGAAAATATCAGAACATACGTGAACATTAGCACCAGTATCAACCCACCAATCAGTGGATTGGCATACTGAAAAGACAACAGGTGGATTATCATACCCTCCTAAAGTCAAGGCCTCACCTATGATCACATTGATAGCCTTCTTCTTTGACTGTTCGCCATATCTGATTTTGCGAAAACGATAGTCCTTCGCTATATGACCATCTTATTCGCACATAAAGCAGGTGATATCTCTCAAATCATTTTTCTCAGTTTTCTTCTTCTTAAAGCTAGTTGTCTTATTTGATTTGTTGAATTTATACTTCTTTGCTGTAGTCTTTTTCTCTATAAAATTTGCATTGTTCTAGCCAGAGATGCTTGGTGCATCTTTTGCTCTTACTTTTTCTTCCACATCAAGAGCAGCAATGAGATTCTTAATAGAAATCTCTTCCCTCCTGTGTTTCAGGTTAGTGGCAAAATCCCACAAAAAAGATGGAGTTTAGCAACAATGCCTACAACCACAATTTAGGAGGTAACACATAACCAAGATGCGCAATCTCACCGATTAGTAGCTGGAGGTCATAAGCCTGTCCAACTATGGACTTTGCCCCATCCATGCTAAAATCAAAAAATTGCTCACACATGTAAAGCCAGCGACCTGCCTCTGCCTCAGCATATTTGTGCTCTAGTACATCCCACAACTCTATGACGGACTTCTAGTCCATGTATACATCGTAGAGTTGTTTGCATCATCAAATTGCATGAACTGCTCAACCTAAATGGATACTGTCGGTTGATAACCCACCACAGCCCCAGAAACATAAGCCAAAACTTGACTCTAGTATGCCATTTACAGAAGTTTTGACTAGAAAATCTCTCAGGTTTTTTCGCATCAGAAACACTAACTATTTCTGTATTGCAACAAAGTTCACAATAAGGTTTCTGAAATGTTGGAAATATAGGTAGTATTTTAATTTTAAATTTTACCAGGAGACAAATACAATAAACTAGTGATGCATAACACATAACTAACAGCAAACTACTTATTGTACTTCAGAAAAGAAAATAGAAAGAAAATACAGTATCAAAGTCGATCGAACGTGCGAATGACTTACTGTTGGGTGATGTGCATCATATTAGTATTAATTTTTATATCATTTCCCTGCCGTGAATAGCATAAATTTGGCATAAAATTCATCGATTATATATATGTTTGCCCCCTATTTGGACTGTTTACAATGTATGTAATTTACTCGCAGGTTGGCGCGAAAAAGGTGCAAAAATCTACAGAAAAGCAAATTGGAAGAAGCAAAGGATCAAATCGCAAATCAGCTCATGTCATGGAGCTAGGGTTGCAAAATTTGTTGGAACAAGGGTTAAAATGCAAAACGCCAGCACTAAGGTTTGATATAAAAGGGAAAGGAGAGAGAGCATTTAGAGGTGGAGCCGCAATACCCAGGGGTTTCACCCCAAACAGCCGTCACCCATTCTCTTCCGAACGGAGCTTCCCTGTCCCCTTGTGGGTGTTCTCCTTCGTGTCCCCTCGATCTGGACCATTCGCTGATCACAGCGAACGGTCCAGATCGAGAGGACACGAAGAAAAACACCCATAAGGAGCCAAGCAAGCCATTTTCTTCTCTTCCTTGCATCTTCTTCCTCCCCATGTAGCCTCCACCTTCTTCTCCATTCCTGACCGAGCTCCCCAACTCTCCTCCTCCTTCTCCCCTCTCCTTGCCGATCCCCTTGTAAAGGTGGCCAAATGGGCCGGGCCTAAACGGGCCGCACCACGGCACGACGACAACGTGACCCGACCACGACGGCGCGCACGACCAGAACGCGCGCCGGGCGACGACGCACGCCGGCCGGGCCGGCGATGCACGGCGAGGGTGCGGCACGGCGGCAAACGCGGCACGCCCGTTTAGCCATCGGGCGTCTGCGCGCCGGCCCGCGACAAACGCGACACGACCGCATATAATTTTCTATATAATTACAAATATTTATTTTTATGATTAATTTAATAAGTTAATAAAGATCATTGTATCATTGTAAATATTTATTTTATGATTAGTAATGTATATAATTTTCTATATTTTTTGAATTTTTCGAATTTTCTACAATTTTTACAATTTTTCTTATTTTTCTACGATTTTTCTTATTTTTCTGTTTTTTTGCTAAACGGGCTGGCGGGACGACGCCCGCTTAGCCTTAACCGCGTTCGGCGCCGCGGCGGGCCGGGCGTGCACGGCTTGCATCGGCCGCGGGCGGCACGCAATAGCCCGCTTATTACACGGGCCTTAACGGGCGTGCCTAAACGGGCCGTGCCGAGCACGGCCCGTGCCGTGCCGGCCACGCACGGCCCAGTGGCCAGCTTTATCCCCTTGCTTTCCCCTTTTCTTCCCAATCCTCCACAGCCAAAACCCCCCTTCACCTCATCTCCTTCCTCCTGCACCCCTCTTCTTCCTCCTCCTGTGATTTCTTCCTCCACCTCTTGCTCCTTCTCACCAACTCCCCATCTTACTTCTACCTCTTGCACCTCTCCTTCCTGATCCCAGCCGAAAGCCCCCTCTTCATGCGCCTCTTCCTTCTGAAACCGAGCCCCCCTGCTGTTCTTTGCTCCTCCAACCGAAGTCTCTCCTCCTGCTGATTTACAGCTGCCCCTCTGCTGTCCCTGTGCTGCGCTTCCACACCTCCTTTCTCCTCCTGCACCTCCTCCTCTTACCAAAACCCCAACCCCATCTTCTCCAACTACTAACCGAAAACCCCACTCCAGACTGATTTCTTCCCCCTGCAGTGAGCCCCCCCAACTGCCGCTGCCGATCTGATTTTCTTGCCGTGGTTGCAGTTTTGTTGCTGTTCGGCTGCAGTGTGTTGATTTGTGTTGATTCGCTGCATGTTGTTGCTGCCGATCTGAACTGCAGTAGTTGCTGTTGCTGCCGAACTGTTGCCTGGTTGTTGATCTGCTGCAATTCACTGCCGATTGCTGCCTTTCGGCTGGATCCTGCTGTGTGCTGAACCACTGCTGGCCGGACTGCTGCTGGTTGCCGACTGCTGTGCTGAATGTGCTGTTTCATGCTGCGTGTACTGCCGATTTTCTTGCTGCTGGCCGAGAGCCTCTGCTGCAATTTTTTTTCTGCTGATGGCCAAAGAACTGCTGCTGGTTTGCTGATGATTCTGATGGGGGCTGCTATCCTACATGCTGCTGCTCCACTCCTACTACTTCTGCTACATGCTTTCTTGTGGTTTAATTTTTCTAAACTTTGTCAAATGCTTGTTACTAGTTCTTGTGCTAAGTGATGGGAAATAACTACTGAATCATTGTGGACCTTGTGATCTTGTTGGCTAATTGCATGGACTCTGTTGTGGGAATGCTATGTATGTCGTGTCTTGCTTAAATCCTTGATTTTGCTTGATGGTCCATTAGTTTAATTATGTTAAATCAGTGATATGCATGTGGTATTTTAGTGGATCTTGATATTGAGCAGTGATTTGCAAATCATTTGTTATGTCAAGTTTTATTCATGAGTATGCTTTAAGTTTCAGTAGTATTATAGAAATTGTGCTAGTTTAGATTAGCTCTTTCAGTTAGATTTAAATTTTAGTATGCAGTCCTGTTCTAGCTCTTTTAGTAAAAAGAAAATACCAAAAACATTAGATTGGATTTACTGCTTTATTGTCTTCGCTCGTGTTAGATTTAATTTTATTAATTGCTTAGCTTTGTTTCTTGTCGTTAGTGATAGTTAGCTGTAGTTTAGTGTTAATCCTTCTCGTCTCTTTCCTGATCCTCCTTTCTCTTCTTCCTCCTTCGCTCATCCCTCTTTTCTCGCTCTTCGTCTTCCTTAGCCCCCCGCTTGCTTCTTTCTATCCTCGTCTCTGCTTCTTCTGCAGTCCTTTGTAGCTTCCTCTCCTCTCTGCAAGACTCCGTCGTTCTTCTCTCCCTTATTTCTTTAACCCGTAGTTTAGCTAGGATTTTCGTTTTCCTTCTCATTTCCCCCATTCGTGCGATTTAGATTTGGTTTGGTGTCATGTCACCGGTAGTCTAGTCCCTGTGGAGAATACGACATCTCGCTGCTATCTTAACGGCAACCCGTACACTTGCAGGTGTGCACTTTTGCACGATCATTGGGCTTGATGAAGAACGGGAAGCAGTGCAGGCTCGATACAGTACAGGACGTAGATGAAACAGAGCAGGAACGGTCGCGTAGATGTGCGCTACCCAGAAACCTTATTGTCGCCCCCGTGCATGTCTTCACGGTAGTAACGGCTCGAAGATACCGCTCACCCTCCTTCCAGGTGCACACCGGGAAGAAAGGCCGGGGAAGTTCGGATGACACAGTATCACAACACAATATCACCAAAAAGGAAGAAGATAATAGGAGAAGAAAAATGAAAAAGTTCAATATGTCAAGTCTAAACTCTCCAGATATTTTATAGACATGCAAATTACTTTCTAGTAACTGCCCCTATCACAAGTCACAAGTCACACGATTTTCACGTGAAAATACGCGAATACACACATGCGTGTGATTAGCTAAAGTCATCCTCATGCCATCTATATCTATAATTCAAGAAGTGGTATAGACTTTATCTTATAAATTGATTTTTCTTACCTTAGTTTAGCAATATGATACTAAATCTTACATACTTTAGAATTAAAAAAATAGACCTCATTTTATGTGTCTATTTTATGTGCCAACTTTGAATTAGCATGTAGAAAACGTTTCTCGAATAACTAAAAAGAGAGAAATGCTTCCCAACAAAACCTATTTCTGCATTGAGCCTCTTCTCAAAAGGAAAAAAGAAAATCATCCGGTCGAAGATAGTCAACTCAGTGGGTAAGAACGGGCCATTGAGATAGTAGCCGAATTAATATATTTGGCCCAAGATACAAAAGATATGCCCAATAACAATTTAGAGAGGTGCCACCAACTTGTAGTCCGTACTCAAACTGGGCCAGCTGGAGCTCTGCACCGTGGACCGACCATCACCAAACTTGCGAAATCTACAGGCACTGGGCCGTCTCTCGTACGCCGCTCTGCTCGGGCTGCGCCGATTAAATAGTTCTCCATTTTCTCTCTTGGGCGACAAATGGTCGCTCGAGATGCCCGACGCAGCGCGGAAGCGCCACGCCGGCTATTTGGTATCGTTTTGCAGATCATTATTAGCACAGCTCTTATAACCGAGACGACAGGGTGCGCGAGCTCGAGAACATACTAGCTGGCGTAAGGATGTAAAAAAATTCGAGGGTTTGTGAGTTGTTTGAGTTTAGCTTATTTTAAATTTGATTTAAGTTTGACTCATTCTAAACTCGCGAGTTTTGAGTTTTTTTTACAGCCCATATACATACTAATTCTTATCAAATTTACTTGAACCGAACTCGAACTCTAAGTTTTTCTACAGTTGAAAATTAATATCTATTAAATTATTTTTTACTATTATCGAGTTAGTTCAAACCGAGCTCGAGCTCAAGTTTTTCTTATTGTTAAAAGTTAATGCATATTAAATTATTTGAACTTTTATCAAATTTATTCGAGCTGAACTTAAGCCGAGCTCCAGGTTCGGACCCTAACTAATGTTTACTTGAGCTCGACTCGAGTTTCTATCTAGCTTGAGCTTGAGAGGCTAGGTTCGTTCGAGCTTAGCTCGTTTATAGCTCTAGCTTGAAGGAACCTAGGCAAATAGACTACATCTCTTTTAAAGGCCCACTCAAGTGAGCTTTTGATCGTCGCGATCGGCTTCTTTTCCACTGTTCGACGTTAGGTAGTAACTGTTCACATTTTGTCTTTTTCCATTTTTTGTTTTTTTCAAATTTTTGTATTTTATTTTTTTCCGTATTCTTTTGTATTGTCCGCACTAGATTAGCGTGCTGCTTTTATTTTTACATTTTTTTAAATTTAATTATGCCCAATAAGCTAACTCAGCTACAGTAAAAAATCAGCTAGCTACAATAAAATTTTAGCAAAAATCAAAAACTATCGCTATTCCAAACGTCCCCTAAAACTTGTTTGGTTGCCGCTTTGGACATAAATGCCTGGTTGGAGATCATGACGGGAAGCGGCCGGGGGTGTGTTTGGTTGGATACGTGAAGACTGTACCCCCGCTTGTCCTAGGCTCTCTCGGCCTAGGTTATCAAAACCGATTTTGAATTTGTACCATGGGATAGATAGCACTGATTTTTATTAGTTTTTGGGCTGATATTTTTAAATGAAATTTCGATTTTAAATAAAAATGGCCGAAATCAGTCTAGAACGGTGTAATTAGAGAAACATCAGAGTAAAATGAATAAACTCAGAGTTACGTAGAGTAAAATGAAATATTTAGAGCTGATTTATACTACAACCAAGTGTGCCTGATAGAACTGATTTTCGAAGATTTTTGGCCGATTTTTATAACCCTGCTCCCGACAACTTAGCCTGAGCCAAGCGCTCAAGTTCGTGCGTCTGAGCTCCAGGTGACAACAACCAACTGAGATTAAGAAGTTAATCAAGCGTACTTGTTGGGAGAGGGTCCCGTGCTAATTTGGGCCTACAACTACCTCAAAGTAAGGCTGTAAAAAAAACTCGAGACTGACGAGCTACTCAACCTCGACTCATTCTAAGCTCGATTTGAGCTCAGCTCGAGCTTTAAACGAGCCGGATTCAAGTTTGATCTCGAGCTCGCGAGTTTCACTGAGCCGAGCTTGAATAGTTCACGAGCCTCGATTCGAGCTTAAATAGTAATACATATCAACTCTTACCGAGCTTACCCGAATCGAGCTCGAGTTTTTTTATTATTGAAAATTAATGCATATTTCAATTATTTTGACTGTTATCGAGCTCACTCAAACCGAGCTTGAACTCAAACTTTTCTTATTATTAAAAATTAGTGTATAATAAATTATTTTAATTATTATTGAGCTTCAACAAGTCGAGATTGAGCCTAGGTTCAAGCTCGAATCTCAACTTGAGTTCGGCTCAAGCTTCTATCATGCTCAAGCTTGGAAGGCCAGGCTTGTTTGAGCTCGATTCGTTTACAGTCCTACCTCGAAGCGACAACATCCGTTGGAGGGTCTACCTTAAGCTAATTCTCCAAGTCAACCCCGGGTGAGATACGCAAGATTGATCTTAGAGAGGTCCGGAGTCAACCCCGAGCAAAGTACGCAGGACCAACCCTGGAGAGGTCTAGGGCCAACCCTAGGCAAGGAACACAAAGCTAATCCCAGACGAAATATGTGAGACTGACCCAGAAAGATCATCTAGGGCAAACCCTAGGCGAGGTACGCAAAACCAACCTCAAAGGGGTCCGAGATTAACCCCAGACTAACCCCCGAGTTCTGGACGTGGTAGGACAAATGATGCGGATACCCTAGGAGTAAGTTAGGACCTGAAAGCAAACTTGTAATTCACTCGTCTGCCTCTCTCTTCCTATAAATAGGACCTCTTGTAATGGGAGGGAAAAGCTATTTTGTAATCCTAAATATTTATATTGAATATATTTGGTAAATTCTTATGCTTCTTATTGAGTCCCTTGGCATTCTCGGTAATATCTATATTTTATCATGAATGTTTTTAAGTTTATTGTTTGAATTTGTACCAATGACAATACCTGTGTTAATCCGTGCTGTCCCCGTTGCTTCGGCAATTCGCTGCCATTCAGGTCATGGCCCAGTCTTTTTACTGGGTTCGCCAATCTTCGCTACCATCGGAGGCTGCAAGATGTCGCTGCCTCCACTGAATTTCTTCATCCCCCACTCATCGCTGACAACCCACAGCAGCCACTTGGCACCGTTGATAAAGCCACCACTTGCTCCGCCCGATTAGTGCCAGTTGATGACCAACTGCTTTGGGCCGACTCCAAACAAGTTAAGTTTCTGGTTAAAATTACACTAAAATAGCTGTTAATTTTTTAAATCATTTAATTAACAAAGTTAGAAAAAAATAAAAATAAAATTGTTATATCATCATAAATAATGCAAATAAATAAGAGACAAAAGAAAAGCAAAAAAAACAAAAAAGTTAAAATAATCTAAAATTAGAAGCTGACTGTTCCAAGTAGTTTCTAACTTAAATAAACTAAAAATTAAAAAAATTAGAAGTTAAAATTGTTTGAAGTGGGCCCTTTATGGTTGCCATCCACTGATTGGGTAGCTTCGATTTGGCACTTGAAAGGGTGCTCAGACAGGTGAAGGATTGGATTTTGTGCTGATTGGATGTGTTGCCTCGGTTGGATTGAGAAAAAACAACAGGAAGGGAATTAGGGAAGAGATAAGGATTGGAATAGACTGTAACCAGGAGTCATGAGGATAGATTGATTAGAGCTATTAACCTCACCGCTGTAATATCTTAATTTTAGAAATTCTTAAAATAAGAAAAAATTTAAAACTTTTGCTATATTTTGTTGGTATATGAAATTGTTCTGGATTTCTATTTTGATTTTTCTTGACTTTGTGCTATCTAATGTCAAGGGTTAAATCCCAAATGTGAATCTTGATTTAATAAACTTAAAATACAAATCACAGTCTATACGACAAAATCTAGAATTAAAGAAAAAGATTTAAAGAAAATTAAGAATAGAAAGCTAATTTAGGAGGTAGGTCTAAAGTGTGTGTGTCTATATATATATTATAACCTAAATGTAAGACTAATCTTAACATTAGAGCTGAAATTCAAAAATGGAAAATGGGCCTGCCGTTAAATATTTTGGCCGAACCAGCCCGACTCCCTCCCTCTTCCTTGTCCGCGCTTTGCTATGGCAAGAACTTTTCCTCTGCCAGTCTAGCCACGGCAGCCGCCTCGCTACCACGTCTCCCCCTCGCGACCGCTGGTTCCAAGAGCGCCTTCCCCCACGTCTTGTTACGGTTAGCCATGACCAGCTCTGTCAACCACAACGGCATCCATGCCCCATCGTGTCCTCCCCCGCGTTGGCTCTCACATGCGCCTCCTTTAGCTTTTCCCCTACTGGCACCGTCGGCGCCCATGCAGCAGCTGTCAGCCATCTGTGATGCCGCATCTATCTCCCGTGTCACCACAATGCATCGTCGCATCAGCTCTCTATTCTTTTGATTCGCCGCTCGGCCGTAGGATGAAGAGGCGCCGCTTGGACCACCGCCTCCATTAGCCGCAGTGCGCACCTCTGCCCCGTCACCCTCGCGTCTATGCTGCATAGCCCTAAGCACCATCCCTTCGCCATGCCTTGTAGTGTGTCGCCGTCATGATGTGAGCTCGACTCACTGGTCCCTGTAGCCATGCTGCCCCACATCTCCGCCATAGGGACGTGTAAGGTCGCACGTCGCCAGGCCACGGTGTTGCCTATAAAAGACATGGCAGGTCACCAAAACTCTTCTCACATCCCACTCCCTCTCCCACCAAAATGAATTGGCCTCCCGTGCCCCCACCATCTACCGTCGACTTCATCTTCTCCAACCCCGGTCATCCGGCAATCCGACGACTGGAGCCACCGCGAGCCAATTCTATCGAGCCGGAGTATCCTTGGGCAAAACAACGCCATCCTCACCCTCGGCTAGACTCAACGAAGCATGTACCTTGCTGGCACCGTGCGCCTCCTTCACTCATCACCATCGCACGCCGTCAGACCGCCATGGCCAATCCCGAGCGGCGCCAACCCTCGAGGTAGCCTCCAGTCCACACTTAGATGCTCTCTTACTAGCCAATTGCTCTCTGGTGCGATATATTGCCATGGCCACCCCTCCCTTGATCTGCCGCTACCCATGGTAGCCGCTGGCCGTCGCCCAGCCAAATTGTCCTATGAGGCTTTGGCTACAGATACACGGGGACGTGAGCAATCCATTTTGAAATGCTTATATCCGACTGCCACCTCTATCGTTGGCGGCGAGCCTTTTCATTTTCAGCCAAAAAGAGGCGGGACCTCTGTGTTGATGAAGGTGACCATTTGGATGGTCTGAACGTTCTCCCTCAAACGATCAGACAGTCTGAACAACTCATCAGTTGATCGAATGGTGCACACGTCTCAACCGTTCGGACGGTTCAAACTTTCCCGGGCGGATTCGAGCAATCCATCGCTGATTGGACTGCTCGCACGTCCTGGCCATTCGAACAGTCCAAACCTTCTCACTCGATTGGGCGGTCCATCGCTGATCAGACGGCTTGCGTGTCCTACCCGCTCGGGCAGTCCAAACCACTTAGGCAATTGGATTGTTCCTTGCTGATCGAACAGCTTACGATAACACCCGTTCAGATGGTCCGAACTCTCTCAAATGTTTGGACCGGTCCGAACTCTCTCAAATGTTTGGACCGGTCCGAACTTAACTAGGCCCACCTGTCAGCGAGAGATCTCTCTCTCTCTCCCCTCTAATTTTTGAATTAATTCAAACAAAGAACTTTAAATAGGCATAACTTATTCATCCAAGCTCTAAATTTGATGAAACATTATAAATTCATATAAATTCAAGATCTGTCCAATGGAATCAAACCAGGAATGTTGAAACTCATTTAAATTTTTGTGTAAATGATAGATAATTAAATTTCGAGTGTCAGGAAAGATCTTTAGAATAGTTACTAATATAAATGATTAGCATAAACTCAAATAAACGTATAGTGGCATATATTTTAATTATGGATAAACATATATGTACATAACAAAAATGTATGAAAATCAAATAAGGTTCTAATAAAATAAAATCGGAGAGCTAATCATTAATGTTTCATATCCATAAGGCTTGGTAAATGATCCAGAATAATTAAATGTGTTATAGTATTTATTTTAAAATATAAATGCTAAATGAAGACATTGTTGAAAGATAACTGTGAGTAAATGTCATGAAGTCATAATTAAAATCTCGGTTAAGGCAAGACAAAGAAATTTAAGTATGAATATTACATTGTTAATAGTTAACAGTAAATGTCGAGTCTTGAACTAAAGGCTACCTTGTATATAATTAAATAACTCTAAAAAATAGTTAGTGTGCTGTCAGTATAACTCTCAAACCCGAATGCTGATAAAAGGCACTAGTGATGTGTAAAATTGTGTAAATACCCAAATAGTTAAGAACCTTGTCTAAAACGACAGCCAAGTTAAGATTAAGGTAATCAGGTAATGAGATGACTAAAGTAAAGGTGATGTTAGCATATATGAGAGACCATGTGGAGGTAACCCCGGTTATGTCATGAGTAATTGACGCGTGTTCTAAAAAGTCTGAGTTTGTTCCAGGCATTTTTGTGCTAATTACTGATGCGGATATTTAATTATAATATCTTGTGCGGTGCTATGTAATGTGTTTTCTTGTCGGTGATGGCTGCAGGACTTTGAGACGGAGTCGTGGCAAGACACGGGTGACCGGACTAGGCACAGGCGGTGCTGAGGTCAGAGCGGTCGGGATGTGTCGAAGACAACGAGGACTCGAAGTGGTTGCGAGGCGTGTGCGGCAAGAAACGAGGAAGCTTCCTGGAAGGTGCAGGAGGGGCATATTGATATCAGAGCCGGTTAGCTCTTTTCAATAGATCTTAACCGGTCTCAAGAGCCATGGCGATGGACAAGTACTCGACCAAACCGCCCGTTGTTGATGGCATCGATTACCCCTTCTGGAATAGCCGAATGGAGACATACATCCAAACCCAGGGGTACGCCATCTGGCGCAATGTCAAGGTCCAGTTTGTTGTTCCTGCCGATGAGAACATCAATGCCGGGAATATGGCTGATGTTGAGGCGAATGCAAAGGCAAGGAACATCATCATCAGGGCTTTGAGTCGTAGAGTTTGATCGCATATCTCATCTTTAAATGCGCCCGATATTTGAGAAACCCTTGATGCTTACCATGAGAGCACCACCCAAATAAAGACGGTACGACAGGACCAGTTCAAGCGAGAGTATAACAAGTTTGAAATGCTTGCTGGCGAGTCCCTTGATGAATGTTTTGTGCGTTTTCACAAGATTCTGAGCAACCTCCGAGCGGTCGGTCTCACATACTCCGACTCGGATAACGCTCGACAGATACTCACTGCACTCGATCTGCATGTTTGGGAGATGAAAGTGACTACCATCAAGAACACCATGGACCTCTCGACTTTGACTCTTGATGCGCTATACTCGCGTCTCAAGACTCACGAGATTGACATTGTCTCTCGCAAGTCGAAGTCACAGTCGATGGCCCTAGTCACCGATCGATTAAACCACGGTCTTTAAATCGATTCATTGTGTGGTTTCTCCCTTGCTGCTCTCTGTGATGTAACTGATGATCAGTTAGAGCAGCTCGAGAATGAGCAACTGGACCTCCTAGCTCGGAAGTTTTCCTATGTTTACAAGAGGAGGAGGGACAGAAAGAGGGGAGGACCTGTCATTTGCTTCGAGTGTGGTGGCCCCAACCACATTCGGGCAAAATGCCCCAAGCTGGAAAAGGGCAAGAACGACTACGGCGGTGTGAGCAAGAACGACTACATCAACAAGAACCGCAACAAGAAACCCCCAGCTCACTTCCAAGGTAAAGAGAAGAAGTTCCGCAACTTTGGCAAAACCAAGAAGCTCTTCCCCCACGTCCTCACCGCCTTCGACGACAACGACTTCAGCGACGTGGAGGGGTGGAGCGACGACGATGGTAAGGATGATCAAGATCCCAAGGATGGTAACGACTTCTCCGGCATGTGCTTCATGGCCCTCGAGGGCGAAATGGCGACGGCAGTACTCTCGACTTCGGACGGTATGCCCCACCTACGACCAGCTCAATCATGCTTTTCTTAAGCTAGGTGGTTTTCATGCTAGAGCTAGAGCTAGGTGTACTGAGTTAGAGAAGGAAGTAGATAGACTATCACGAGAGCTTACTTCACTTACATCTGCTCCCTCCCGTGATGAGTGTGATACATGATGTGCTCTGTTGGGTGATATGGAGAAATTAAGGACCTCGCATGATAGTTTGTCCTCCGAGCTTGATATTGTTAAGGTGGAGAATGTTAGTCTGCTTGCCGAGTTAGAACTGAGTAGGATGGCTGTTACCCTACTTACTACTGATGAGACTACTTCTCCCACCTCATGTGAGGTTAAGGACATTGCTGCTAGAGGACCTTATGCCATGCTTCTTGATCTGCCCGAGTCTTGTGAAAATTGCAATAACTTGAAAATGAACTTAAAAAGAGCAGATCATAAAATTGCTGAATTGCATACTTCTTTGCTTGAGCCGATTGCTTCATGTTTGAACTGTCCTAAATTAACTACTGAACTTGAATCTGTCTCAAAACATTTTTAAGAAATGGTTGACCATAACAAGAAAATGGCTAAATATGCTTCTAAAGACCCTGTTAGCTCACCATGCAAAAATTGTGATAAACTAAAATCTGACTTGATTGCTCTGGAAGAAAAATGTGTGAAGCTAACTAAGAATTTACTAGAGAAGCCACAATCTTGTTGTGATATGTGTGCCGATGTGGGGGAGAAGCCCAAGGATAAGGTAGAGACGCCTAGCGACGTGAATCAAATGGCTAGCAGTAGGACTGTCCCTTCTGAGGCGGCTGTGCGTGCACATGCCATTCGTTCCTCTGCTGTTGGTTTTTCTTCTACTTCCTTACCTTCTGCTGTCTCTCCTTCCCCCTGCTCTTCTTGCACCTCTCTCTTTCAGGAGTGTTAGTATCTTATGAACACTCTCGAGAGATTTGTAGGAGGCAAGAAGAAGCTAAATCTTATTCTAGACCAATCTAAGATCTGCAGATTTAATCAGGGTCTAGGATATGATTTCTATGAGGACATGAGGAAGCATCCACCTGCCGTGCTCAGACCAATAGCACCAGGTGTGATCGAGACTGAGCCCAGGACTGAGAAAGTCTAATTTAAGTCTGCGGGCTTTGTCTAAGAGATTTCTGACAGCAAGGTGATTCCACCTGCAACTTCAGCCTCTCAGAAGGCAAAGCCAACTCGTGCTACTTCAGCCTCTTAGAAGGCGAAGTATCATTGCACCTTCTGTCAGAAGGATGGACATATGATCGATCGATGCTTCAGACGTGCTAGGATCGCATAGAGAGACTGTGTTGCAGCTCTTAGGCGTATTCAGGGTCAGCTCTAGACCTTGAGTGCACCTAAGACCAACACAAGATCTAGGTCTGCTACTGTTGATGCTTTTGGGCAACATCGAGGACTTGGTTTTTCTAGTTCTTCTGATTTTCGTCCTCGATTTGCCCCGGGTCATGATATCTGCCGTCCTGAGGGTAGATCTCGGTTCCATCGAGATAGCTACCCGCGGCGAGATCAGCGTGTTGTTGGTACTCCGACTCGCTCTTCCGTAGCAGTCGGACCCAGTAACAGCTTCAGGTCTAAACTGAGACAATCTGCTTCTTTGAGTGACAGAGAGTGTAGAGTAGATAGAGGTCAGTTGTGTTTGACTACTTCATCTGCTCGACGTGTTATTCAGTATTGGGTTCCAAAATCACTGTTGATTTACCCCAGTACTGAGATTTTACTCTCTGTTTGACTCAGGTTCGCCGGGCAGGAAAGGGAAAGGTTTGGCTCGTAGACTCTAGGTGTTCACGTCATATGACCAGAGACTCCTGTTGGTTTTCTTCCCTTGCCCGTGCTCCAGGTGATGAGACGATCACCTTCGGAGATGCTTCATCTGGGCGGGTCATCGCCAAAGGTACTGTGCGCATTAATGATTCTTTTGCTTTAAAAGACGTGGCCTTGGTTAGTAAGTTGCAGTATAATTTGCTTTCCATTTCTCAGCTTACCGATGACGACTTTGAGGTGAGCTTTAAGAAAAATAATTGCAAAATTCTTGACTCTTCGGGTAGTCTGGTTTGCGGGATTTCTCGTTTTGGGAGGATATTTCGTGCTGATTTTTCTGAGTCTTCTGGTGATCCTCTTAGGTGTTTAGTTGCTTCTGATTCCCGCGACCTTTCTTTCTGGCATAGGAGACTTGGTCATATTAGATTTGACCATTTGACCCGAGTTAGCGGCCACGACCTCATTCGTGGTCTGCTGAAGCTCAAGATGGTCAAAGATCTTGTTTGCGCTCCTTGCCGGTACGGCAAGATGGTCGCCGCTTCCCATCCTCCGGTCACAGTCACGATGACCGATGCACCAGGACAGCTGCTCCACATGGACACAGTTGGACCACCTAGAGTGCAGTCAGCAGGAGGGAAGTGGTATGTTCTTGTCGTAGTCGATGACTTCTCGAGGTATTCTTGGGTGTTTTTCTTAACCTCGAAGGATGAGATATTTATCCATTTTTGGGGTCTTTTTAGTAGGCTTTCTGTTGAGCTTCCAAATGCCTTACGAGCGATCCGCAGTGACAATGACACGGAGTTCAAGAATTCATACTTTGAGAGGTTTTGCGATGAGTCAGGTGTAGAGCACCAGTTCTCTTCTCCGTACGTCCCTCAACAAAATGGCGTTGTGGAGAGGAAGAACCGTACCTTAGTCGAGATGGCCAGGACGATGCTCAATGAATACTCTACACCTAGGAAGTTTTGGGCTGAGGTGATAGCCACCGCGTGCCATGTTTCAAACAGAGTTTTTCTGAGGGCACACTTGCATCGCACTTCTTATGAGTTGAGATATGGGCGAAAGCCTAGCGTCTCGCATTTTCGCGTGTTTGGTTGCAAGTGTTTTATTCTGAAGTCCGGGAACCTAGATAAGTTTGAGTCACGTTCCTGTGATGGGATCTTTCTGGGTTACTCGACCTCTTCGCGGGCATATAGGGTCTGGAACTGCGAGTCTAGTAAAATGGTAGAGACTTGCGAGGTGACTTTTGATGAGGCCGATCAGGACTAGGCCCGATATCTCGAGTTCGATGAAGCGGTCCAAGCCCATCTTTGTGGATGAGGAGGAGGACGAAGATGAGGGTTGTCTACCCAATCCAGTTTCTCCTCCCCTTGACGTGCCTGCTTCTTCCACCGCACCTCAGGGAGATCAGCCCATTCCTTCCGCATCCTCAGGAGCTAGTGGCTCTGTTCTTACCTCATCAGCTCATGAGGTAGAGGCTACTTCTTCTTCTCATCCAGGACCTCCCCGTCACATTCAGCGTCGTCATCCTTCAGAGCAGATGATTGAAGATCTCTTTGAGCGTGTCACACGTTCAAAATCTGGCATGTCTCACTTCTGTCTTCATTCTGCCTTTGTTGCCACCTTTGAGCCCAAAGATGTTAGTCATGCTCTATCTGATGAGTCTTGGTTCAATGCCATGCATGAGGAGCTAGAGAATTTTGAGAGAAACAAGGTCTGGTTGCTTATTGAGCCCCCGCAAGGTCACAATGTTATTGGGACTAAGTGGGTGTTCAAGAACAAACAGAGCGAGGATGGAGTGGTTATTCGGAACAAAGCTAGATTGGTAGCTCAGGGGTTCTCTCGAGTTGAGGTCTAGATTTGAGAGACCTTTGCCTGTGCTGGACTTGAAGCCATTAGAATTCTACTTGCCTTTGCAGCTTCTAAGGGTTTCAAGCTTTACCAGATAGACGTTAAGAGTGCCTTTCTCAATGGCTTTATTGAGGAAGAGGTCTACGTCCGATAGTCCCCTGGTTTCGAAAACCCCAAATACCCAAACCATGTCTTCAAGCTTTCCAAAGCTTTGTATGGACTTAAGCAAGCTTCTAGGGCTTGGTATGAGAGGCTTAAGTTCTACTTGTTAAGTCATGGTTCTGATATGGGTAAAGTAAACAAGACTTTGTTCATCCGCCGGCATGACTCTGACTTTCTGTTCGTCCAGATTTATGTGGATGACATCATATTTGGCGGATCTTCCCATACTCTAGTTTCACAGTTCTCGGATGTCATGAGCACCAAGTTTGAGATGAGTATGATGGGTGAGTTGACCTTCTTCCTTAGCTTCCAGATCAAGCAGACTCGAGAAAGTACCTTTTTTCATCAAGGAAAGTACACTCGTGATCTCCTGAGACGCTTCGACATGAGTGATGGTAAGCCTGTGTCGACTCCCATGGCTTCTACAGCCTATCTTGACCCAGATGAGGATAGCGAGCCAGTTGATCAGAAGGAGTTTCGCAGCATGATTAGCTCCCTCTTGTACCTCACTGCCTCAAGATCGGACATACATTTTTCTATGTGTCTGTGCGCTCGTTTTCAGGCTTCTCCTCGCGTTTCTCATCGCCAGGCGGTGAAGCGCATCTTTCGGTACCTTCGAGCTACCATTGACTATAGTATCTGGTACTCTTCCTCATCCTGTCTTTCCTTGAGAGCCTTCTCAGATGCAGACTTCGCTGGCTGTAGGATAGATAGGAAAAGCACTTCTGGCACTTGCCAATTTATTGGCACTTCTCTTGTCTCTTGGTCTTCTAGAAGCGATCCGGTGTTGCCTGATTCATCGCGAGGCGAAATGCGTTCTTCTTGCCGGTTGTTGCAGCCAGGTACTCTGGATGACTTCGACCTTGCGGGACTTTGGGTTAGTTATAGATAGTGTTTCACTCTTTTGTGATAACACTTCTGCTATTAACATTGCTAAGAACCCAGTGCAGCACTCTCGGACCAAGCACATCGATATCAGATATCATTTTCTTAGAGGCCATGTGGAGAAGAGTGATATAGTGCTCCAGTTTGTAAAGAGTGACCACCAGTTGGCTGATATCTTTACCAAGCCATTGGATAGCTCTAGGTTTTCAGCTCTGCGGGGAGAGCTTGGGGTGGTTTGTCCTTATGAACTGTTGTGAGGGGGAGCTTTATGCTTTACTGCTTTTATTATATTGATTATGCTCTTACTCCTTTCTGTTGCATAACATTCGGGGTGCATTGGGATTAGTCCTTCCAACATAGATTAGAGTGATTCTCTCGTCTAGTTGCTTAGTCTTCTTTCTCTCATCTTGTGATTCTAGGATGCCGCTTATTAGCTGTCTCTCTTCTCACTAGGTTGAGTTCACTCACTTCTTATAGGTCTAGCGAGGGTTGGGCCATCCTTGGGTAGACAGGGAACGTGTTTACTCCCTAGTGTGTTAAAAGACCAGTTGATAGTCCTAGAGTCATATAGGGAAGATGAGAGTCAGTCTGAGCTATAGTATTCTCTATATCTTGTCTATGCTTTAAGGACTATCTTTTTGATTTATTTGCCAGCTTCTTGTTTTATTGCTATGATTCGGGTACATCCTCAAAGTCAGTTGACTAGTCTATACTCGATAGCAAAACTCTTCAATTGCAGTTATCTTCTCCCTTGCTGTTTTCGGCTGCAAGAAGCATCCTTCCCAATCTGCATGTTCTTGCTGCTCTGTCGTGCTGCATCTTCCAAGTTCTGCTGCTGCATAGTGCCTTCGGCCAGTGTTCTGCAAGGATTTTCAGTGCTCGGCTGCAGTAGGTAGTAGTGGTGCTCTGTTTCCTGTTTAGTTCTTGCAGCAGCAAATCATTTCGGGCAGCAGGTTGTGGCTAATTTTGTGGAGCTGCGTTTCTTGATTTATCTATTCGGTTCTGCAGTCCTCGTGCTCTTCAGGTTGTATTCTTCTTTGGTTGTTCCCTGCAGCAAGTACGGGCAGATATTTTTCTTCTCTAAAAATGATCGGCCAGTGGTATTAAAACTGCACCTTGATTCACTGCTTTCGGCTGTCTGCAGACCTGCAGTTCTTGGTTAAGTCTGCTTTCTCTTTTTGCTCTGAATTTTCGGTTCCTCCTCCCCTCCAGGTTTCGGTTCTGATCTGAGCACAGCTTTGAAGCTTTTGGTTTGTTCTCAGCCTACATTTTCTGCTTCTTTAGTTAGTTTCGGTGAGAGGTTCTTCTTTTTCTTTTCTGTTCCAGCGGCTACTTTGATTGGTGGTAGTTCTTCAGGAAGGTTCCTTCGGCTGCAGCAGCAAATTAGCAAATTTCAGTTACTGTGTTTGGCTATTTGCTGCTAGTAGTTTGCTGTTCTTCTTTTATTGCCGCAACATGCAGTGACTAGTAGTCTGTTTTGGTTAACAATCTGTTGTCTTCCTTTCCTTCTTCATTTAGTGCATTTCCTTTTTTTCTCTTGCTGATTTTCAATCTTTTTGCATGTAGTCCAAACAACGTTATTTTCAGTTGAATTTTTGCTGATTGGTCTCTGATTTATGCTGAATTTTTTAGTGTCGCATGTGTTCCAATCTTTTATTCTTTTGCATGCAGTCCAGAATTAACTTTCTGTGAGTTGCTTTGTTCTGCATCTTTTTGAAAAATCAGTGTACGAATTTTCAGGGGCGATTTTTAAAAGAACGATATTCACTCCCCCTCTGTCGCCATTTCAGTCCTACAATATAAGTATATAAAAAGATAGATAATAATAAAAGGACACATAAGGGTAAAATTAGGACCATCGAAAATAATACATCTCGAATTGCTAGAAATAATACTCTGGCTAGACTCATACATCTGTCCATAGGTCTAATTCGACTCATAGAACTATCTTAATAAATATAAAAATAACAAAAGAATTTATTCATAAAAAGATCGAGGTATGGTATTCTACAGTCGGCTATACCTAGCCATCCTTGAACCCGAAGCGGAATATTCTCGTGAATATTGCTCTCGTCATGAACCCTTCCTTGACATTCGTCTCGATGGATTTCTCTCCATCATTCCTCGCATTTTTCAAACCTCATTTAACTTCAAAAATAACCCGCGCTAAATAAAATTTATCCCCACTCACCCATGTAATCATAATAAAACCAAATTGAATTCATTGGATTTATTTGAGCCTTTTGAGTTATTTGTATTTATTTGGATTCAGTTGTTTCGAGCGTACTTAGAAATGAGAGCCCTGAAGAATCAATGGATCAAGCGAGTCCAAGATCCAAATAAAGATAAAGACGAGGAGCTTTGAGACCATCAAATAAGAAAGCTTCGAGTAAGCTCAAGATAATGGTAAACTACACAAGGCAAGTCAATACTTTGATCATATTGAACATATATTTTCATCAAGTTATTTTTGTTTAAATTATCCAATTGTATGCTGATAATTTTATATGCTAATCTATGATTGTTTTAAAGTACTAGCGACATGCCCCTTATTTAACTTGTTAATATTACATTTCCTTAGGACATTCTGAACATGTGAGTCTTGTCACCCTAGGAAAAATTATAATGGTAAACTTTGAAAGTAAGTCTACAACTATATGCCCTGCTTAGTACTGCTTAGATACTCGGGGGCATCAAAATGCCCCAAGCATTTCTTTTAAACATGAGAAAGTGGTTTTGGGCAGTCATGGATGGGAAGTGGCTGGTATATTTTACATGGTTATTTTATGTCTCCCGAAAACCCCAACTTGCTTAAATATCTAGGCGGATGGTATGTGGAGGTTGGTACAGTGGTGCACGAGAGTGTGGTTAGTGTTAGAACCGCCCAGATAACTCTAAGGACTGAATCTTGTCATGGCCTCTTGTGTAAAATAAGTACAACCACAAGTCTGTAAATTACAATTTGGCTTAGTAAAATTACCGGACCTTGAAAATCGTCTCATTGGTAGGGAAGAGAGATAGTGCAAGTGGCTGACTTTGTAATAGCTTGAATGGGACACTCGTTGAGGGTGAAGTTTATCGCATCGAGCTAGTCAGTGTGGGTAGTCTAGCTGGGCTAGTTGCTATGGGTAGACATCCCGCATAACTTATGGGACCCGCTGTAGTGGGAGTAGCCCATATGGGTAAGATGATGGAAGGGGTGAGATATTTTAAAAAGTTATTATGATGGTCTACTCAATCGTATGACTAAGGAATCATACGGAGCAACGAGCTAATTGTCTCTTGTGCCTAAGGTTACAAACTCTGCAGAATAAAAACTATTTGAATAGTCGTGACCACGGTCAAGGGTGGACATAGGAACTTAACTGGATATAGTTCTATTTCAAAAACTTTGTAGGTGGGACTGGGAAATGGCGGGCTACAGGAAGCCCTGATTTGATGTTGTCCTAGATGTCGTCCCAGTGAAAAGGTAAGCAGTTATAACGCTGAAAGGTTAGCATATGGATACTATTATTGCACTCTTTGGTTCAAATAATATGTTTTGGTTCAAACTGCTATGTCACAGAAAGTTTTCTATATACCCTATTCTCAAAAGCAGTTTATGGCCAATAAAACAATCATAGCTTACCTTTGGTAAGCCATGGATGTTAATTAATTGCATTCTGTATATTGGCTCGCAAAGCAAGGTGGTTTGTGCTCACTCTCGCTCACTCAAATAATCCAGAATCAGGAGTCGAATCACTGCGCTTCATTAATACACCAAGTCATGATGGTGAAGGAGATGAATAGGCCAAGTACTAGGTCGCGAACCCCAGTTGGCTGTCTATGGGCACGTCTTGAGGGTCCCACTTGTGCGTTCCATTTCCGCTGGTACATTTCATTAAATATCTAGGCGGATGGTATGTGGAGGTTGGTACAGTGGTGCACGAGAGTGTGGTTAGTGTTAGAACCGCCCAGATAACTCTAAGGACTGAATCTTGTCATGGCCTCTTGTGTAAAATAAGTACAACCACAAGTCTGTAAATTACAATTTGGCTTAGTAAAATTACCGGACCTTGAAAATCGTCTCATTGGTAGGGAAGAGAGATAGTGCAAGTGGCTGACTTTGTAATAGCTTGAATGGGACACTCGTTGAGGGTGAAGTTTATCGCATCGAGCTAGTCAGTGTGGGTAGTCTAGCTGGGCTAGTTGCTATGGGTAGACATCCCGCATAACTTATGGGACCCGCTGTAGTGGGAGTAGCCCATATGGGTAAGATGATGGAAGGGGTGAGATATTTTAAAAAGTTATTATGATGGTCTACTCAATCGTATGACTAAGGAATCATGCACGGAGCAACGAGCTAATTGTCTCTTGTGCCTAAGGTTACAAACTCTGCGAGAATAAAAACTATTTGAATAGTCGTGACCACGGTCAAGGGTGGACATAGGAACTTAGCGGATATAGTTCTATTTCAAAAACTTTGTAGGTGGGGTAGGAAATGGCGGGCTACTGAAGCCACGATTTGATGTTGTCTAGATGTCGTCCCGGTGAAAAGGTAGCGATTATATATTGAAAGGTTAGCATATGGATACTATTATTGCACTCTTTGGTTCAAATAATATGTTTTGGTTCAAACTGCTATGTCACGAAAGTTTTCTATATACCCTATTCTCAAAAGCAGTTTATGGCCAATAAAACAATCATAGCTTACCTTTGGTAAGCCATGGATGTTAATTAATTGCATTCTGTATATTGGCTCGCAAAGCAAGGTGGTTTGTGCTCACTCTCGCTCACTCAAATAATCCAGAATCAGGAGTCGAATCACTGTGCTTCATTAATACACCAAGTCATGATGGTGAAGGAGATGAATAGGCCAAGTACTAGGTCGCGAACCCCAGTTGGCTGTCTATGGGCACGTCTTGAGGGTCCCACTTGTGCGTTCCATTTCCGCTGGTACATTTCATTAATTTCGGTCTAATCGGCCCATAAGTAAGTCTACTATTATATTTACGCTTCCGCATAATATGTATTTTGATGTTCAATAATGTATCTATGAACACTATCTACTGATCCAGAAAATAGTATGGTAGAATCATAGAGAATTCTGGATTGCAAAATCCAGGTCCGACAACCGCCCTTTTGCGCTTTCTCATTTAGAAGGAAGGCGTAGTTTCTATTGTTACTGTTCAAATCTAGGTCTCCAACTAAACAATATTTTTTTAGGCTTGTTTGATCAAACAAAAATTATCAAAATTCCAGATCTCTTTCAGGCATGTCTTTTTGCTAGGTACGTCACCCAAGTCTCCAACCAAACAAGCCTAGTCCATCGCTAGTCATTCTCCCCTCCTATCCAGTATTTTCGCTGACATTGGGTGGGTGAAGGAGCTATTGATTTTTAGAAGTAATTGTAGATTTTCTTAGTTTCTGCTCGTTTTTTACTTTGCTCTAGTTTATTCTTTATCGGTGAGTTCTCATCTCGAATTCTTTTAACCCGTGATGTGTTCTATCAGATCAACTCACTTGCACGATAATGACGACACCTATACGAGAGATCGACACCTCTACTCAAGTGTAGGCACGGTAGATCATCAATAATCTACTTCATGTTGCCATAATAGTCAACAATCATGATGTCGCTGCAAGATCTAGAGTCTTACGAGAGAAAGATAAAGAAGACCAGTATGTTTATCGATAAGGCTTGATTATAACGAGTTGTTCATCCAGAATCTTTAATACAAAAGTTTAGTACTCATGTAATTTATCCATGAGTTATTAATATGAATCAGAATTTTTTTAAAAAAAAACTTGTGAAAACTATGATGTGTCTATAAAAAATTCTCCAATTTGGTTGGGTGAACTTTTCTAGCTATAATAATATACTCAATTGCCTTCATTGTTCCAATGTAAGCAGACAGGAGGCTCACCAGTTAGCTTGTCCCCGTATTTTTAATGACTCCGAAATATTGATTTCGACCAACGTTTTTCCTATGCGACCTGAAATTTGCGAATGCCATTGGTGTACTTCGATGCCGGAAGCCCGGAACATGTCATGTGGTTGGTAGGATGGCCGTTTTCTTGCTACTGATCAAATCACGATCATCATGATATATTGCTTAAGATAACTCTTGGTTAGAAAAAATAAAAAAAAAGATGTTTAAGGAGCACTCGAGTATTTTTTGGGTTGAGAGAACTCAAATTTTTTGGGCGTTGGATCTCCATCCAACGTTCTAGATTCGAAGCACTCACATTTTTTTAGAGGGGGTATGGGGATCCGTTAGATGGAGATTTAACGCCTCAGATCCGTTTTTTAGAGAGGGTACGGGAAATTCGTTGAATGGAGATCAAACGCTCATAAAACCGAGTATTCCTAACAAAAAAAATACTCAAATATTTTTTTTATCATTTTTCTAAAAAAAATATGCATGGTACAACTTATTAACCGCCGTAACTCTCATCACCCTCTCCAACTGCGGTTGGCGTCGCCACCAGTGTATATCAAAGTTCTTGCAAATATTTTATTAAAGGGGACCAGTACTTGAAGGATCAGGTGACATGAAAATCATGTACATCCCTACAAAAATGTGATGCAATGAGACGCATAAATGTGATACAACATCCACAAAAAACCAAATAAATAGGAGTATGGGTACGCTCGAACTTTTCTTTGCGATCAGCTCTTGCATAATTATACCACGAGAGAAATTTTTAGCCGTCTCAGCTCATCAAGTTGGCGTTGTTACTATGTGACAGTGCAAGGGCATTCCCAATCAAGATATTACAAAACAATATTCATGCCTCTCCATATCATCAAGTCTCAGTATCATCGAGAAACAGCTATAAATATAACCCCTTTCCAATTGGTAGTATCTATCTCTGGCTCAAGCAATAAATTCAACTAACTCTCCCACCTCTCTCTCCCTCTCACCCTCTCCCTCACCTTAGGGCACTCTATAACGCCCCTGTTTCTGGGAGCACCAATCACCTACAATCTGCCTAGAATGCATGCGATTGCGGGTACAAATGCAGAATGCATCACAACAACGCATGCTTACACACACAAGAGCCATATTATAATACAGAAGTACGATGCATCGGTCGAGTTTTACACAGCGGACGGCAAGCCCAAATATAATATGTACATCACAAAAGAAAAACCCATAAGCATGTCTGAGCGCGGCTAAAACCTAACACCACTGATCCTCGACACAAGCTGGATCTTCTGGATCCTCCTCGCAGAACTGCTCTTCACCTTGCCAGGTGTTGTTTGAATTATTGTTATGCAAGTTTGAGTACAACCGTACCCAGCATGTTATAATGGTAAATCCTAATTTAATACATGCATGGATTTAACAAGGAAGAAAAATGACAGATTTTATTATTTTATGTGGATGTAATTTTATTTGTAAACATTCTTCAAAGCAGTAAAACAGTAATAATAATTAAGGAAATGGGGTCTCAAACATTAATTTCTTCACTTTACACAATTTAAAGTACCAGAAAACTACTTATACCTTGCCGCTGGATTCACTCATCAAACACAGCTCTATTAACCAGAAGCACGGCGTATTTGAATACCATTAAAATTCACTTTGCAGAGTTGCTCAACTTTACCCACAAAATTTCTCAATTTCTAATGTCATGCAATAGACACGCTCAGTTAGCGTGCGACTGAATTAAGAAAATAAGATCTTTCACTGCTCAATTTACTGTATAGTCTCTACCCGATATGTTATGATCTTCAATAAACTGGGTATCCACGGGCCAATGCGGAACACGACTGCCCAAGTTTGTAAAGACCTATCGTTGTGTGAACGGGAATGACTCGTCCATACCACACCCCATACTCCTGTAGGGATTCAATTAAAGTGAGCAGTTACCGGACCAGGATTGACGGTTCAACACTTATGGTTGAGCGGTTACTGTGTTCTATACTCAGCATAAGGGTCTAGTCCTCACATTTCTCTCGAGACTGTCAACTACAACCAATTGCCGATACATGCACCTATATCGACACCTGTCTGCTGCACTCTCCACCCTAGGGTAGGGTCGTGGACTCGTCCACTACAGGGCACTCCACAGTTTCCGCCCTACCCTAGAACACTTTAAAACATTTTTACCGGCAAACTACCAAATTAATTGATAGCTCATTATTTTATGTGAGGATATGCAATGTTTATTTATACATTAATTAAATAATACAAAATTTGTCAAGGTGACTATGGCCTCAAAGTAAACAGGGCATTTGTACAGTGGTAGGACATAAGTAGAAATTAACACGTCATTCTAAATATTTATTTTAATCAAATAAGTTGAGCAATTAACATAATGCAAATAATGTAAATAAATAAGTCATAAGGAATTCGTAGGTTCAATATGTTCAAAAATTTCTAACTTACCTTGCGGATCCGCTACTTCAACAATCTCGTACACCTCTGGAGCTGGCTCGAGGCCCTAGACCGTTGCTTCAAAGTCCTCGGGAACTAGCGTAAAAACATTGAAAATAAACTCAGTCCATGCTTGCATCTAAACAAGCTAGGAAACATAAAATAACAAACTATTAAAAAGAAATAAAATACAATAAATATTCAAATGGCTTAGGTTTGAATTTTTGGAAGTGGGGTTTGGAGTAATGGATGTCGGAAATGAAATCGGAGCGTCGAAACTAGTCAAATAGTGTATTTTTGAGTATGTTCTAGAGCTGCGAAAATGGGAAAAATCATTGTGCACCGCAGCTACAATGTCGGCCCAGCCCGATTTCTTGTGTGGGAGCGCACGCGCGTTCAAACGGTGCGGTGGGCCAACAAGCGCAGCCCAACTCGCGCACGCACGCAGCGGTGCGGCCCGGGAGCAAACGGATGCGGGCGGCGGCCGTTAGATTTCGCTCGGGTGGCTCGGATGCGGCCACGTCGCCCTGGGAGGTCGTTGTCTTCAACCTCAGGTCGAGGCGACGACGGAAAGGTAGGGGCAGCTTCACCACCGTAATCTGGCCCCAAAAGCGAACACTAGTAGGAATGTGCACATACATGACTAACAGACTTTGTCATAATAAAAGCCCGATTCGTCATAAATATTATTTTTGTGACGAATTTCGGTTCATCAAAAATGGAGTGTCACATTTGTTGCACGATGACGAAACCGAATTTTTCGTCATGGAAGTGCTTTCATCCGTGACGAAGACGTTTTTGTTGTAGAACCGTTTCCCTTCTATGATGAAACCAAAATCGTCACTGTTTTCATCACAAATTGAATGTCGAGCCTTTGTGGGAGCTGATGTGGACAGTGGCACGTGGCAGCGTCCACGCTGGAAGCTGACATGGCAGTGCCACATGGCGGTGCCACGTGGTCGATGACATGGGCGAGAACCACGGCGGCGGTGGTGGGCGGTGCCGCGTGGCGAGTCCACGATGTCAGCTGACGTGGCTTTCCATTGTTTCTCCATGTGTCCGGTTCTAATTTTTCCACGTGTCATCTTCCTGTTAGGCCACGTGGCGTATTCTAGTTGACCGACATGTCTATTTTTCGTTGGTCCACGTGTCTTGTTTCTGTTGGTCCACGTGGAATGTTCATCCACGCGTTCGGTTCATCACAAAATGGCAGAATTCTCCTCCCGCACAAAATTAATCCCAGTTCGTCACAAGTCTAGTCTCCATTGAAGCAAATTTACTGCGATCATTTCGTCACAAAATTAATCGATTCGTCACAAGTCTCGGGCGAAATCACAATTACAACATATTACATTGTTCAAGCTCACAAGCACATATTTTTCAGTTCACAAGCAAATAAGTTCAAGACTGAGAGTTACCAGCGCCGCCGTTCAAGAGCAAGATACGCTTAAGGAGCATATTGTTCTCTTCCTGTTGCTTCTTAAACTCCTCAAACTCCCTTTCAGTCTTTTCTGTCTTCTTCAGTTCGTCTACTTGTTGGTGGAGAGCAATGAACTATCTTGTTCGTGACAAGTTGTTCCCAGCGCTTTCTCTATAGATGTCTGTTTTGGTGGAGCTTGTCGGGATACCAACATTCTTCAAAAATTGGGTGTTGCAGCTGCTCTGGGAGAGGACCTTGGAAACAAGGTCAGCACTAGACAACGGTGCCTGCCCGTCAGCAACAGGTTTTGCTCGCATAGTTTCCATAGTAGACTACAAAATTCAATGATTAAACATTAGGTTACACATAGTGGAAGAAGACTTAAATTGAAATTAAAAAAATCATAAACAGAGAGACCAAAGATACATGGATTAATTCAAAATAAGTAATGCATAGATCTTCACGATAATGGTATGTGCGCTGCTTCCTAATCTTGCGCCTCACGATGATAATAAGTAATGCGGATGCCTACCACGGCTTAAACTTCACTGATTCATAACAAGTACTTGACATAAGCATAATGAGGGGAAAAACCTACAACAGGGCATAGGTAACTACAAACATATTCATTGGTGTAAAATTACAACTTCAAAATGATAATGCTTCATTAGGTTACTCCTTGCTTGCTCTGCTCACGCTTCTTGCTAATGCTCTTTGCATCTTCTTTGCTTCTCCTTCATTATGTCAATGACATGAGCAGATTTCAAGGAAAGCAAATGAAGGTACTTACAATTGCTTCTCTTGCGGTGTCACTCGTGCCCTTTTTCCCTCTTTGGTATGGAAGTCCTTGAAGACTTCCACTGCATCAAGTTCTTCATCAAGTTCATCATGTTCTTCATCAACTTCTTCACCGAGTTCTGCGTCCTTCTTCTTGTTCTTCTCCTTCTGTTTCAGGTTGGAAATTGCACATGTGTGCAACTGTTATAGAAAGGCAGTGGGTATTGAATATAAAAAGTAACAATAAAACACAACCATCACTTACATATGAGTGCAGCTGTGCAACATAGCTGCGCGATCCTGTAGCCTGATGGTACCTGACTTTTACATGGTTTTGCTTGTTCTGCTCAGAGATTTCCTACAACTTTCTTTGTGTTAGACTCCAACACAAGTAGAAAATAGAAAGACTAGACAAGAACTTGATGAGTTCACATCACTTGAGTAGCACATACCTTGTTCTTACCACTTGACCACTTTTCGACGAGTTCACACCACTGTGCATCAGTCATGTAAGGGACAGGAGAGGTCGTTTTGATCTCATCAGCAGGGACGCCATTGAAGTAGGCTTGCTTCAACTTGTACCGCATCTGCCGTACCCCAGATTGGAATACACTCACACATGCTTCCTTTGTTGGCTTGTCAGTGGTGTCAATGGCCAGACCTACTTTGCCAAAGCTGTTAATGCAAATCCATTACTAAGTTGCTCAAGCGAGTTGAATGTAAGAACAAGAGTGTAGATTTATACTTACAGATAGCCTGCCCACAAATCCCTCAAAATGTTGATCTCTTTCTTGTATTGTTTCCAATGCGTCAAAATCGGTACTTGAGACCTAACTACTACACCTGCCTCTGATGCAAACTTGGCAGCTTCCACTGGTTCATGTGGCCTTCAGTTCCCCTCAACAACAGAGATGGCCATCCTTCTTCCCATCGATCTGGTCATTTTGTCAAGCAAAACTCCCTAGTTGCTTGACCTCGGCTTCCTCGCTCTTGTTTGCATTGGTACTACGGTTTTCATACATTGATTGTTAGAAATCAAATAGTGATATCAAATAGTGAGAATTGATTGATGGTCATGTAAGTATAACCAACCTTCATCGGTGGGGTCATTACTGCGACGATCTGCTCTTCACCATGGCTAAGGTCATCTGGACATGTCCAGTCCCTTAGAGGGCTAGGATGGCTGTCCACACCAATGTCTCGATCAATTCATCAAAGCGTACAGCTTCACCGCCATTGTTTTCCATTGCTGGTGGCAAGGTGTGTTCACCTTGTGTAGATGTCCGTTGCCTTTTAGACCGAGTAGAAACTCCAAGAGGCACCTCTGTTGGTGGAGTTGAATTCACTCTCTTAGATTGCCTTCCCCTAGGACCCATATCGGCGCTGCCTTTTGTCTTTTTGGCACAGACTTTTCTACACATAGTTGGAACTTGAGGCTGAAATTGGAGAAAAAACATAACCAGTAAGCATGTCCACAAATTAACCAAGTATATACACAACAATTAATTGCATTGCTATCTACCCCCCTCCCTCCCATCACAAGCCAAGATAGAAGAAGCACCTCAATTGCGAGGGGTACTGGCTCCTCTTCTAAATCTGTATCTGTATCACCACCTCCCTTAACTCCCTCTCCGGCTTCAGGGAGATATTCCGATGAATCAGAATCTTCAGCGTGACTACCCTTGCTGCCTGACTTTTTTGCCTTTGTAAATGCAGTTTTTGTGCACAATGATTTTAGACCAGAAGCTAAAGCATTGACGCCAAGTTCTTCCATTCTTCTAACATTCTCCATGATATTTGCGTCCCGCGCTCGTTCATAACCATTTAGCGGTGGTTCTTACATGTGTAAACACATATTTAGAAATAGAGTACTAGATAAATTAAAAATTTAAGCACATCATATAGATTACAGAGACAGGCATCGATTCAACCACTAACTACAACTTCTAGCACTAGAATGTCAATATAACAGAGCAGGAATGTGCAAATAAGGGAGTAACTACAACTTGTATCGAACCCATTACTAGAATACAGCACATGTCAACTTCAATCAACTAGAAAACATGTAACCCTAGCACTATCCAAGGTTCACCCCCTAGAATACAGCACACATCGTCACGGTAAAAGGATTTTGGGGTACCTCTTGCTACGCTGCGTCGGCCTCGGCCTCTTTTCATCGTGCTCGCAGATCCGGAGCGACGGGCGTCGATGAAGGGGTAGTAGATCCGGTGCAGCGGGCGTCGACAAAGAGGTTGCGGCTCGGGCGTGGAAGCTGTCGGTGAAGAGGATCCAGATCCGGCCGGTGCCGTCATCGAGGCGGTTCTAGCGCCGTCAGCGGGGCTGGTGTCGGCGAAGGGGATCCGGATCCGGTCGGTGCCGTTGTCGAGGCGGTTCTGGTGCCGTCAGTGGGGCTGGTGTCGATGAAGGGGATCCGGCTCCAGTGTCCTCGTCGAGGGGGTGGTGGCGGCTAGGGTTCGGAGAGGGAGGCGAGAGGGTGGCCAAGGCTGCAAGGATGCGGGCAGTTTTATTTGGCCACAACAGGGTTCAAAATACCACAAATTTGGTGTGGCGGCCCGAAAATTTCGAGCGGGGACTCCGCTCAAAATGCTCGGCGCACTGCTCAAATTTTCGAGCGGGGACTCCGCTCTAGCCCCGATATAGCAAAGAAACCCTCGATTTTTTGGATTTTATATTGATAGAGTTCCGTGTCTTAGCATAAAGTTGGATACATCAGTTCCAACTTTTTTGTTGTCAGGGTTATAGAGGTGAAAAAATATACCCCACTGCTATTGTCTTTTCGGAAATTCTGCATAAAGTTAAACACTTATTATACATTTTTTGCCCCATACATTGTATTACCTCTAACTGTTTACATATCTGTTTTAAGGTTATACCAGCATTGCACTATAATAAAACACCGGAACAAACTCTTGCATCGCCCACAGCCTCTCTGACTACGTGATCGACAGAACCGCCTAAAAGGTAATAATCTTTATTCCAATCTTTTGTTATCAATATTACTGTTTGATAAACCAAACAAGGAACATCAGTTTCAAATCTGATCCTTTTGCACTTGTTTATTATTCATATTTGTAGAATTCTTTGACCTTCCCAAAAGAGTAAAGCTACAAAAGAATTATTCCCTGATGCAAAACAGTAGACCACTACAAAAGCTACAAAGTAATACATTACTCACTACGCTGCTCCCTACTGCGAAAAAATTGATGAGGTACAACATACTCACAACGATTTCTACATCTTTTTCCCTCTTCCAGGAAGAGTGCGCAGCTTGTTTCTAGTGAAAATTATGCCTCTGCACCACACCGCCAGCCTACAATGCTTATCAAAACTACGATGACATTGATACAGCCTTCGCTCCCACCAGAACTTCTTTCTGTTACCCCTACTTGTTTTGACAAACACGATGTCATCAGCTATGCCATCTTTAGCAACAAAACAGACATGACTAGATTACATTCTGTTATAGCAACCGCTACACTACCTACCCTTATCGTCTTCTACTATTCGCTATAGCTGCACTATCAGCATACACATTAAGATCAGCAATTCGCTGCACAACAAATTGCTTTATTATCTACCTGTTCCCATACCAGAGCTTCGATTTGCGCCAATAAATGCTGCATTAGACCACCCCAAACCCTAGTTAAGAAAACCAGACCGGACCACCGATTGAACCAGAAAAAACCGAAACCAGAGAGTGCACCGGTTCGGTTTGGCTCAAAGACTGTCCGCGTAATCGGACCGAAAAAAATCGGGTGAACCGGCCGATTTTTGCAAGAACCGGTGGACTGGGCGGCTTTCATCGAGCCGAGCGGTTTCTGCAAAGGACCAAAATACCCCTGGTTGTGCCTAGGGTTTAGGGGCAAAACTGGAAAAAAATGAAAAAATCCCCCTAAGTCCACTGGACTGGTGGCGGCGGCCTCTCAGTGAAATCTCAATGCCTCCCCTCGCGCCGCCCCCGCCCCTGCCGCCGGGTGGTTGGGCTCGCCATCTCCGCCTCCGCTGCGTCTCGCTCGGTGACTGGGCGTGATGGGTCCGATGTCGCCTCCTCGCTCGAGCGCTGCCTCGCGGCATCCGCCTCTGGTGCATGTCGTCGTCTCGTCGAGCCGCTCCGGCGGTGCATGGACCGGGCAAGGGATATTCTTGAGGTAAGAGTTCTACATCCCATTTTTGATGTTGTGCCCATTTTTCGGCAAACAGAAGTAGTGATTTAGTGCCAGTGGTGCTACTTGATGCAAGAGGATAATCAATGTCGTGCTTGCCATAGAAATTGCTGCAAAGAAATAGATGTAACTTCAATGTAAATGGTGCTAACTGGCAATAGTGGATTGGAATTAAAGTAGATAGTTATGAGGCTCACATTCATAGTATTGTGAGGCTCTGCTGTCATAGGCTGTCATAGGCTAAGAACGAAAGGGAACGACACATTTCGGTTGCTGTGGATAAAGCTGCAAATGATAAGCTTCAAGAGATCCAACTTAAGATTGAAAATGTAATATTGGAGAAAAAGAAAATTGCAGACGTGAGCATCTTTAAAACTATGCATCTTTCTGTTATTAAGCAATAAGCACAAGCTGTTTGGCTCTTGGCATAACTCCAATCCTTTGCTTTATCTTATAGATGAATGAAAAATGGTTCGTTTATTCATGCAGCAGTCAGCGTAAATCACTGTACGCCACCTGTAATCCATTACCTCCTCCTTCCGATCGTGCTGTGCTCAATGTATTTAAACCAAGCACCGAACTTTGTCAGATGGCTCTATATCTTGCTTTTACGCTTTCTTGTGTCCGTTTGCTTTCACGTTCTGCTCTCTCATTTCCTCCTCCTTCCGATCATCATCTCATTCAGGTATGCACAAACTAAATGCGCCAGTTTATTAACTCAATAGCATTGTTCTCTACCTTAATCTTATTTGGCCTTCTTCCATAAGATATTGTTTTCTCTTTTGAACTTTTTTTGTGTTCAACATATTACTTGTTAAACTGTTAGAATCCATACTGTGAACCTCCTATAGCTTTATATATCACATTAGTTTTTACCACCAGATTTTGTTCTTTCAGTATAACACTATTGCACCTCCTACCAGTTCACAGATTTACGAATTACTTTTCCCTTACTTTTCTCTTTCGGTTTTTTTTCCAAAACTAGACCTATATAATCTTCAACTTTTACTATTAAATAGATGGTTTACCTAAGACATTCAAAACCAGAAGATCTAGTAGGATGGCCCATGCTATTATGGCAGATGCAACAATACCTTGGAGCCACTAAACAACATCAGCCCGTTTTCCATTCAATTACTCACTATCTTGACGGTGAAGAATATGAATGGAAAACATGGGTGACACTAAAGCCACTACCCATACGACTGTGAAGACCGGACATTTCACGACAGCGAGTTGAAGAAGAAGGCGCGTACAAGACGCCGCCAAGCGAGCAATCCGCTATCTCATTGCTACTACAACACGGAATTCACCCAATCGCCATATGGTGATACCTCAAAGACCAATTAGAACACTAACCTGTTTACGAGGACCAGCTAACACAATGATCCGTGCATAAAAGTTGCAAGACTATGATTATTTACCAAGAAGCATTGTACACAAGAACTCTAGATGAAAACGAAGACCTACACTATCGTCTTCATGAATCTCAACAAAAAGTGTAACAGCTTGTGCAGGAACTTCAGTGCTTTTATATGATAGAAGCGGGAGAGCAATTAGCTTGTGGAGAATCCCCCAACATCCCCACTAGCACTCAACCACAGCAACAACAAAGAAGACTGACCGCCCAAGAATACCGTAACAAATTCCAGCCATCTACATCCAGAGCAGCACCACCAGCTGACACCAACTAGATGCAGCAAACATTCAATGGTACCAAACTAACCAATCTTACTTACAGTCAACATATTTTATTGCCTCACATAATCGTTTGCTCTACTAATTTGATAGCTATGCTTTCTACTTCTATATCTCCTAACATTTTATTCCCGTGTTTCAACTACCTTACAGACCTTTTAGTTTATGCATGCCTTACTTTTAGCTCTAATACAAGCACTGATACTATTCCTTTGATTCCTTCCTTGCAGCAAATTTCAGCGATGTGATAACGGATGACAACTTCCTTCACACACGTCACGGCAATACTTATTACAACTTTTGTTATGCAACATACCAATACCGCTTATGTATTTAATGCTACCAAAGCTGATACCTATTCATCATATCCATTTTGCTGTGCAGAATGTAATCGCATATGTTCTACCTATCGCATATGTAACTTACTCTTATAATTTTACCTATATACCTAGTTTGTTACTATGAATGTACAAGTGAGATGTTACTATGAATTCCGTCCCCCAACTCTCCTTCCTGAGTGCGCCGCGCTTCACTAGCCTCTCTTGCCCGCTTCCATCTCGCTCTCCCCCCATTCAGTTCGTCCGCCCCAACCTCCAGGTCCTGCTAACCACCGCCGTCCCCCATCTCTCCTTCCCCAGTCGCCGCTTCAGGGTGTCTCTTGCTTCACTAGCCTCTCTTGCCCGCTTCCCTCTCTCTCCCCCATTCGGTTAAATCGCCCCACCCTCCAGTCCTGCTAACCACCGCTGTCCCCATCTCTCCTTCCACAGTGTGCGCTTCACAGGTGCGATGGCGCTATGTCCCATCGGGCGAATCCTCTGGCGATAGCATCGCGTCGAGGAGGATGCATGGAGACAGGAGCTCCGGACCGCGGATCAGTGTCGGTTCGGTTGGTGAAGAGACCGCCTTCCATTGGTGCCTTGCCGGTTTGCAAGCTTGCTAGGGTGATCGGCGACGGTCTAAGAAGGAGAACCACAACCTTGGGCGTGTCTACTTCAAGTGCACGAGGGATGGGGTGAGCTTCTTTGTCGATTCTTTGGTGATTTTGGCAATGCTCGGGTTAATTTTTTTAATTTTTCTAGTATGTGAAACACTTTGTGGGTACTCAGATTCGAGCGATATTTTGAGCGATTGAAGGAGTTAGAGGTGATCCAAGTCGAGCAATTGCAATCAGCGGAGGAAGAGGAGGAGGAAGGAAGTGAAGGCCGCTCAAATGGCAAAGTGACAGAATGCAATGGAACTTAACTGCGAAACTTGATGGAAGATGAACATGTTAATTCTTTGTTGTGTTACGGTTGTTGGATTTGAAATCATGTATGTTGTATTGAAGTAGGTCATTCACATGTCTTGTGTCAGGGCAAGCACAAATTTATATGAATCTGATGCAGTTTTAGAATGCTTGATTGTGTTGAGTTTGATAATTCAAAATAGTTTAATTAAAGAACTCACACAGCTACAATGAGGCCGATGTTCAAATGAAAGCGAGCATGGAAGGTAAAGTTGATGGTGCATTCTGATGTAGTTTTAAAATACATGTTTTCCCAAAGGTTATACATGAAACATCCTACAAGCCATCATCATCTTCACACATATCGTTTACGCCATTGTCATCCTTTCGCAATCTGCATAATAGTGTCATCTTCATCATCATTTGTCTTCAAGCATGTCAACTTCCCTCTTACTTCTTATAAGGTCGCTAAATTAGCTTCAATGACATAGCTTCTCCATCATCCACATGGTGCGAAACCGATCACCATCACCCTCATGCACGTCATGCTCGTGTCGAGCAGTTGATCATCTTGGTGCACTTCATGCTCTTTTCAGCCACCTTATACATATCCCTATGTTCAAACTTTTGTACAACCCGCCAAGCTTTGCCCAAGGAGGTGTCCTGCAAATAAAATATCTTCCTTGAGTGTGTTGCAAAAATGAAAGGGTCATCCTTGGACCGAATGATGAATGTTAATGGATTTGAAATGTCCATCATCTCTAATGCCTCACGATCTTGCCAACTTGTTGTACTAGTCACATCGGAAAAGAACCACCGTCCTACGGGCTTGTAGATTGGAGTTATCTGCAGCTCAATAACCTCTCTAAGGACACCATAAAATTCCACCGATTTGCCTCCATGTGTGCCATCGGTCATGACACCACTATTACGTATGCAGGTTTTCTCACGGTCAACAACGCTATACGACTCCATTGACAATGCAAGCTGCACGACTCTTGACTCGGAGATCAGGACCACATGCCAGTGCATGCAAACCTTCAGTGACCTCTATTGGTTTTTCTTTACGCAGCTCCATGATCTGCACACAAACATAAAACCACCACCACCACTAAATTGTGGTATAATTCTGCCAATGATCAGCCTAACACAATTAAAATATGCTAATCACTTACATGATACTTAAACCATTTTGAAAATTCTGATGCTAGCCTCCTGTCAACATCACATGCCCCTTCTTTCTCTAAATGTTGTCTGTATATGCTGTAGGACATATAAGGATTATTAGGAACATTTGATATGTAATATAGGAAACAAGAAATCAGCATATATAAAATCATACTTACTCCACATATGGTTCAACCTCGTCATGATTATTAAGCACATACCAAACTAGCTTGTCCATGACTTTATCATCGATGTGCTGTACCCTATTCTTGCCAATGAGCTTAACACCATGCATGAAAACAGAGGTGTCACCATCTAATGGCCCATCATGTGACATATTTATGTCCCGATTATATCTTGTGTCAACATCCTCCATGTACCTCTCACAAAATGCCAACGTCTCACTTTCTACATAAGCCTCCGCAATTGATCCTTGAGCCTCGCCTGTTCTTTACGAGATTCTTCAACGTGCCCGATCGCCATTCTATTGGGTACATCCATCTATCTTGTCACGGGGCCTCTAAGCAGTGCCTCGTCAGGTAGATGGACAGCCAAGTGCACCATCACATCAAAGAAGGCCGGTGGAAAAATCTTCTCAAGCTTGCATAAGATAAGTGGGATATCCTCTTTCAATTTGTTTCACGACATCTTTCCTTAGAGTTCTACTACGGTTGCTGAAGAAGTTCCCAAGTGCAAAACGACTTTGTATACATCTTTGGCAACAAAACTTCTTAAGCTGCGGTATGATCCTTTGGAGCGGGACATGGCAAGAATGAGTTTTCACCGACCAACTACCTTGGAACCATTTGCACTTATGAATTTTGCTAGGTTGGCTGCATAACCATCTGGAAACTTGACACCTTTAAGGAACTTGCAAAATTCTACTCTTTGTTGTTGCGTCAAGACATAGCGAGCTTCTGGGATTTTAACCAAGCTGCCTTGCTGCACATAGTGGAATTCGTGCCTTATGCCCATATCATGCAAATCTAGCCTAGCATTGATGTGTCCTTTGTCTTGCCCTCGACTTTCAAAGAATGTCCAAAGAAGATTGTCACATATGTTTTCTCAATGTGCATGACATCAAGATTGTGTGGCGACAACAAGTCCTCGCCAATCGGTAGCCTCCACCAACCCGACTTTGCGATTATAAATTCTGGCTCCACATTCTTTCCACGCTTTCTTTTCATGCTTGCACCGTTCTTACAGTCGACATCTTTCACCTTCTCGAGTTCCTCAAGGACCTCCTCTATAGTGAACTTTCTGGCTCAACTTGGTTTTCACTGTGTCCATCAAAATCCAAGCTTCTCATGGCGTGTCCCCTTGGAAGAAAGCAGCGGTGGCCAAGGTAGCCTAACTTATTCCTTAGGGTCTTGACAATGGATTTTTGTCGCAATGAATACATGCATAATAACCTTTTGTAGTTCAGGCGACAAGGTGCTCAATCTTTGGATAATCGTGTATGCACCAAAGCACGGCGACCGCAGATCAAACTTTGAAGCACTTACTACATCATAAGTGTTGACACCCTTCCATAGTTGAAGCAGTTCTTCTATAAGAGGCTCCAAGAATAAATCAAAATCCTTTCCTGGAGAGGTTGGACCAGGGATCACTAAAGACATAAAGCAGTTTGATGGGTTGACACATTCCTATGGTGGCAGGTTCAAAGGTGTAACAAGAACAGACCACATACTATATGCCGCGCTAAAGTTGCCAAATGGATTGAAACCATCTGTAGCGACAGCAAGTCTCAAGTTCCTTGCATCTCTTGCAAAAGTTTCATGGTTCCTATCAAAGTCCTGCCATGCCTCCCCATCTGCTGGATGGCTCATTTCATTGTCACTCGGCGTACGCTTAGGCTTGTGCCATTGGGTGTCCTTTGCTGTTCGGCTTGAAGCAAAGATCCTCTTCAACCTTGGTATTAGTGGAAAATGCCTCAAAACCTTATGAGGAACCCGCTTGCTGCCATCTGCATCCTCCCATCTAGACTCACCGCATTTTGGGCACACTTCCATTTTGGCACAATCCTTCCGAAACAACACACAGTTATTCTTGCACACATGGATCGATTCATACCCAAGGCCCAATTCACGAATATATTTCTTTGCCTTGTCATATGATTTTGGTAATTGACTCCGAGGGAATGCTGAGGAAAGCAGCTTCAATAATGCATTAAATGCCGTATTGCCAATTCGATAATGGGACTTGATATGGAGCAATCTCACAAGGAAGGAGAATCTTGAGTGGCTAGATCCAGGACATACTAACCGCTTCAAATCTGCAAGCACTCTATCAAACTTTGACTTTTGTCCATCCTGCTCTGCACTTTGTGTACAATTCTCCAACTAAATCAACATACGGGACTCTGTTATAAATCGTCGTCGTCTTCCTCATCCACTGCGATCCAATCATCATGATGACATTTATGCAGATCTGATGGTTCTACAAGGTTAGCAGCTAAAGATTCCCCATGATGAATCCATCTTGTGTATGTGGATGACATTCCAGAAATATGTATGTGATCATGCACTTCTGCCTGAGGCCGTAAAGTCTGGTTAAGACATCGACGGCACGGGCAAAGGATCTGGGTTTGCTTCGGGTATCGTTGTCTGACAAACTCCATGAATTGTTCAACTCCATGGATGTACGCAGGTGTGAATTGTCTCCCATTTACCCAGCTTCTGTCCATCTGTTGTAGCATAAGTATGCAAAATCAGATAAAACAGTGGAAAGTGACAAATATAACACTAGAACAAATAATCTGTGGAGGGCGCCTCTGCCGCGGCACACACCTGACCGGGACGCCAACACCGCCGCGCCCGACCGGGAAAGCTCCGCCGCCTCACTGCAAAAAGGCTGCCACAGCCACCACACTAGACCGGGGCGAGGCTCCTCCGCCGCAGCGCCCGACGGGGAATCCTCCTCCTCCGCCGCCACCTCTCCGCAAGTCAAGGGAGCGGATAGAGATCCAAGTTTACTAGACGGGGATTCCAATTTGAGTCAACGTGGAGGGGAACCACGGAGTATACGGTACTATCATATTTACAATGAGACACCAACACAAGTGATCATGCAGCGCAATTGTAAAGCCGTTCTTTGCTCTCTACAGGTCCCGGGTTCGATCCCGACCTAGAATATTTTTTTGCAAAATATTAGTTGCGGGAGTTACACATGGCTGCCACGCAAGTTGTCCAGTCCCACAATACACGTGGCAGATCGCTGCGGACAGTACACGTGGCATGATGGCCCCGGGCCCCACAGTAATACAAGACATGGACAAGGGGTGCCCGGAGACTTATGACAAAAGTATGTTCGTCAGCTATCTTATAATGTTTTAATGACGAAGTCGTGTTCGTTACAGTTCGAAAATAGAGCATCACAAATGAGTAATGCGAGCCGCGCGTGTCATCTGTGACGATATCTGTGTTGTTCAATGACGCGTTTTTGAGTTTCGTCATAAATAGTCAGTGCCCGAGGTCCGTCACCAATGATCCATGACGAAACACAAAATTTTGTCATAGTTAGGCACTGTTCAGTGACGCGATTTTCATTCGTCACGAGAAATTCGTCACAGATGTGCACATTCCTACTTCTCTCCCGAGCTAAGACCGGTACCAAAATAATCGGTGGAGTGAGCAGATCCCATTTTTGGGCTCGGATCAACGAGGAGTTTGGCATGGCAATCGCGCGCAAGAGAGAAGGCGGCGGGTGAAGCGGCAGCTCGGAGGGGGTTTTCAAAATGCTCAAGTGAAGCGGGTCTCGGTTTCACCATATGTAGGAGGTAGAGTTCACGGGGGAAGCACAGGTTGAGCTCGAGGGAGGCCCAGCTGGGCTGCCCACGGAGAGGTGGCGGCGGTCGATAATGGCTCACGGTGCTGGACCTGATGGGGAACTCTCACGCAAAATTGGTTTGAGCTTTGTGAATGCGATGCTTAGAGGATGCTCTAGCCGAGTTTAATTGAATTTTGATCGAGTGGATTGGAGGATTGACGTCGGAGCTTACCTGGGGAGGTGGTGTACGGGCTGCGGCGAGAGAGAGTTCAATCGGCTGCACTGGGAGGAGTGTGGGAGTGTTGTGAGTCGATCTGCAGCTCCAATTGTGCTTAAATGGGGAAGTTAGGCGGTGGGAGCAATGACACTGCCGCGGGAGCTGTTGGCGCATGGAGGGAGAAGGACGGGGAGCTTCGGCAAGGGGGGGAGGGACTGCGGGAGAGTTGGTGTACTACCACTGCAAAGCTCAGAGGGACAAGATAGCTCAGAGTACGGCCGTTGAACGCGCGGATGGAGGAGAAGGCTTGGACGCATGGCGAAGCGCCGCTCTGTCGATTTCGGGTGCGCAGGGCGAGGCGGGAGCAGGTGGGCGGTTGAAGATGAGGCACTGGCGAGTAGGGCCCACAGTGGCAGGTGCTGACACAGGTGAGAACGCGAAGGGGAGGTTGCGGCGCCGCATATCGGCTAGAGGAGAAGCAGCCACATGGGCGCGGGATCGCGCCAGCACAGGAGGAAAAGGGAAGGGGCAGCATGAATCTCAAAGGAGATCAAAGGGCTGAGATTTGGCTAGAGGTTCAAACAAAATCCAAGAAAAATTTCAAAAAAATTCGAGGTTGTTTCACACTCCCAATGGAGTAATATAAGTAGTGTCTATAGTATGACAAATGAGCAAAAGAATTCTGTAGAAGAGTAATTAAGAAAAGGAGAGATGATAGTAATGTCTAATGCAAGACATTGCATATTTGAAAAAACCAAGACAACTATATGCTAGGAATTGGTAAAAAGGAGAAACTGGAGGCGAGATAAGAGGAAGAAATCAATTGAGTTGGGTGGTTGCTAGATATTATGCATTAAGAAGATCATTTCTAGTCTTATGTCTATGTGAGGTGGCAAGCTATAGTTTCTGCATTGAGAGTGCCCTTAACTGATTCAATGTTTTGCTATTTTATGCCTAAGAAATGTCTTGCATGAGACACTACTTTCTCCTCTTTGTTCTTTAATTCTCCCTCCACCTCTATCACAAATCCTAGTTGATATGCTAATTAATACTATAAACATTATTGACTAGGATCTATTGGGAGTACCCTAAGTGTTTCTGGCATAGAAATGTGTGTTTAGATGTCAAATTAATTGTGCATAGCAAGCAAAAGTACAGTATAATTATGCATCTAATTGAGAGTTGAGACTTCAGTAACAGCTTCACATTACTCATCAGCCATCACTCATCACTTCGGCAGTTCGGCGTACAGACTACAATAGACAAAAGAGATCTTTCATTAGGCCAGCACCCAGCAGCCATCAGAGCACTGCATATACTTAGCTGCCTAGATCCTGTCACACTCGAGGTAAAAATATCACTAACCAAATATGAGTCATATTTACCATACTTAATCATATGGGTGGATGAAATGATTAACTCAAGAGCGTCGAAAGCTAACGGGCGAGGTTCCCATACACCACCCACACAGACACTAGGTATCTTCTCTATGTAAAGGCCCCAGGCACAACGGCCTGACCATATACCGAACGGCCTCAAGAAGAAGCTTTCAGCCGGGGAAATCATGGAGTTGCTTCCTCTTCTTCTTGCTTGCTCTCTCCTCTTCGCTGCTGCGACTCCTATCAGGCAAATCACCAACGCGTGCACCTCACAAGTCAATGGTATTCCCATAACACTCAGTATTACTGGCAATTAATTTATCTCTGCTTTCTCAGTTAGTTTGCTCTTGGTTGCTTTGTATGTGAATCAGTATGACTGCACATCATTAGATTCCTCGTAGTTAAGCAGTAAAATTGTGTAGCATCTAACTTGAACCATCCATGAAAATCTACAAAAGGTAGAAGAATGGTTGGTTCTTGATTGATTCAGTATTGGATATCAATGCCTCTGCAATCACTTCTTTTTAAAAGTGTTGGCGAAGACTGTCTTCGTCATGTCAAGAACAGAGCTGATAGATTGCTCAATTGGCCTGGTGTTACACTGGTCCATTAGATGATTACACAGAACAGATGAAAAAAAAATCACAACTCAGTTAACCTGTCCTATTGTCTTCTTTTCTATTGAGATCACGAGTGTTAGTTCCACTCTGTTCTGGCCTGAAACACAGTGATCCATTGATTGGGAGGCGACGGTGCGCCATTACTGCCGGATTTCATCATATCACACATGCATATTAGCATGTCTCCTCACTTGTGACTTCAAGTGCTGCCACCTCCAATTTAGCTCCAACCACCATAGTATATCATATCATTTGTACGAGCTGTCCAAGCTTTTTTTGCCTTCTGGAAATCTAGAGCTTAGATAGCGAGTAGTGGTAGATGGCGTGTCAAATGTCATCAGGTCCACAGAGGTTTTCTTATAAAATGTTGATTATTTAAGATGTCATTAATCAGCATCTGTTTGTACTTTGGTTTATCATGATAAGGAGTCCGGTATGGACCGATGTATGGTATTAACTTTGTTAAAGAAATTAGCACACACATTTCTAAGCACATCTAACATCCAGAAAATCCAACATGCTTAAAAAAAATCTATCAGGTGCCTGATAAATAGCAAAACCAAAGAAATCATGTGATAGTGTGTTTCAGGTAAATGTTCTTAGGTTCTGCTCGCGGAGTTATTTACACAATTTCAGATGCAGTGCTAAACGTGAGTGGCTTAGCTTATCTGAAATAAACTATAAAAAGTTATCACAATACACGAGACAGTTGGCCTATTAATAGCCGCTCTAAAAAAAGCCTGTACTTTGTCGTTAGGGACATTGGCTTATGCGTCTTTAAGCAACAAGCAGCCGCGGTCCAACAATGTATGGCGTCTGTTTTCTCCAAACAAAATCGTCAATCGCCCATGGATAAGTCCTTCGATTTCACTCTCTTAATTTGGATGCTTCTCTTGTCACTTACCCAAAGCCTGTGTACTAGTTTTGTATTATGCTAGGTATAGCCTTTAATTTGTACTTGGGCAAAGAACAGGGGGTTGGCCACAGAGCAATCAAGCGAACAGAAGCTTGCGTGAACCATTTTAATTCTCTTCCCCACATAACCATCAACAAATTAATTTCGGTCCCGCTCTTTTGAGTTTCATTTTTTAACTTTTATTTTCTAGCTTCACTATTCTCAATTTAGTCCTTTTTTTTTTGTTTTTTTGGTTTTTATATATATATTTTTTTGCTTTTTTCTGTATTACTTTGTATTGTTCGTAGTGGATTAATATGTTTTTTCTATTTTTAAATTTTTTAAAATTTAATTACATTATAAAAAGCTATCAGCAGTTATAATGAAAAAAACCTTATAACAGTGCTAAACAGTAAAAAATATCTGAAATGGGCACTGCTACGTTGTTTGACGAGTTTCGTCTTGTGCTGCCCTTTTGGGCGTACAGTAGAATCCAGCCTAATTGGTAACTTGTGCTTGGCAAAGATTTGAAAGTTCTTACCCAAAAAGTTCATTAGATACCCATCACAAAGCAGGGGACCTGTATGCGTTCCACTGGAATCAAAGGCCCTTGTTCTTTTTTGTTTTCCAGTGAGTTTTGACTTTTAGCTTCTTTCAGTAATTATTATTTATTAGACTAATAAGTCATAACCAAAAGTCAATTGAGGACGTTCGGAATAGCGATGGCTTATAACTTTTTTTACTGTAGCTGGTTTATTTTTTACTGAGCTAATTACTGGCTTATTTGACATAATTAAATTTAAAAAATTTAAAATAGAAAAAACATGTTAGCCCATCACGGACAATGCAAAGAAATACGAGAAAAAGAAAAGAAAAGGTAAAAAAGCTCAAAAAATCTAAAAAAATCAAAAAAAGATAAAATTACTAAATAGTGAAAAAACAGAAACTGATTTTAAACCAAAATGAACGGAGCCGAACAGAGTCAAAAACACCCTTACCGGGCAAAAAAAATGCCACTACAAAAGTTATCACACGGTGTGACAACTGACAAATGGATAGGAGTTCAGTATACGGCTACGACGAACATATTCAGTAGCATCGTATTAGCTAGGTCGCAAGGGTTAGGCCAGATTCTCCTCCATACTCTAACCCTACGACGTTCCCTTTCGTACTGTGCGTACGTACGTACGTACATGCATGTATTCTTCACGTCACGCACGATCGTAACCCCATACCAACCTATGAATTGGCTTAATTATATATTCACATAGTCTGCATCTTTCACGTACGTACGGGTCGTCCTGGTTAGATAGAGAAGGGATTAAGGCCTTTAGAATTAATATAATCCCACGTGTCATATATAATCTACGTACACTTCGCTAATGCCAAAACTGTCGGCTGGCCTGCACCAAACAAGTTCTTCCTAAGCCTGCATACGTACGGCCACGAAACGTGCGTAAGCAACACCGTCAGATCGAGTACCAAGCGCTGTTTCGTAGTGGCAGGTTTGGGTAGTATCCGGCTGGTTTTTAGTCGGCTGGAGCCGATCAATTTTATTAGAGTTTTTAGTAATAGCTAGAATCAGTAATTATTGGAATAAAATTTAGAAAATAACTTTTAGAATACAGTAAAGCGAAGAAGACAACAGAGATCGGCCAGCAGTTTGGAGAAATTGCTTTTAAAAACGGCTTAAGTCGACGTGTTCAAATCAACTCTCGACTTCCCTAAACAACCCTACCCGTGATTTGGTGTTTTGCACTGATACTGCTGCTGTTTTGGTGGTGCGTCGCTGTCTCATCACACGATCGACCACGTACCGGAATTCGAGGCACAATAATCGACGGCAGGCACCCAGCTACCTAGCTGCTGGCTAAGGTTGGTAGCTGGCTAGCGAAGCGGTTGGTGCAGTGATGATGAGCTCGCAATCATCAGTCCAGCTAGCTTTTCCTTCTCATAAGCAAATCACATAGTAGTACCAACTAGTCGACTACCAATCAGTAATTGAGCATGCATTTGAAGGATTAAGATCACTGAAGGATTGCTTGTGAAGGTAGAGTTGTATGAAATTTTGAAGGATTTGTTGTTATCAATAGTTAATGGCTGTTTAGTTAGTCTTATTTACTTACCAACAGTTGGCTAATCCCAGCGTTGTAGCACATCGATTATCTGGGTAGAGGCCAAAATGCGACTTCTCCTATGTCCTAACTCCTAACTACTGTGTTGTTTGTAGATTTGTTGGGGTTGTTGCTCCTCATTAATTTGTGTTAAAACCTGATAAAAATATGTCAAAATTTCTTTTTAGTAGAGCATAAAATTCGACGTGTTCAATTCCACCTGGCAATTGTGCACGATCGCAGAATAAAAATGGTGTTTATGCTTGTGCAACATTATTAGGTGAAAGCTCGGTAAAACGGTGAAAATCTGAACAAACTGGCGTAGGTAACCATGTGTCGATTTCTTGCAGATTTCCGGCACCTGAACAGCTCCGGCCTTCACCTGACGCTGCACCACCCGCAGAGCCCCTGCTCGCCGGCGCCGCTCCCGTCCAACCTCCCCTTCTCCGCTGTGGTCACCCACGATGAGGCGCGGATCGCCCACCTCGCCTCGCGCCTGGCCAAGACACCCTCCGGCCGCCCGACGTCTCTGCATGGCCACCGCAAGAAGTCCGGCGGCTCCCACCTGGACGACTCGCTCGCCTCCTCCGCGCCGCTCACGCCGGGCACCTCGGTGGGCGTCGGCAACTACGTCACCCGCCTGGGCCTCGGCACGCCGGCCACCTCCTACGTGATGGTCGTCGACACGGGGTCGTCGCTCACCTGGCTGCAGTGCTCACCCTGCGTCGTGTCGTGCCACCAGCAGGCCGGCCCGCTCTACAACCCCCGAACGTCCAACACCTACGCCTCCGTGCCGTGCTCCGCGTCGCAGTGCGGCGACCTCCAGGGCGCCACGCTCAACCCCTCCTCCTGCTCCGTATCCAACGTCTGCATCTACCAGGCCAGCTACGGCGACAGCTCCTTCTCCGTCGGGTACATGAGCAAGGACACCGTGTCCTTCGGCTCCAGCAGCTTCCCCAACTTCTACTACGGCTGCGGCCAGGACAACGAGGGGCTCTTCGGGCGGTCGGCGGGGATCATTGGCCTCGCGCGGAACAAGCTGTCGCTGCTCTACCAGCTCGCGCCGAGCCTCGGCTACTCCTTCTCCTACTGCCTCCCGACGTCGGCGTCAGCGGGGTACCTGTCCATCGGGTCCTACAACCCGGGGCAGTACTCATACACGCCGATGGCGTCGAGCTCGCTCGACGCCTCGCTCTACTTCGTCAGCCTGGCCGGGATGTCCGTCCGAGGGAGCCCGCTCGCCGTGTCGTCGTCGGAGTATGGCAGCCTGCCGACGATCATCGACTCCGGCACGGTGATCACGCGCCTGCCCACGAGCGTGTACAAAGCGCTGAGAAAGGCGGTGGCCGCGGCCATGGGAGGGGCGCCGCGCGCGCCCGCGTACTCGATCCTGGACACGTGCTTCCAGGGCCGCGCGTCGCAGCTGCGCGTGCCGGCCGTGGGCATGGCGTTCGCGGGCGGTGCGACGCTGAAGCTGGCGCCGCGGAACGTGCTCATCGACGTGGACGACTCCACCACGTGCCTGGCGTTCGCGCCCACCACAAGCACGGCGATCATCGGGAACACGCAGCAGCAGACGTTCAGCGTCGTCTACGACGTCGCGCAGTCCAGGATCGGCTTCGCGGCCGGCGGCTGCAGCTGAAGAATGAATTTCACTTGCACGCATGAACTTAATCTAGGTAAATGAGCAATGCTTCTTTTGCTGCCTATCTGCCAGAGCAGAGCACGGCAAGCTTCTTGCAAATACATTCACTTGTAAATGCATTAATGTGAAAGAAGTAAAAATGTTGCTCTAGGGCCTAGATTCACATGTTATATATTCATGTGAAAGAAGATATAGATACTGGGGGTAATACTATTCTTTAGGTGGAGGTGAAAATGCAAGCATGTGAACAAAATATGTAATAGTTAACATGATCTGGGGTCATATGATACAACCAGTGTGTACATCTTGCATATGTAAGTGTTTCAACCTTTGAAGGGTGAAAAAAATAAGTGTAATAACCTGAAGATTTGGTCCATTATTTATGATTTGGTTAACATAAGTTTTCCATTCATTCAGCATCCTTCACCCTTCATTTAAGGAGCCTTTTTTTTTTGCTATTATGCCTTTTGCAATAAAATGAGAAAACTTTTGTTCGTTATGCTAGGCACCGAAGCAAACTAGTCTATGACAACAATAACAGACTTCAGTTAGTTTGGATGTTCCAGTCTTCAATAATTGCTACATTGTAAGCCCTAGTACTGCTTTTCGTGATGGAGGGAGCTGAATGTAATGGTCTAATGGATGGCAAGACATGTACCGGTCACTTTTTCCCACATTGTTATAATTTTTTGATTGCTGTCAAAACTACGATATCAATGATCAAAAAAGCACTACTCAGAGAGTCTCCATTGATAGCGCAGATAAGGAGTTTATAATCTCTTAATTTCTTATGTGACAGATTTGTACATGTGTTAAGATAACTAGCAGCATAAGCGCGGCGTCAAGTCGCGCTAACTACCATGTGGACCAAAATAAAAGAGACGAAAATTCATATGAGGGGATTATCTGAAAAGGCGAGGACTCAAACAAATTTCTAGAAAAAACAAAGTTTTTTTTGCTTAAAACCAAGGACTCGTGCGTAATTTCACGAAAATCGCGAGGCTCTATCGAGAAAAAGGAGAGCCTCTATGAAAATACAGAGGACCTGTACATAATTTCGGAGAAGTAGAGGGGGTTTTAAGGAAGAAATGACGTGCCAGAGATCTCTCCGCAAAAAACCAAAGATCTGTACGTGATTTCGAAAAATCCAGAGAGCATTTTCACGAAAAAGGTGACGTGAAAGGCTTCCCCGGGGCGCTCCCCCGGTCGTAATATATGGAGTATATACCAATATGTTGGTACTACATACGCTATAGGAGGACCACCCTCTAGTACTTCTGTACTATGAAAACTACTAAAAGAGTACCTAGAAAAACTACTGAAAGAGTAACGGAAGTTTCTGACATGACACATTCCATGCATAGCACAAATAGGTGAGCCAAGCAAATCATCCATTTTGTGATCGAGAAGTGCTTTGCAGTTAAAATAACCGGTATGTCATCACTGCAAAAATAAGCTCAGCTCAAGCATATAGTTTGTAAATCAGCCCTTCAATGAGCATTCGTATAAGCTAACCTCAAACTGCCGGTATCAAATGCTATTGACAAGAATTTATGCATAAACAAGGTGCACATGAGCACATATTCTCTGGGTTTGAACCGTACCACGTCTTACAGTCTTCGCTGTCACAAGGGTAAAACAATATCAGGAACTAGATTATGCATCCCCCAAAACAGCATGCAGCTTTCTACATCAAACTGTAACTAAATCCATTCATGTATGTTCAGTGCGTCTTCCAAAAAAACATGTTTGCAATATCACTACTAAAGCCTAATACTAGCACTAAATCACAGACGATTTTGTGAAACCGTCTGTGATGTACACTATCACAGACGGTTTTAATTTGGAGACCATCGTGTTCTTTGAAGGAGTATCACGATGATTTTTATTGAAAAACCGTGCGCGATCTTCGACTATCACGAGCGATTTTTAGTTAAAACCCGTCTGTGATAATCTGGAATATCACAGACGGTTTTTACTGAAAAACCGTCTGTGATACTGTATTATCATAGATGGTTTTTAATTAATCCTATGCAACAGTTGGTAGTAATGCCTCTTGAATTAACATATTCTATTTTTTGCAGTGCCACCAGCAGCCGCCGGGCAACACATGTGGATTCTACGTTTGCCACCATATGAGACTACTTCTCGATTCCTCAAGAATCACCAATTCCAATTCTAAGATTTGTCAATCTTTCCATAATTACTTCATACTTATTAGGTTATATATATACACACATTGATATTCCTATCGACAGGCTGCGTCCATCCTGACAACTGCATTGAAACAGTCTGACCTTTCACAAAATCGAGGAGAGTGTACGTACTTTTTGGTCGCTCAAGTCATACATTCAGGTGGAGAGTTCCACAACGTAGAATGATTTTTTATTGCTTTTATCACTCCGGAATCGAGGTCTCGCGAAATGACAGTCCATAATCAACGAACTTGTCAGGCTGCACAAGCAATACTCGGATGGCAATCTTGCATCATCCAAATATTGCTTGTGCAGCCTGACAAGTTCGTTGATTATGGATCTATTCCTTTCGCGAGACCTCGATTCCGAAGTGATAGAGCAATAAAAAATGCAATATTATCATCTAAGTGCAAATGCAATGTAGATCTTTTGTAATTGTATATTTGTTAATGGATATTTTATTTCATTTCAATTAATTGATTTGCGAAATGGATGTTTTATGTTTGTGAAATGAATTGAGATGTAAATTGGATGTTTTATGTTTGTGAAATGAATTGAAATGTGAATTGTATGTATACATGTACATGTTGATCTGCTTGTTTCAGAGGGCATGGCTAGCATTTCCTGAGGCTAGCCAATAAACAGAAATAGATTTAGAGGTAGAAAAGAATATCACAGACGATTTTTAGTTACAAACCGTGCAGCGATAGCTATAATCACAGACAATTTGTAACTAAAAACCGTCTGTGATATATCTATATCACAGACGGTTTGTAACTAAAAACTATATGTGATATATCCATATCATAGACGGTTTTTAGTTACAAACCGTTTGTGATATTACACCACAGACGGTTCGAAAATTGTCTGTGATAACCTTCGATTATCACTGACCCATAAATTCAGACGGTTCAGGAAACCGCTCGTGATGACGTTTTGAATCACAGTGATACAGTTTTCTGTAGTAGTGTATATTCATGCAATTGAGAAGATAGTACAAGTACACAACTATGTTAGTACGGTGAAACAGTAGTCCAGTGTAAATCTGCAATATGTTAGAGATATTATATACGGCTTTTATAGAATGTTGATTAAGGAAAACTATCTCCACGCAAGTACTCATCATTTTATGGTACCACATGGCTGCTACCAACAAACTATGAATAACAACATATAGCTCTGGCCTCGGGGCAAGGGCATAATAACTTGCAAGAGAAATTTCAGGGGTCTCTATATCGCCCAATGCAAATGGTGCAAAATTCTACATGATGATTGATTGCTTTGCAATTTAAGAGTATCTGTGGGTGGATTCTTTTAGGCTGTGGTATATGCTTTTTAGCTTATGATTTTTAAATTCTAGCTGTTCGTTTGAAAAATTACGAAAAGTGATATATCATATGCGATTTTGGCCGGTATAACTGAAGCCGATACAATATATACTACAATTGACTAGTAGACCCCGTATATATGGTATCTTAGGGTACTCATGTATCAAAGCCTACAAAGTAAACTCAAAGGGTGAGTTCTTTCGAGCTGTGGCTTATAGCTTAAATTTTTGAATTCTAGTTATTCGTGAGAAGCAGTACACAGAGGAAAATAGTTCCATATAATTTTGGCCGGTACAACTGAACTTAGTACACTTTTTACTACAATTTTTCTATTTACCCCACCTTTAAAAAATACTATTTAAAAGTTAGTTACTGTAACCTATACAAACATAAGCTGGCTGGTAGTCCATTTGAGCCCGGCCAAAGTGTTCACATGTCAAAGCCTACAAACTAGAAAGCGCTAGCCGTACAAATTGAATAATATGATTTTTTTTTTAGAGAGTACAACACACACAACACTCACATACACGCGTGTGCATCTCCTACATATATTTGAAATTTATCGGAGGCATGGAAGATCTCATAGTTTTCAAAAACCTTCTACTTCGGTTTGTGATTTGTTTTATTTTTAGCATGACAAAATTAATTGGATGTGCCTGAGCAAATATATATTGCCAAAATGCATAAATGGATGCGCAGGCAACCGGGCTAGTTTATAGTGAAGACTGCACAAAATCAAACCTCCAACAGTAACAAAAATGGTAGCTGATTAGTGTTTCAGTTTCTGATGTTGCCAAAGTAACTGATAAATATATTCTAAGATGGTAACTTAGGACTGCAGATTTATTGTCTACTTGATCGTTGTCATAATGTAAAGGAGTCAAGCAACAATCCGGTTTTACGTCTGGGCCCAAAAGTTAATGTTCCACAATGTTGGTATAAAAGCTTATGCATCATTGAAGTCCTAAGTCGGACCAACACCACATGTAAATCGGACCAACACCACATGTAAATCGGACCAGGGTTCAATCCTGGCTCAGTTCAATTTTTCAAAATCTGGCTGGGTGTTAAATTTTGATTTTAATTTTGAAAATTTTCATTTCAAACTGTAAGAACAATGTGATCATCTAAACGCGAGCAGTGAAGAGAAATCAAAGTAAAAAATCTGAAGTTTTTGCCTAATTTGTTTAAAAGTGAGAGAACAATGTCTCTACCGTTTGAAAGCTAGTCACTGTAGCGTCGTATATAAATCATAAGTTATAAGTCAAAAAGAAACCCATCCACATTTATCACACAAAGCAGAAGGTGCAAAGCTCTACACGATGAACAATTCTACGTAATGACTGATTGCTTTCTTTGCTTTTTGGACCAATGATGCAGATGAACAATTCTACGTCATGACTGATTGCTTTCTTTGCTTTATGGACCAATGATGGTGATGAACTGATTTAATCAGACGACAATAGAAATTCTTCAGAGTCGATTGGTACGGCATCAACTTCAGTCAGGGCCCTGTTAAGGCGCATACAAACAGCTCGTGTCAATGGCTGGGGCCTAACACAATGTGCGCTCCATGCACCCCAGTGCAGCTGAAAGGACCAAATGGGACTTGCATGTGGGAGTAGTGGCACTGGTGCTCAAAATATCCATACTGCTTTGGGGTTTGATTTGTCTTGGAATTGGCTATGGCCTACAGATATGATGATATGAAATGCTTCTTAATTCAACATTGACAGGAGAACTATGAAGGGGAAACACTTTAAAGGGCAGCCACCTAACAGCTGTTGTTGACAAGACTAATTTATGACGTTATTCAATTTCTTATTATTTGATTGTTTCTATGCTAGAAGTTACATCTATTTATTACTAAAAATTGATGACAATCATTTTAGAGTCACTAAGATAAAAGAGAAAAAGTTAGAAATTCTTAAAAAAAGTAAAACATATGCCCTTAATCAAGTGGGTCCTAATTAAGCAAAACTATAGCAACCGTCAGATGTTACTGCTTAAAGATATGTTTCTTCCTAATTTAAAAGAGAAGATAATTCACTCCCTCCATAGCCTCTAAGAAAAAAGGAAGTACCAAGAAATTCTCACAAAAAGGAAAACATCTAGCCTTTGATTTAGTAGACCCTAATATTAATAAAAACATCTAACCATCTATTGTGTACATAGCAGATAGATTAATTAGATTAGTTTGATCTCATATATAACATATCACGTGAAAGAAAGTATATAGTATATGAAACAAACTCTAGGTATTAGGAGAAGTTTTTTAAAAAAACTCTAGTTATCACTACTACAGAAAACATTATCATAGACGGTTGAAAAACGTCATCACCCGTCTGAATTGATAGGTTAGTAATGATATGAAGTCATCACAGATGGCTTTCAAACCGTCTGTGATGTAAATATCACAGATAATTTTTAACTACAAACCATCTATGATAGTTGATTTTTACAGACGGTTTGTGAGAAAAACCATCTGTGATAGTTAAATATCACAGACGGTTCAACTATCACAAATGGTTTTAACTATGAACTATCTGTAATAATCAAATATCACAGACAGTTTGTAGTTAAAATCGTCTGTGATAATCACTATCGCAGACGGTTTGTAGTTAAAAATCATTTGTGATATTCTTTTCTTTTTCTAAATCTATTTCTGTTTATTGGCTAACCTTAGAAATTGCTAGCTATGCCTCTGAAACAAGTAGATCAACATATGTATACATCAAATTCACATCTCAATTCATTTCAGAAACAAAAACATCTATTTCGCAAATCAATTAATTGAAATAAAATAAAATATCTATTAACAAATACACATGTACAATTAAGGTCAATCTTATCCTAAACAAAATTATTCTACGTTGTGGAACTCTTCATCTGATTTTATGACTTTAGCTACCAAAAAGAACGTGAATTCTCCTTAAATTTGTGCAAGGTCAGACTGTTCCAACACAGTTGTAGGGATGGGCGCACCCTGTCGATAAGAATATCAATGTTGTGCATATATATATAACTTGATAAGTATGAAATAATTATTGCAAGATTGACAAACTTTAGGATCGGTGATCTTTGAGAAATCGAGTAATAGTTTCATATGGTGGCAAATATAGAATCCATAAGTGTTGCCTATAGAATCCATAAGTGTTGCCTGGTGGCTACTGGTGGCACCGTAAAAATAGAATTTGTTAATTCAAGGAACATTACTACCAAGTGTTATATAGGATTAATATGTATTAGCGAATACCAGAAAATTTCAAACATGTCGCAGGGCGTTGGCCCCTTCCGTCGAGCCACGTACCTCTGCAACGTACGTAGCGAACGACCTACGTGATTCCAAAAAGTTAACCTTAGTCATTCGGAAGGAAAGAAAGAGTACAATACAGTTATGTATGGAGAAAATATATTTACCTATCGATTAATTGGTCGATAACTGTAAAATCAGTTTTGTTCTTCCTTAAGAAATCAAGATATATTATCTTATTCCATTTTGGTATAATTATAATTAAAATTCAGTGGAACCTACACTTGTGTTGGCTGCTATCATTAAACCTAATATTGTGTTACTTATGAAGTAGAAATCAACAAGTATAGCCACTAGTGCAGCACTTAACCCTGATTATAGGATATAAGTGCAAATTTCTTATTGTGGTGAGCCACCAATGTTATTGTAATGTAACTCTTGACGAAGGATGCACTCTTATTGACAGTATCTATGGCGACCAAGCGTGGATCCAAAAAACCAATTGGTGATTTATATCTATATATACACACACAAAAGCAATAAATCTATATGACATTTATCGGTATTACATGAACAGATACTGTGATTGTACACACTTACAACGCCCAACATCAAACGAGTGAGGCATTGAGAGCGTTGAGCGTAAAGAGATCAAATAAATCCTCGAAGGTCACTGCGAAGACACAATCATGAACTTCGTGCTTGAAATGATGCGGCCTGAATTTGACAGTGAGACCCAAGCGCCGTTATCCCTCTAGCTTATTAGCCTGTTCTATATACCATGAGTGTAATCTATGGCAACTAAGTCCTAGGGTTAGGAGGCGCTCTGCTGGAACGATCATCGGCTCGTCTAGCACGAATTTACGGGCCAATGGCAGGTAGGGGATATTATCATCGGTTTTCTTTAATTTGCCCCTACTACCTTGGCTGTAGGGTGACTTCATGGTAGTCGATTATAAAAGTAGCACTGGTGCAAGTTTCTTCAGTGGGAATAGCACCCGTGGACATGGCACCAGTGCAGGTAGCGCTGGTGCAGATAGCCCCTGTGTACATGGCACTGGTACAAGTACCTCTGGTTTGGATTGGCCCTATAGACTTGGCACCGATGCAGAAGCCTCTAGGTAGATGTCGCTTTTGAGCCATTGGATGAATGTTCCAATGGCTTGCCCTAAAGTCATGACCTCGTCGTTAGGGGGCTTCATTAGCAGGGCGACCTCGAAATTGGTATGAACACCATCCACATTTATTTTTCCGAAGTCTGGCGTTAAAGGTGCACCGTGCACCAAGACCCTAGAACTGGATGGATATGCCTGGCCCCAAGCAGCGCACAGGGCAATAGAGGCATATCTCACTTGGAGCTTACACTTCGCAGCCTCCTACATAATGATACAAAATTAGCTACTCCAACAGGCCTATCAACGGATTGAGCATTTCAGAGATAATAATTATTACCAGGATGTCGTCGACAGAAAAATCTAGGCTCACTTTCCGTGGTAGGGTTGAACGCGCAATTACTCCAACGGTTGGGGGGCTGGCTAGCACAAGAGCAGCGGCAGCGTCCTGCTGATTTTCTCTAAATCTTCGTATCTCATCTCTGACATAAATCAGTGAGCTCCTCTCTAAGAGATGTCTTGATCTCCTCTCGTAGCCATGCCTCACGCTCAGCTTTGGCTCTCTTCCTGCTCCGATACGATTTGGAGTCATATGAGAAACCCTATTTCCAAAGAACGTACGGACCAAGGCTTCTTGTGCGACCTGGGTACTCCTTGTTTGCAAGGCCACAGAGAGTATATCCTTTGGATAAGTATCGACAGCAAAATATACTTTCGCTTCATATACAACCAAGGAAGAAGGTTATAGATGCAGAGAGTCACGGGCCAAGTGCTATGTCGGCTGCTCATGCTACTGAAAAGATTCATTTCATTTGTACTCAATCCAAACCTTATATTCCTTGATTCTGGACCAAAGTCTGCAAACCTTCTATCGATATTTCTCCATTGGGCGAAATCAGTAAGATGTCTTAGCATTCCATCCTTCTTGCGCTCCTCCAAGTGCCAACGCAGCAGCTTTGCCTCCTTTAGATTCGCAAAAAACTGCTTCAAACGGGGAATTATAGGAAAATACTATACCCCCTTAGAAGAAGGTTCTTTCTTCACATCTGTTCTCTCGCCATCATCTAATTAATTGTTATGTTTGTATCGGGATGCATTGCACATGAATATATATATATATATATATATATATATATATATATATATATATATATATATATATATTTGCATACTCTTTCTGATGAGAGGATACAGACGTTGGGACATGTCTGTATTCTTTCTACTTCTATTCCCAATGGACAAAGAATCTTCTTGACTTCATACGTGGTTTTAGGCAACTCATTTCCCTCTGGAAGCATGTCCACTAAAAGACCTAGTAGCGCCGTGAAACTCTTGTTGGACCAACCGTTTCTTACCTTCAATTTCAATAGTTCAAATACGGCTAACAATCTCGTGTACTTTGACTTGCAGAACATGAACAAAGGTTTCTCCGAGTCCTCCATCAAGCCCCGAAATTTAATATACTCTCTGTTATCATAGTTCTCTTCTATATCGCGAAGCATCTGATCCAGATTGTTATCGTGCAGCCTATCCGAATCTAAATCACAATCGACATCATCCAGCGGTATATCATCGATTTTACCAGCAATATTATTCGACGACATATCATTGACTTCGTCATGACTGGTCCAACATGTATACCCCTTTTTGAAACCCCTCTGAATCAAGTGCGCTTCAATCTGCTCTCGGTTCTTAAATATTTTTAAATTCTTACAGTCAATACATGGATAGTACATATATTCTACCCCTTATTCAACATATCCTCCTCGGCAGCTCTTGTAAAAGCAGACACACATAGTTCGCGGCATACATCCAGCTTTGGTCCTATATTATGCATATATATATAACAATTTAGTATTAAAAATTAAATTAATTAATTAGTATACTATATATACCACATGTATTGAGCATTTACTAGCTTAATATTAACACAACAGCTATTTTTCCAGCAGGGAACCAATTATAACCAACAATTTTGACAAATTTGGCCCCCACATGACGAGAACTGATCATGTATGACTAAGTAGATGCAAACTATCTTCAATAACAGTCACCGAAAGTTAGATCTAAATTTTGATGCAACGAAAAATAAATTTTATTACTAACCATATCTGGGGCAACCAAGAACTTGATGAATCTTCAATCTCTCCTGCCAAATAACTAGCCTCCTTCCACCAAATTAAATGGCCTAAAAGTCTTACCTCCAGGTGCAGCATCGGCATAGATCTGGAATTCAAGACAGAGACCACGATTCTGAGCAGCGCAATTAATATAAGCGGATTATCACAGACGGTTTTTAATAAAAACCATCTATGATGAACTGATTATCATAGATAGTTTTTATTAAAAATCGTCTGTGATAATTGACATATTATCACAGACAGTTCAAACGAAAAACCATTTGTGATATTTCTAGTATCACAGATGGTTCATGGCAAAAATTGTCTGTGATATTAAATCTTCATAGATGGTTTTTACTAATGGCAACAATACAGACGATCTCTAAATTAAAACCGTCTGTGATAGTATATATGTTGCGTCTAGTAATAGTGTTTCTTTAATAGTGTACTAAGGTGTCCTTCCATAAACAACAAGCGGAACATATGTTTCGATTAAAAGAACAGTACCATGGCATCCACCCCTTTGCCTCGTCTCTCCCTCTCTAGATGCTTCATCAGGTCAACCCAATATATTTGCTTATATAAGAAAAAAAGATGTTGGTATCTCATTAGGTCCCTTCACCGTGCTTCAGCTTCCACAACCCATGGTATTCTTACATGCATCTCCCACTACCGACGCACATGCATGTGCAATCAGTCTCTGTAAGATAGAACGTAGGAAGAAGTGCAATCCACATGTGTGAGATGGATTTAACTTTGAACTCTTACGTATTTTGAATTCTAATGTACTCCCTCCATTGATTTGATTTTTGCAAGTCATCCACACATTTCGAGATTTGAACTTTGTAATTTTTTTACCAACAATATATTGTTTGTGTAACACAAAAGTGATATTGTTGGATTCATATTTTAGCATACTTTCTCATGATCATGCATGATTTTGCATCTACAACAATACATTGTAAAAGAAATAAATGGTCAAACTTAAATTTGGGAGATCACACCAAGTCAAACAGTGTCTTATAGAAATGAACTGTTGAGAGTTAGACACTAAGATACATGTTTCTATGGATTTTGTGCTGATCTTGTTTCAAATTTGTAAGGCCCCCAGTTCCAGTTTGCGTAGTTTCTGAACCCTGTTATACATGTAAGCGGAATTTTTGAGTAGTTGAGGAAATTGGTATTTGTATAAATCCAGCACAAATAAGAAACATGGGAACAACAAAATATAAATACAATGGAAAATGACTATTTGGCACTCTAAGGTTTCATGTTAGCCTTCAAGAATGCTTTTTTTGTATACACTCTTCGAGATATATATATATATATATATATATATATATATATATATATATATATATCTGTGTGTGTGTGTGTGCGTGTGCGTGTGTGCGTGTGTGCGTGTGCGTGTGCGTGTGCGTGTGCGTGTGTGTGTGGGGTATCCTAGGGTACTCACCTATCAAAATCTCAGTACATTTTTTACTATAATCTTTTCTATTGATTCTACCTTTAAAAAAGTATCATTTAAAAGTTAATTACTATAACCCGTACAAGTATAAGCCGGCTGGTAGTCCATTCGAACTCAGCCAAAGTGTTCACATGTCACTTTGGCCTACAAACTAGAAAGCGCTAGCCATACAAATTGAATAATATGATTTTTGAGAGAGTACAACACACATGACACTCACACCACCCACATACACGTGTGTGCATCTCCTACACACATTTGAAATTTGTCGGAGGTATGAAGGATCTCACAGTTTTCAAAAACCTTCTGCGTCAGTTTATGATTTGTTTTATTTTTAGCATGACAAAATTAATTGGATGTGCCTGAGCAAATATATGTTGCCAAAATACATAAATGGATGCGCAGGCAACTGGGCTACTTTATAGTGAAGACTGCACAAAATCAAACCTCCAACAGTAACAAAAATGGTAGCTGATTAGTGTTTCAGTTTCTGATGTTGCCAAATTAACTGATAAATATATTCTAAGATGGTAACTTAGGACTGCAGATTTATTGTCTACTTGACCGTTGTCATAATGTAAAGAAGTCAAACAACAATCCGGTTTTACTTCTGGGCCCAAAAGTTAATGTTCCACTAGGTTGGGATAAAAACTTATGCATCATTGAAGTCCTAAGTCGGACCAACACCATATGTGATGACCAACACCATATGGAAATCGGACCAGGGTTCAATCCTGGCTCAGTTCGATTTTTCAAAAGCTGGTTGGGTGTTAAATTTTAATTTTAATGTCGAAAATTTTCATTTCAAAACTGTAAGAACAATGTGATCATCTAAACGCGAACAGTGAAGAGAAATCAAAGTAAAAATCTGAAGTTTTTGCCTAATATTGTTTAAGAGTGAGAGAACTTGCTGGAAGACAAGTGGCAATAATTACTGATCAACAGGTTCTAAACAAGATTGGAGTCGTCAGACCATCTCCAATGTTATGTTTTAGCTAGTTCAAATGAAAAAAGAGAAGATATTAAATTGATTCAATATATTAGAGTGATCGATTCCAATAAAAAATACATGGAACCAGGCTCTACCTAGAAGTCGATTCAAAATATTAAACAATTTATATGAGCACTAAACAACTACATAGAAGAAAGTGCGGTTAAGAGTGTATATTATTATTTTGTAGTTTTTTAATTTAACATGAGTCTTAATTATTAGTAGGAAACGGTTCAATATATTAGAGAAAACAAGCTTCAATATATTAGAGAAAACAAGCTTAGTTTCTAAAATACTTATGTGGTGTAGTTTTAAACCTACCTTATTTAATATATTGGAGATGCTCTGAATGCCCAGACTTCACCTTTTTAATGTCCCGTTGTCTAGTGTCTACCATTCAAGATAGGTGAGGAAGGTGCCGGCTTTAGCTACACTTGCCTACAGACGTTCGGGAAAGCAAACCCTACTGTTCTGTTGTTTTGGGTTGTATAAACTATAAAAACATATGTAGTTGGGTTGAGAGGCTTGATTGCCATAATTTACAGTACGAAAATAAGTGCCATATGTATAAACAGATGGATGCTTCAAGATTTATGTTAGGTTTTCACCCTGTGTTAGCCCACTGCAAACCACACTGTCCTCCTTTTTCTGCACCTGATCTCAGTTTCCCTCAATTCTACAATGGCAGCAAAGAGTTGCTGGAATGGAGCTCAAGAGCAGCAGCAAGTCTGCACCCAAGAACAGGCCGTAAGACATCGGTAGGGTCTATTGTTGTTTGCAGTGTTCTGGTTAGGGGTGGAAACGAGTCGAACCGAGCCGGCTCGAGCCAGACTCGGCCGAGCTCGCCAGACTTGGCCGAGCTCGCACTGAGCCGAGCCATGGCTCGGCTTGGCTCGTTTAAAAAACGAGCTAGAATGCAGGCTCGGCTCGGGCTCGGCAGTTGGCTCGAGCCGGCTCGCAAGCTGCAGTAGAGGCTCGATGGCGGAGGATCTGGGGGTGGTTGAAGAGGTGGAGGAAGTCGCCACGCCGCGGATCCGATGCCGTCGGCTCCCGACCGGCCCTTCTCCGCCCAGATCCGGCCTTGCCTCGTCGCCACGCCGCGGATCCGTCCGAATCCAGCCTTGCCTCATCGCGGGGGAGCGGAGACGCCGAGAGGAGGCGGCAGGAGGGGGCCGGGGCAGCGGCGGCCGACGGGCGGGCGGGAGCGGGAGGAGGAGGCGGCGGGGGGCGGGGAGCGAGAAGGAGGCGGCGGTGGGGAGCAAGGAGGAGGGCGACGGCGGCGGGGAGGGTCCGGAGGGAGGAGGCGGCAGGGGCGGGGGAGCGGGGAGGGAGGCGGGCAGGGGCGCGGCCGCGGGGGAGCGGAGAGAGCGAGGCGGAGGGAGCGATGTGGAGCCGGAGGGAGCGGGCGGAGAGAGCGAGGCGGAGCGAGCGAGGCAGGGGCAACAATATATACATCCGGCTTGTTTGGGCTTGCGAGCCGCTCGCGAGCGGCTCGGGCTCGGCTCGTAAGTGAGCCAAGCTATTTCTTAGGCTTGGCTCGCTGGAAAACACTTCGAGCTCGAGCCGAGCCGAGCCGAGCTGGCTACGAGCTTGAGTAACTCGCGAGCCTCGAACTTTTTGTCCAACCCTAGTTCCGGTCTACCATTTTGATGTCCTGGCCCCGGTGGATATAACCATATTAGCAATGCTTGTTGTTCTAATTACAATAGTTTCTATGCATAACTTAAATTATCAGGTGAGCTTATTTTTAGAAGTGCCTTTATATCATATGAACTATATGATGCTACCTAATGACGAAAATGCATATTTACGCAGCTATACAAGGAGGATTTCGTTTATGTTTAGTTTGCATGCGTTGCAACTTATATCTTCCGTTGTGTCGGACGACCACCTATCAAGATCCTTATTCAGAATCCCACACTATACTGAGTATTTCAATCCTATTTGCAATTTGAGATTGCTTGTTATCTTGTTCTTGCGTGTTCTTCGGTTGTATGCAGGAATAGACCTTCGTGGTCAGGTCAACCGCGTTCTTGGCACGGTTGATAACAACTCGGAGTGTGGTTTAGCGATTGCTTGACGTTCTGGTCGTGACCGGTTAGTAGCCGCAGCGTCAAAGTCGTTCTCCTCCAAATCGAAGTTATTATCTTATCGGAAGATCGGGACCCTGTTGCCTCATCAAGTGGTATCAGAGTTTCAGTTGACTGGTAGGATTTCTTGTATCCCTAGTTAGTACATTGACTTTTTTTTATGTCCTATAGTCTAGAAAAATTGCCCTACAAAAAGAATTTATTTCCGCAGTCCAAACCCCGTTGTGCCTTTCAATTTGTTAGTTTCGGTTTGCTAAATTGAATTTGTGTCCGTTTTAGCTTTGTCTTGTTGCTGGTCATATTCTTGGTGCCGCAAAACTCCCAAAAAAATCCCCACGTCCAAAACCATCAAGAACACATCAAACCCTAATTCCCATTTTCAACCAAAAGACTTCCTCTTGTGCAGCCACCACCAAAAATACCATAACTTTTGTTTCCGGACTCCTTTTTGAGTGAAACCACCGCCATTAGATATGTAACTTCCTTATCTAACTGCTCCTAAAATTTGCTTCATTCCATAAAGGCAGTTAAAAGATATCTGCGGTGTAAATTGACACAAATTCCAAGATTGAATCTGTAACCGTCTGCACTTGTGATTTTTGTGCGATTATATCTGTCGATTTCTAGAACATGGCCCCCAAAAGGAAAGTTGTAGAAAAAGCTGTCAGGAAACAAGTAAAGAAAGAATCATCAAAAAAGAGGCAACTAACGAAAAGTTATGGTCAAAATACCGACATCTTATCTAGTGGACAGAAATCTGCCATTTTCAGATTTGGGTCAATCCTTGTGCTTTTCAATTCCATATTGCATTCTATTGAATTATCTTGTGTTCATCACTCCTATACATTATTACACACTTGTTTTGGCCTTCTCCTATCCTTGTTTGATCAGCAACATAGGCTAAGTGCTAGATACGAACTATAATTCAATTATATGCAATTTCTGAAATTAATTGATTGTTCTCCATTGCTACATATATAGCCTTCCAAGCTATACCTTTTTTACTAACCGAGCAGATCACGTCGAACCGACCCTTGCAACATTACTTGAGTCAAGTTATCACGAACCAGCCACCGGTAACACTACCTGTTTTGCATTGGTAAGAACTTGTAAGAGCTTGATAAGAGTTTGAGAGATATGTGCTTGTCAAGCTCCACCTCTTAGTAGATTATAGGGACTTATATAATTATCATGTATTTCCTTGATTTCTACTAACCATGACAGGTTCAAGATCACATAGTAGAAATTTTTGTGAGACCAACAACTTGTTGGATCGGCTTAATAAGACGCTCTCCACCATCAACAATAGAGTTGAGATTCTGGATAAATGTTCACCTCCAGCTACTCGACGTGCACTATTTTCTCCAAACTCTTCGTCGAACGAGAATGATGATATCGAAGAGAACAACAATATCAGCCACACTAAAGTTGATTACTCTGATCGTCGTCGACTCTCGTATCAACGAGGTATGTGTAGGTTACAAAGAGAGGTACACAATGATGATGCAGTAACTAATGTCAAGTATGCTATTCCATCATTTGCTGGTAAATTTGATCCTGATGCCTATATTGATTGGGAGATAGCATTAGACAAAGAGTTTGAATATTATAATTGGTCTGATAGGCAAAAGATTAGAGGTACCACTAGTGTTTTTATTGATGATGCAATACTTTGGTGGAAATCTCTTGGTAGACATAGGAAAGTACTAAAAACTTGGAATGCATTGAAAAGACTTTTGCGAGATGATTTTGTTTCTAAATATCATGATGATTATTTGCTAACTAAATTGCAATATTTAAAGTAACGAAGTAGAACTGTAAGGGAATACTATCACGAATTAAAGACTCGTTCGTTGTGTTGTGGTTTAAAGGAACATGCTGAAGCTATAGAGAACAGATTCTTGAGTGGGCTTAATAAAAAAAAATTTAAGACATTCTTATTCACAAAGAATATAATTCTCTCACTTATTTGTTTATTCTTACTTGTAAGGTTGAAAGTCAGATTGAGAAGAAATTGAGAATACTTAATGACACGAAACATGAGAACAAGCCCATGTTTGTGCCTTTTTCTATTACTAACAACTTGCAAGAAGTTGAGATCCATACTGAAGAGAAGAGAGTTCACATTGAAGACAAGGAGTTGAATGTTCAACAACGGATGCTATTGAAAGCAAAAGATGAGGAGATAATCACAGTTGAAGATGAAGTACTTGCTATCTCTTTACTTCATCATAAAGATTTGATACCTATAACACCTATATCAACTGAGAAGATCAATAAAGGTAAAAACTATGGTGCTGAATTTAAATATAAAAAGATGAGTAATTGTGGAAATTTATGTGTTCAATTGAAAATTCCGTGTTCTGAAATTTTTTTACTCAATTTACATAATGTGGAATTAATTACTCATAAGGAAGTTCTTACTAGAATATCTCTTGAAGATTCTTTATACTATATCATGTTCGGAAATCTTAGAGAGCTATCTAGTGTGATTAAGAATATTGCTGAAATGTCATGTTTAAAATCATTAGCAAGTACTCATGCCTACACATATAAATTCAATTTGATTAGAGATTATGGTGTAGACAATCAATTTTATGTATATCGAATATGCATAACTTGTGATCACATAGATGAATTGAAACTTGTTATTTTGAATAACAATTCTGGTGTGTTGAATCATGTTCATTATGAGAGAAAAATAAAAATTAGTGACAATTCAAATCTTATGCATTCATCTCTTATTAAACCATCTAGCATTGACAATCTGAATAATGAAGTTAATAGATGGAAAAACTTACAAATCTTTTCACCCTTGCTAGATGAATATGCTATTTCTCGATTGAAATCTGATTACTTGGACGAACTTTGTTTGATTCCAAAAGTTGAAGCATTGCCCATATTTGCTACCGATGCAAGTTTATAATCTCATATATTTGAAATGCATAAGTGCATCACTTATATTTGCAAAATAAGTTGCAATAATTACTATGTGAGAAATTTTGATTTGTTCATTAACTCCCGAGTTACGAATATAATGAGCTTTTATAATCGCTGTTGTTTTATAACATCAATTATGCAACAACGAAGAATTGTTAAAACGGATGACATATATATATACACACCATGCATACGCCTTGGTTTCTTTGTTACCCGATTTTTAGCATATCAAAAGCCGAGGATTGGTTTGTTTTCAAGAAGGAGAGGATGATGAGGTTATGGCCCCGGTGGATATAACCATATTAGCAATGCTTGTTGTTCTAATTACAATAGTTTCTACGCATAACTTAAATTATCAGGTAAGCTTGTTTTTAGAAGTGCCTTTATATCATATGAACTATATAATGCTACCTAATGACGAAAATGCATATTTACGCAACTATAAAAGGAGGATTTCGTTTATGTTTAGTTTGAATGTGTTGCAACTTGTATCTTTAGTTGTGTCGGACGACCACCTGTCAAGATCCTTATTCGGAATGCCACACTATATTGAGTATTTCAATCCTATTTGCAATTTGAGATTGCTTGTTATCTTGTTCTTGCCTGTTCTTCGGTTGCATGCAGGAATAAACCTTTGTGGTCAGATCAACCGCGTTCTTGGCACGGTTGATAACAATTCGGAGTGTGGTTTAGCGATTGCTTAGCGTTCTGGTCGTGACCGGTTAGTAGCCATATCGTCAAAGTCGTTCTCCCCCAAATCGAAATTATCATCCTATGAGAATATTGGGACCCCGTCGCCTCATCACATTTTCCAACCATGAGCTTTCAATGTTTCTTGTTTGCTTGTTTGTTCACAGTCAAAAGATCCAACTAAACATTCCACCTTTCCTTGTTCCAGTGAAGAGGTTACAATCCGCCACAAAACCGATTTCGTCTAATTGCCAGAAAGCTCCCAGGCGATATACATTTAATTCAAAAATTGAAGTTCTAATATCTTTCATTCGGGCATTTTTTTTTATGATTGGTTCCTGCCAGTAACTGTCAGCCAGTATGTACCAGACTGGTACGGAGATATACAACCATGACTCAAACTAGATTGCATCTATTGGCCCACAGCAATGTATAGGTAGCTTTTGCAGATTTTTGAGACACCATAAGGAATTTACACAAAGCTAGTCTATAATGTTTCTAATCAGTAAAACAAGGAGATAAGAAATAAATATAAGTTGCCTCTTGTCTACCATGAAGCTTTGTCCATTTAACATCATCTTGAAACATTACTCTTGATATTAGTAACTAATAATTTTACAAAAGTAAATTGGCAATCTAAAAGCAACAATCTTCTGGTGTTACTAAATGATCTAATTCGTGGAGATCTGGGTGAGAGCTTACTGGTTTTCAATAGAGCGAATCCCTTTCCAGCAGTCATCCCCAAGTTGATTTTTTCAAAGTTCAAGCCCCAAGGAAGTCCATTTGTGACGCAAACACAACTCAGCATCCACAATCGATGAAAATTTGTAGTGTGGCAATGCAGGCTGTGAACTTTAGTATCTCTCGATGCCAGCAATCAAATAAATATGTTCATGGTACTTGATTCCTCAGAGGGTACTGCATCACTATTCCAGCCATTGAACTACTAGTGTTCCTCTTCCATGTCAAAAGGAAGCTTGAGAACTCTACACACAAGGTCAATTACAAAAGAATAAGTCCCTGTATTGTAAAACTTGCTTCTAAGGCACCGCTTAATTTAGCTTCTGGTTTCTGCTTTTTTCACTATTCATTAATTTCGTCTTTTTCTATATTTTTTTATTTTTGGGATTTTTTGCCTTTTCTTTTCTTTTCCCGTATTCTTTTGCATTGTCCGTGATAGGTTAACATATTTTTTCTTTTTTAATTTTTTTTAAATTTAATTATGTCAAATAAGCCAACTCAGCTACAGTAAAAAATAATCGAATGCCATTCTGAACACCCCCAAGACAGTTGTAGACAACGTACAAAAATTCTTTTTCTTAGAAGAAACGATGGCGGAACATTAACAGAATATTGGAAACAGTATAATGAAACTAATCATACTAATATTTCTAGCAGGAAATATCGACGGAAGACAACAAGCTTAAGGAGGAGATTGATGAGTTAATCTAGTTGTTTTCAGGTCTGATCGAGTCCACGACCTATCCTACGACTATGGAAGTCTTACAACCAGTACGTAGTCTATGACCAGCTCTGAGTACTATAGTAGTTGTAGTCGAAGAAGGAAAGTACTATAGCAGTCGGAGTCGTAAAAATCTTTATGCTTGATTGTAGTCGTAGATGGTCACGAGTCAGAGTCTACATGTAACTGGGATTCATAGTAGTCGTAAAGGAAAGTTAAGGTGTCTATGTAGGACTCTCAACGTGGGATACTGCGTTGGTTACGAAATCTTGTATGTTGCTTCTCTATATAAGAAACATGAAAAGGATACAGGCGTATCACGTCACCAAAGATTAATTGTGTTTTACATGTGTTCACGTGCGTGATCATAAGGCCTGAGTTCATCACTTGTCTAGGCCCTAGGCATATTCTCCAATACTTGAATCGGCAGCAGATGGTGACCTGAGGAGGTTTGGGCCCTCGGCCTACCCGAAGGGTAGGGGTGCAAATGGAGCAGATACGGACGAATATTGCTCATTCCATATCCGTTTCCATATTTTTTGTCGAAGTAAGAATCGGACATGGATAATACCGCATACGAATACGAATACGGATATTCTCGGTCATGAATACGGAGCGAATACATGCCGCTTCGAATACGGTTAGTCTCGGACATGAATATTTAGTCGGATAATACGCGAAAACAAAAACCATATATATCACATGTGTAAGGATCAATCATCATACTACATATCCATAATGAAATTATATTAGTAGCTTAACAAGCAAATTTCATACGATGACAGGGACAAGTTAAACAACTAGTAAATTCTAGTTAGCAAAGTAGCAAGTAAATGATAGAGACTAGTTAAACAAGTAGTAGCTAACTAGCTACATGTCACACAGTTCGAATGTAAAAATTATCCATAGCCAAGTAGTCAGGTACATCTCTTGATACGTGGTCGCCTGATCTTCTCGACGTAGGATGGATACTTGCAAGAGTTTTGATGAATCGTAATGATCCTCCAATGCCAATGCAAGGGACGAACACTCTTTAATCCGTCAAAACATACTCGTGTTGATTTCGTCGACCACAAGCAAAGATCTACCATGCACCCAATTCTCAGCGAAAAGGCTGAACAATCTTGATTGAAGAACACTCTTAATTCCATATGGAATTTTAGCAGCAATGATGAATTCAAACAAATTTTAGTAGATTAATTTTTCTCAAAGGTAGTCTAAGCCCTAAAGGCTACAATTACAAGGCTTATATAGCCCCTTGGGACGTCTATATGGTCCTCAAACTGAATACAGCTCAACCTTATATTGTTTAAGACTTAAACTCACATAAAAGAAAACTAGATTTTACAGCTGTCACGTTATTTCAGTCATAGCAAATAATTTGTGATGTATTTGAAGATGAGGCCTTATTCATTGCGTAGTTTTTGAAATAAGTTTTTCAACGAGTACAAGAACACCCGAATTGTACTCCGTTTGTGAAAGTTATGACCTTTTTAGTAAGTGCCTGTTGGGCTGTTCCGAACCGAATTTGAATTGAGTTCTGAGTTGAATTTGAGTTTGAATCCGGTAACTATCCGAAAAAATATCTGGTACCTATCCAAAAAATATCCGGATAGTTCCATATCCGTCAGGTAATATTTGTTCTGAATTTGTTTCCGTATCCCACAAAAAATATCCGAATCCGTATCCGTATCCGGCAAAACCTCCGGATATCCGAAAATTTGCTCTGAATTCTATCCGAATTAAAACGGATGGATGGACGGTCGGAAAATATCCGTTCCGTTTGCACCCCTACTGGAGGGGCAACCCCTAGGCTCGAGTAAGGTGGCACCATTGGAGCAATCCGACCGTGGGCGATGTGAAATCCGAGTAAGCTCAGTGGATCTCGGGGGTTGCCCATGGAGAGATGACTGCAAGAAGGTCACCCGTGAAGAAGTGCTTGCGCCAAAAGAGAGCTCCAATTGGCTGTGGATAAAGCAATTGGGAAGTTGGGGGAAGGCGCTAGAACCTGAGTGGCTGGCTGGGGGGATAAATACCTCAATAATTGTCCACCATGGACCAAGCCCACCGAGCTATTCAAATGGGGCAATGACTCGGTCCGCAGCGCAGTGTGGACCTAGTCCGTCAAATAGTGACGACCATTGGGTGAGTAGTGATCTGGGTAGGAGGTTCTTGAGAGGGATGCATGCCCTCGAACGAGCCCAAAGTTGCATTGGTGACTCAATGTCAATGAGTCCAAGTCCATCCCCAGTGGCTAATGGATGACAAACTACCACCCTAACCTTGTTTCAATGCCAAGGAACCTTACATGGAAGTAGCCTTCATGTCCGCCCCGGACACCCTCTAGGGGTGGCCTCAGTCCACGCCTAGGTCGCAGCCTCGGCTACCTCATCATATCGCACCCTGCTCGGACTCTACCCCACTCCAACCATGGGGACGAGAAAGAAGTCATGTGCATCGCTAATCTGGATGCCCCCTCACTCCGGATCACCTCCGGGTGGCCCTGGCCCATTGCGAGCACCCCGAACTTCGATCATGTGTGCCACCGCTCTGGACGCCCAATACTTTGGATTGCTTCTGTGTGGCCCAGAACCTCTCCAAGTGCCCCGAGCTTCCCCTATGCTTCCAGGTCACCTCGTGCCACTCGGATCGCCCCAGGCGCCTCCGGCCTTTGCGTCGTGTCTCGCCTAGGCGTTGCACTACTGGATTTCACCACCCCCAACCACACCTAGTAGCATCTCAAACCACCCCGAGTCTGTCTAGTCCTTGCACCACATCTCACAAATGGACTGCCCTGGGTTTGCCCCACACACCTCCCTTGCCGCACCTAAACTTGTGGCTCCGAGCATCACTCCAGCCGCCCAGAATACTTTGGAGAGCCTCGGCCTTGGGACTTTGGGCCCTCTCTGGGGCATGCCGCTTGGGTTCTCCCATCCATCCTCAGGCTGTCTTTCGAGCTCCTTGGTCTCCTCATGGTGCTCCCCCTGGTTCAACTCGGCCTCGATAGTTTTTCCTCAGCTAAGCTTCGCTTCACCTTGATAGCATCTCCTCGACTAGGGACTCCCCTCTAGATCGACGGATTCACCTCGGTGACCCCCAACATACCTCAATGGTTTGACCTCGGTGTGGTTTGACTTGGCTTCAATGGCTTTGCCTCGGTTGAGTTTCGCTTTGCCTTAACGACATCTCCTCAACTAGGGCTCTCCCTAGATTGATGAATTCGCCTCGATGACTCCCAACACGCCTTAATGATTTGACCTTGGCGTGGTTCGACTCGGCCTCGATGGCTTTGCCTCGGTCGAGCTTCGCTTCGCCTTAACAGCATCTCCTCGACTAGGGGCTCCCTCTAGCTTGATGGATTCACCTCGAGGAACTTCAACACACCTTGATGGCCTGGCTTTGGCATGGCTCACTTCGGCCTTGATGGCTTTTGCCTTGGCCAAATTTCGATTCACCTCGATGGTGTTTCCTTGACTAGGGGCTCCCCTAGCTCAATGGATTCACCTCAATGAGCTTCAACATGCCTTAATGGCCTGGCCTCGGCATGGTTCGACTTGATCTCAATGGTTTTGCCTCGGTCGAGCTTCGATTCCCTTGATGATGTCTCCTCAACTATAGGGCCCCCTAGATCGATGGATTAGCCTCAACGAGCTTCAACATGCCTTGATGGCCTAGCCTTGGCATGGTTTATTCAACCTCGACAGCATCTCCTCAACTAGGGGCTCTCCTTAGTTGATGGATTCACCTTGGTGAGCTTCAACATGCCTTGAAGGCCTGACCTCGATGTGGTTCACTTTGGCCTTAATAGCTTTTGCCTCGGCCGAACTTTGCTTTGCCTCGACAGCATCTCTTCAACTAGGGGCTCCCTCTAACTCGATGGATTCAACTTGGTGAGCTTCAAGAAGCCTTAATGACCTGGCATTAGCATAGTTCACTTTGGCCTCAATGGCTTTTGCCTCAGTAGAACTTCGCTTCACCTCGATGGTGTCTCATCGACTAGGGCCACCCCCTAGCTCGGTGGATTCACCTCGGCGAGCTTCAACACACCTCGATGGCCTGGCCTCACTGTGGTTCACTTGGCCTCGACGGCTTTTGCCTAAATCAAACTTCACTTCACTTTGACGGTGTCTCATCAACTAGAGGCTCCCCCTAGCTTGATAGATTCACCTCGATGAGCTTCAACATGTCTCGATGGTATGGCCTTGGCGTAGTTCACCTCAATCTTGATAGCTTTTCCTCAGTCGAGCTTTGCTTTGCCTCGATGGTGTCTTCGCAGCTAGGGGCTCCTCTAGCTTGATGGATTCATCTCAGTGACCCCCAACATGCCTCGATGGCTTGCCTCGGTGTGGCTCGATTTGGCCTCGACCGAGCTTCGATTCGCCTCGATGGTGTCTTCATGACTAGAGGCGACCCTAGCTCAATGGATTCACCACGACAATCCCAAACACACCTCGATGGCTTGGCCTTGGTGTAGTTTAGCTTATCTTTGATGGCTTTGCCTTGATAGAGCTTTGATTCGCCTCGATGGTGTCTTCACAACTAGGGGTGCCCCTAGCATGAATGATTCACCTCGACGATCCCTAACATGCCTCGATGACTTGGCCTCGACATGGTCGATGATCAATTTCCCCTTTTTCGGGGTTGAGTTGGTGATTTCCCCCATCTCAGGGCTGAGTTGGTAGTTCCCTCATCCTAGGCTCAAGTCGGTGGTTCCCCCGTTTCGGGGTTGAGTTTGTGATTTCCTCATCTCAGGGTCGAGTTGGTGATCATCCTCCCCTCTGGGGTCAAGTCGACGCTAATCATCCTTCCCTATGGGGTCGAAGCAACGCTAATCATCCTCCCTTTCAGGTCAAATCGACACTAATCATCCTCCACTCCAGGGTTAATTCAACGCATTATCCTCCCCTTCGGGGTCATGGTGACACTAATCATCCTCTCCTCCGGGGTTGAGTCGACGCAATCATCCTCCCCTCTGGGGTCAAGTCAATGCTAATTATCCTCCCCTCCGGGGTCGAGTCGACGCTAATCATCCTCCCCTTCGGGGTCGAGTCGACGCATCATCCTCCCCACTAGGGTCGAGTCGACGCTAATCATCCTCCCCTTTGGGGTCAAGTCGATGCATCATCCTTCCATCCGGGGTTGAGTCGACGCAAATCATCTTCCCTCAGGGTCAGTCGACGCTAGTCATCCTCCCCTCTGGGGTCGAGTTGATGCTAATTATCCTCCCTCCTGAGTCAAGTTGATGCTAATCATCTGCCCCTCGGGGGTCAAGTCAACGCATCATCCTCCCCTCCGGGGTCGAGTCGATGCATCATCCTCCCCTCTAGGGTCGAGTTGATGCTAATCATCCTCCCCTCTGGGGTCGAGTCGACGCTAATCATCCTCCCCTCCGGGGTGGAGTAGATGCTAATCATCCTTCCCTCTAGGGTCGAGTTGATGCTAATCATCCCCCCTTGGGGTTGACTCGACACCCGCTCACCCTCTAGCACTAAGCCCTCATCAGTGTCAAGTTTTTTCGATGGGAAACGGCGATGTTCTCGCCTCCCCAACTGATGTGCTGCTCGTGAGCTTCGCCTGAGTGCTAAGTTTTTTCTGATGGGAGATGACAATATTCTCACCCCCCCCCCCAAGCAAAGGTCCGCTCGTGAGCTTCGCCCGAGTGCCAAGTTTTCTCCAATGGGAGACCTCAACGTTTTTGCCTCCCTAAGCGAAGTGCCACTCTTGAGTTCCATCTTGAGTGCTAGGTTTTTTCTGATAGAAGACGGTGACGTTCTCGTCTCCCCAAATAAAGTGCCACTCATGAGCTTCGTCCTGAGCGTCAAGTTTTTTTATGAGGGATGGTGACATTCTGGCCTTCCCAAGCGAAATGCCGCTTGTGAGTTTCATCCCAAGCACCAAGTCTTTTTCCATAGGGACAGTGACGTTCTCGCCTCTCCAACTGAAGTGCCGCTCATGGGCTTCATCCTGAGCATCAAGTTTTTTCTGATGGGTGATAGGGTAACGAGATACCCCTAGTAAAAGAATAGTAAGAAAACTTCATTCTAGCATTAGGAGCAAGAGCACTTATAGCCTCTTTACTGATGAGGTGATGGGGTCCCGATCTTTCGATAAAAAAGTTAACTTCGATTGTTGATATGACGTTGACGATAAGATTACTTGACTGAGACGACCAAGTCCATCCTGCAATCACTGCACCACACCCTAGTTGATATCAACCGTGCCAAGAACGCGGTTGACCTGAACATAAGGTTCAATTCCTGCGAGCAATCGAAGAACAAGCAAGAACAAGATAAAGAGCAATCTGAATATTGCAAATATAAATGAGATACACAAAGGGGTGAAGCATGCAATCGCAGTTGTTGTTCTAGTTGACACAAGAACACACGAAGATGTCTCATGGTGCAAAACTAATCTACACAAGCCTGTGTTACATGGCTAATTGAGCCTCTATTTATAGGGGCACGCATGCCCTTGCTTTTGAAAAGTTTTTAACACATAAAAAGTAATCAAATCATAACTGATTCTATCTCTATTTCCAAAACTGAAAGATTATTTTGATGATTCCGTCACGCACAGATAGAATTTTGGGATGGGGCCAGATCTATTGGAAAGAGGGAGAGATAAGCTTTCCATGCTATACTCACACATTCTAAATGGACTCTTCATGCAAAATCTATGAGCATTTAAAGTCAGTCCTGATGGGGACGGGGTCCCGACCTTCCAACAGGTTCTGAATAAGTTCGATTTGGTGGAGGCACGACACAAATCGATCCGGCTTCCGAACAACACGTCCCGAACCCCGCAATCGCAGCACCACGTCTCCTCGGGTTATCAACCGTGCGCGGCGGTTGACCTCGCCAAGAAGGCTAATCCTCGCTGCGAATCGAAGAACACAAGCAAGAACAAGGAAGAACACAATGCAATTGCAGATGTATTGATTTAGCACTCAAAATTGGGGTCTCACAAACCGATGAGCAGTGAAACTGTTCAAGACAAAATTAATCTAAGCAAAACCCAACCCTAATGGTGGGGGTGGCGGCTGTATATAAAGGAGTGAGGCGTGCAAAACCCTGGACAGCGCCTAATGGGCTCCAACACGATACAAAGCGAGCGGCCCAAAATACGGTGGCGCAGCACCGACAGATTCTGAATGTCCACTTGTTTCGATGATTCCCATTGACTCAGAAGGAATTTTGATATGGGACCAGAGCCATTGGAAAGGTCTCCTTCTCAGCTTTCCATACATATGTGGAACGTCCAAAACGGAGTCCGTATGCGTCCTGGGCGTCCGTTTTACTGCAGGCTGGTCCTGAAGGCCGAGGCAGACGCGAACTCGAGTTGGACTGGGCCTCCGGCTTGACTTGGACGTCCTTGCTGGTCTTCTCCGCCTCCACACCTTTCTCCATGTACTTCATGACCCTCTCCAATGTTCCTAAGCAAGATAATATCATTAGGTAGCAATCTATTCTCAAAACTATAAAAAGGATCGCTTAAGAACGAGGCTCACCTCTAGATTTAATTGTCGCATGTGAGCTCGGGTCATTGGACCTTGCATAACGGTTGGAGGATCAGCGGTTGCATCCGAAGGAGTGATGTCCTCATCATCCTCCCCTCTTGAAGTGGAGTCGTCCTCGACTCAAACTCATCTTCTTCTCCCAAGTATGGCTTCAAATCTGCAATGTTAAAGGTGGGACTAACCCCGAACTCGGGTGGCAACTCAAGTTTATATGCATTATCATTTATTTTCTCAATTATCTTAAAAGGACCAGCAGCTCTAGGCATCAATTTTGACTTTCTTAACTCAGAAATCTATCCTTTCATAAGTGCAACCAAACAAAATCACCGGTTCAAGTTTAACTTCCTTTCTACCTTTACTACCAACAATCCTATATTTTTCATTCATCTTTTCAATGTTTGCCTTAGTAGTCTCATGCATTTTGACAATAAAATCAGCACGCTCCTTAGCATCATTATGAACTCTCTCACTAGTAGGCAAAGGTAAAATATCAATAGGGACACGAGGATTGAATCCATACACTACGAAAAGGACTTACCTTGGTGGTGGAGTGTTCCGCTCGATTATATCACGAACTCAACATGCGGCAAACACTCTTCCCACAGCTTCAAATTGTTCTTCAAAACAGCTCTCAACATGGTAGACAATGTGCGGTTCACCACCTCGGTTTGGCCATCGGTTTGTGGGTGACATGTTGTGAGAACAACAACTTTGTACCCAACTTGTTCCATAGAGTGCGCCAAAAATGACTCAAGAACTTGGCGTCACGATCTGAAACAATAGTAGAAGGCATACCATGCAAGCGAACTATCTCTTTGAAAAAGAGGTCAGCAATATGAACGGCATCATCGGTTTTATGACATGGTATAAAGTGAGCCATCTTAGAAAAACGATCCACAACAACAAAAATGCTATCCCTCCCCTCTTAGTCTGAGGCAATCCTAAAACAAAGTCCATAGAAATATCTTCCCACGGAATAGAAGGAGCAGGAAGAGGCATATATAAACCATGTGGATTCAAGCGAGACTTAGCTTTTGACATGTCGTGCAGCGAGCCACAAACCGCTCAACATCTCGCCTCATCTTTGGCCAAAAGAAGTGTGCGGCGAAACGTCCTCCGTCTTCTTAGCACCAAAATGTCCCATCAAACCGCCTCCATGCGCCTCCTGCAACAACAAAAGACGAGCGGATCCAATTGGAATGCATAGGCGGTTAGCTCTAAACAAGAACCCATCATTGATCACGAATTTATTCCATGCTTGTCCCTCTTTACAATGCAACAACACATCCTTAAAATCAGCATCAAAAGCATATTGTCCTTTAATGGTTTCAAGACCAAAAATGCGAAAATCAAGTTGAGACAACATGGTATAGCGTCGAGACAAAGCATCGACAATCACATTATCCTTCCCTTTCTTGTGTTTAATGACATAAGGAAAAGATTCAATAAATTCAACCCACTTAGCATGTCTCGATTCAAATTGGTTTGACTACGAATATGCTTAAGTGATTCATGATCGGAATGAATGACAAATTCTTTAGGCCATAAATAGTGTTGCCACGTCTCTAAAGAACGAACAAGAGCATACAATTCTTTATCATCGTGGAATAATTAAGAGTAGGACCATTCAATTTTTCACTAAAGTAGGCAACAGTTTGCCTTCTTGCATCAAAACACCACCAATACCAATTCCGCTAGCATCACATTCCAGCTCAAAGTCTTGCAAAATCCGGAAGTTGGAGCAATGGTGCGTGTGTAAGCTTGTCCTTCAAAAGATTAAAGGACTCCTCTTGTGATGGCCCCAATGGAACACGACTCCTTCTTTGTCAACTCAATCAGCGGTGTCGCAATGGTGCTGAATTCCTTGACAAGCGGCGATAAAATCCTGCAAGGCCAAGAAAACTCCGCGCCAGGGAGACCGTCGTGGGCGTGGGCCAACTCCATATCGCCTCCACCTTGGCTCTATCAACCTCAATTCCTGTGGAGTCACAACATAGCCAAGAAAAGAGACTCGATCCGTGCAAAGGTGCACTTCTCAAGGTTACCAAACAAGCGTGCATCTCTCAAAGCATTAAAAACAGCACGTAAGTGATTCAAATGTTCATCCATTGACTTGCTATAAATCAAGATATCATCAAAGTAACGACCACAAATTTGCCAATGAAAGGGCGTAAAACCTCGTTCATTAATCTCATGAAAGTGCTAGGTGCATTAGTTAACCCAAAGGCATGACTAACCACTCATACAAGCGAACTTAGTTTTAAAAGCGGTTTTCCATTCATCGCCAAGTTTCATTCTTATTTGGTGGTATCCACTCATAAGTCAATCTTTGTGAAAATTATAGCACCACACAACTCATCAAGCATGTCGTCTAGCCTAGGAATAGGATGACGATACCTTATAATAATGTTGTTAATGGCTCTACAATCTACACACATCGCCAAGAACCATCTTTTTGGGAACCAAAGAACAGGAACAACACAAGGACTAAGGCTCTCACGTGCGTACCCACGGTCCAAAGGTCTTGGACTTGTCGCTGAATCTCCTTAGTCTCTTGGGATTGGTCTGTATGCCGCGGTTTGGCAAACTCGCTCCAGGGATCAAGTCAATCTGGTGCTCAATCCCTCGAATGGGTGGAAGTCACGGAGGTATCTCATCGGGAAAACATCTCTAAACTCCTGCAAAGGTTAGTGCGGGAGGCGGGGCAAAGTGCAAGGCATATTATCAAGAGAAAATAAAGCATCTTTGCACACAAAGCATAGCATGTATCATTAACATCATCAATTTCAGCAAGGTCTGATTTTGTGGCAAGCATAACAGAATTTTCAAATTGATTACTTGCTGTTTTCAGATTTAACATGTTCCTTTGGATCATTAGCAGCAGACTCTCTCCCTATCGGCCTCTATAATCTCGGTGGGGACAAAGGCGTTAAAGTAACTTTCTTTCCCTTATGCATAAAAGTGTATTTGTTACTACTACCATGGTGTAAAGCATCATTATCAAATTCCCAAGGTCGACCCAATAAAAGAGAGCATGCTTGCATGGGAACCACATCACAATCAACATGATCGAATAACCACCAATAGAAAAATGGACTCGGCATGTTTGTGTTACCTTAGCTTTTCGAGTCATTTAACCACTGAATATGGTATGGATGTGGATGCGGTCGCGTGGTCAAGCCAAGCTTCTTGACCAAATCAGAACTCACCAAGTTGTTGCGACTTCCTCCATCAATGATGACACGTGCACGCCGATTCTTGATTGCGAAGAAAGTCTGAAACAAATTATGGCGTTGAAGCTTATCGGATTGTTGTACACGTGTCTTTGAGGACTCGCTGCACAATGATGCTCAAAAGCGTCGCTGTGGGCGCCCACCAAGGACCAAGTCGTCATCACCACCGCCATTGTCGTCAGAGGCGGCAGCAACATCATCATCATCCTCCTCGACATCCGAGTGCTGATGTAGCCTCCATCTTACGTGGCGATGTATGCCCGTTGGCTAGGGCAATTCTTACGGACATGACCAAGCCCATGGCAGCGATGGCAGAATGTCGGAGGAGCGGCCCGTTGAAGCCACGGAAGAAGAGCTCTTGGCTGGACCACGCAAAGGTTTTTGTAGAATCGCAAGGCGTGTCGTGGATGGTGGCCGGTGGCGCTGCTGCAAACTTGTTCGCGGTGGTGGAGGAGAACGAAAACTCGAAGAAGACTTGGGCGATCCGTCGATGTAGTCGTTCGCGGCGTGTAGGAGGGTCGTCCGGTGTTTGCCTTTCTGATTCCTTGCGTCCACCGCAATTCTTTTACGCAAGCATAGCAAGTTGGAACAAGCGGTTGTGATAGTAAATTCTTTATAATCAACAATGTCCTGAATTTCACGCGTAACCCCGTAGAAGCGACAAATCTTATCCTCCGTTTCCTCAACAACCCCACAACGCACCATACCCTTTTGAAGCTCGGCATAATAGTCACGAGCAGAACTATCACCTTGTTCTAAGCGCTGTAATTTTTTCTCAAATCACGTTTATATGAAGGAGGAACAAAGCGATTACGCATAGCTTCTTTTAATCGCTCCCATGTATCGGGTTGTAAGCGCATGGTACCCGATTCATTCCACGGATAATAGCAAAGTCCTTAAACTCACTAGTAGCTTGTCTAACTCTATGTTGTTCGGGAACCAAGTGAGAATTAAACTTACGCTCTACCGTCATCTCCCAATCAAGATATTTTCAGCATCATAAAGACCGAGAAAAGATGGAATGGTAAATTTGACTTTAGCAAAAGGATCATCGTTACCATGGCGGTTCTGGTTATTACCTCCCATACCATGTCGGTTTCTTTGAAGGCGCCGGCGTGGTCGTGCATCTTGTGTCGCTTGCTGAGCAATGTTGCCATCCGCATCGGACATTGTGTCATCGTCATGGCGATGGCCGTCATTGGCAATTGGCGGCGTGTCTCAATGTGTCCATCCGACCGGTGAGTCAGCCATTCGCGCTCCACCGCTCAATGCCTTACGTGGTGTTCAAGCGGGCAATGGCGGCGGCGATGGTGTCCATTCGCGCGAGATCGATGAATGAAGCATTTTGTTTGTCGGCGCAGCTTGTAGCTGGCGCGACTAACACACTCGTTGAAGTCGACCGGTGTCCGTCCCGCCGTATCTGCCATGGTTAGTGGAAACACGGGGAAAACAAAAGATTATCCTATCAACTACAAAGGAGGACGGTGGAAACCCGCAAAGGAAGTGGCTTACCAAGCTCTTACAAGTGTTCTTACCATCATAAGCATGGGTGGTACAACCGGTGGTGGTTCGTGATACCTCGAGAGTGTGACCGGCGATTGCAAGGGTCAAAAAGCTGTCTTCCGAAGTATGTATATGGAGTTTGGAAGGCCAAATATGTGAGTGGAACACAAATCAATAACAGATAGTAATGCTGAATAAATGTCCAAAGCACTGGTCCTAGTTCTTTGGCCTAAATGTGTCCTATAACGGTATGATATGATGAACAAGGAATCGACAAGAATAGTAAAGCAAAGACGACAACAAAGATGGCAAGTAAAGACGACACAAAGCAGATGAATCTCTGTCACCTAAAGCTGTGCTCTCTCTTTTTTTTTTTTTTTCTTTTTTTTTTTTTAGCCACGGAGAGCACTTTTTGTGTGTTTTCTCTCTCCTCTCTACTATAAGCAAATTTTTTATTTTTGCTTCTTTTTTATTTTTTTCACAAAGCGAGCACGAAAATAGGAACCACACAAGTTTCACCTCAATCGATGTAAGGTGTGGCCTCTGAAAATGATGAATGTCTTTGTAAATTCGGTGTGAAAGTTCGGACTCGAGTACTGCACTTTGCAGGCGAATTGGGCAAAATAAATTCGCAAACCCGACGAAGTGGGGAGTATCGGATGTAAAATTTAATTTCACCCAATTTCAAAAAAAATCGCTTTGATTTGAGTCCGTATGCAAAAGTTACGGCCGTTTGAAGCCGGCCTCAGAGTTATGGTTTCGTGGAGGTCAAAATGAGATCGGGTGGAGAAATTGGTGGAAATTGGGGCGGAAGCTCGGGAAAAGGGTGGGGATGGTGTTGGGTGATCACGAGACAAAAGCAGAGGGTGGGATATGGGTGGGAAGCTGTGTGATCACGAGACAAAAGCAGAGGGTGGGATATGGGTGGGAAAACAAAAGTCGGCTAGGGGTTTGTATGAGAGGTAGCGGAAGCAAGACAACCCGAAACAAAACACGATCTAAACCAGCAACACAACTCGACTAAGGACACAAACTCAACACTACGGACTCTGAAATCAAATTGTGCAAAAGGCTAAAGAGATCAGGGACGGAAACAACCTATGACTACAATTTTTTAGGGCTTTTCTTGGACTCTAGGATGAAACCGAAAACAACAAAGGTAGGGTAAACTCGAACTGAAGGAACACGAAGCTCGATTACCACTTGATGGGGCGGGGTCCGACCTTCCAACGAGTTACGGATAAGTTCGATTTGGTGGAGGCGCGACACAAATCGATCGGCTTCGAACAACACGTCCGAACCCGCAATCGCGGCACCACGTCTCCTCGGGTTATCAACCGTGCGCGGCGGTTGACCTCGCCAAGAAGGCTAATCCTCGCTGCGAATCGAAGAACACAAGCAAGAACAAGGAAGAACACAATGCAATTGCAGATGTATTGATTTAGCACTTGAAAATTGGGGTCTCACAAACCGATGAGCAGCGAAACTGTTCAAGACAGAATTAATCTAAGCAAACCCAACCTAATGGTGGGGTGGCGGCTGTATATAAAGGAGTGAGGCGTGCAAAACCCTGGACACGCCCTAATGGGCTCCAACACGATACAAAGCGAGCGGCCCAAAATACGGTGGCGCAGCACCACTGACAGATTCTGAACGTCCACTTGTTTCGATGATTCCTGTTGACTCAGAAGGAATTTTCATATGGGACCAGAGCCATTGGAAAGGTCTCATTCTCAGCTTTCCATACATATGTGGAACGTCCAAAACGGAGTCCGTATGCGTCCTGGGCGTCCGTTTTACTGCAGGCTGGTCCTGAAGGCCGAGGCGGACGCGAACTCGAGTTGGGTGGGCCTCGGCTTGACTTAGACGTCCTTGCTGGTCTTCTCCGCCTCCACACCTTTCTCCATGTACTTCATGACCCTTTCCAATGTTCCTAAGCAAGATAATATCATTAGGTAGCAATCTATTCTCAAAACTATAAAAAGGATCGCTTAAGAACGAGCTCACCTCTAGATTTAATTGTCGCATGCGAGCTCGGGTCATTGGACCTTGCATAACGGTTAGAGGATCAGCAGTTGCATCCGAAGGAGTGATGTCCTCATCAAGTCCTATCAGGCTGAATCAACATCGGATTGTTTTCATGATCGCGGAGCACACGGAAGGAATTGGAGGTGGGGCCAAATCCATTGGAAAGTGGACGAGCTCTTATTTCTATGCTATACTTGCACACCTCAAACGGAGTTCATATGCAAAAGTTATGCATATTTGAAGTCGGACCTATCAGGATGACTCCAAATTGATCCAGAGGCCGAATTGAATTCCAAATTGTGTCCCACTTGAACTCTTACTTGAATTGATCACAAAGTAATGTGGTGACCTTAAGTAAGAGTTAGGAAAGGCATTGACTTGGTCTTGATATATTGGTTGGCTTCTTTTTAGGTGGACCCTAACCACGAGCGCGTAGCGTTAATGCAATTCTTCTTGTATAGCTAGACAAATATACATTTTTATCTTTAGATAGCATCATATTCTCATTTAAAATAAATTGAAATCGAAGAAATGAATTCACCTTTTATTTATGCTTAGGAACTTTGGTCGTGGCGTGGTCATATCATCTTCCCCTTCTTGATAGAAAACCGTCCTCAGTTTTAATATATGTGTGGTCTCACGTATTTCATGATCTTGATCATAAATCTCGGTACATGACAAAGAACGCAACAAACTCGTATTATGTAATATCATAAATTCTTTATCAAATAAAATAAAACCTCTTAGAAATAATTGTACCTGATTGGTAGTATTATCACTGGATGGTGTATATGCTTCATCTTGCTCCCATTCTTTAGAAAAGGTGGTATTGGATTGTGACCTGCTATTGATGATCTCAATGAGAGGTAAATTCTTTTTCAGCGTAAATAGAGAATTGGTTGTGGTGTATGGAAGCAGCCCACAACGCTCCCCTTCTTAAAAGGTTTCCTATAGCTCACAAACAACACTAGATAAACTAGAAATAATAAGGTTAGTGCCATTAGTTGTTTCTTCTACGTGACAGTGTTTCATCTCAAAAGTTGAACTTTTCAATTCAGATGTTATGTAAATTCTATGAATCATGTAATTTTTCTTTTCATCATACTCATCTTTCAGATAAAATTTATAACAAAATAATGAAAGTGAATTGGGAATCTCTAATAACTTCTTCTCTAAACAACTTAGATCACAAGTGTTGTAGGGGTGGCCCCCACCTAACCCAACTAGCCTGTGGGAAGGTGTAGATATCGAGTGAGGCAGTAATAAGACATGTGTAATGACATGAATGCCCTCCGAAGGAAGCTCGATGTAAGGTTACGAGTGTAAACGCTCCTTGCGAGGTACACATATATATGCATGATATCAACCCTTGGGAAAGACCAAGAGGTCATTTGCTCACCTAACTCTCCACTACCATACCCCTCTCTCTGTTTGGTGCAGAGTCACACAGCAGTTAGCGTCGTCAGTGGGGACGGCGAGCAAACCTCAAGACCTCAAGAAAGATGGCACCAACATCGTCGGCGGCGGGCCTCGCGTCGACATCGGCAGGCGTCGGCATCGGCCGATCGTGAGGTGAGCGGCAACACTCACGGCCGCGGCGACCAACCCCGCCATCGCCGACGTCGACTCAACCCGCCTTTACGAAGGGCGTCGACTCAATCCGCCTTTACAGGCAGCGGTGGACTCAACCCGCCATCGCAGACGTCGACTCCAACCTGCGCCATCGCGGCGTCGACTCAACCCGCCTTTACGAAATAGCGATCGACCCGCCCGCCACCACCAAGATCGGCAGGGGCGGGCGGGAGCCATCTTCGCTCCGATGCAGGCGCCAGCGGCCGTCGATCACGCAAGCCGGGTCGACAACGAGAATCCACCAGCGGCGTGGCGGGTAACTTTCGGTGCCGCAAGCGTGGTCGCGGTGTCGGGCGGTAGCGATCGGGTGTGCCGCCCGCTTTGGCGGCGTCGGTAGTGCGAGCTCCTGCTTTGGCGGCCCTCCATGCGCTCGGGAGGCGCAGATCTCGTGAGATCGTGCGGGCTGCAAGAGGCTTGGAGCTGCTGAGACCCGGACGCTGCGCGCCTGCAGGACCGTCCGCGGCGGCCAGTAAACGCCCCGCGAGTTCGGATCGTCAATGTCATCTCGGAGGTTCATCGTGAGAACCTCGCGGCGACCAAGGCCGGAGTAGCTCGGGGCGAAGTCACCTTCGTGCCGCCGCGTGCGGCGTGAAGTTTCCCCAGAGACCCTCTGCTCATCGGCGACATTGCGGGATGTGATGTCCGTGGCGTCGTTGATGGAGGTAGTTCGTGAGCGTGCTTTTCGCGTGCACTCGATCGCATGCGGAATCCCTCGGTTTGTCATTGCGGTCATCGACGACCTCGTTGCATGGCTTTGGGGGCCAGTCGTCAAGTACATTGGGCCAAGTATATCTCTAGGTCTCCTTACATCAGGGCGATAACGTCAGGACCGAGGGCGTCATCTTCGATGTCACGGACACCCCAAGTCCGTACAATGCCATTACAGGTCGTCTGTCCTCATCTCCTTCGGGGCGGTCTCACATCATGGCTTCCTATGCCTGAAGCTCCTGGGCCCACGAGGTGTAATCACTATCTTGGGCAGCCAGGACCTCGCCGGCCTTACGGAGCTTCACGAGTCCCCGCCGTAGGGTGCACCGTCCTCGCGAGGAAAACACAAGGCGGACACACCATCCGTCCGGGATGGACCCAAAGCCTCGGCCAGAAGGCGAGTCAAAGGGTACCCCTCCGGGGCCGGCGGCCGAGTCGTCTCCATGGCGCGGCTTCCCCGGAGATGGAGCAAGAGCTACTCCGGGTTCTCGGAACAACGCGATGTCTTGCGTGGTCCCGGAGGACATCAAGGCGTGGACCGCTCCTCTCCGAGCACAACCTAGAAGTCGCCAAGATGCCAAGCCGGTCGGGCAAAAGCTTGGCGTATGTCCGTTGGCCGTGCCGACAGCGACCAAGGTAAATAGTGAAGCTCCTGCGGTGGCATCATCGCGAAGTCAACACCCAGTTGGTGGCCAACGGTGTTGGTGAAGAAAACTAACGATGCTGGCGTATGTGCATCGACGGATGCCCTCAACAAGGCATGCGAAGGATGACTACCCTCTCCCCGCGTCGACCAGTTGCGGCGGCGCTCTTGCCGCTGCGAACATGAGCTTCTTGGGCGCTTACTCGGCTATCATGAAATCTACATGACCAAGGATGGCGAAGACAATACCGGCTTTATCACTCAGATAGGAACACGCTTTGTTAGAATGCCCTTGATGCGAAGAATGCGGCGTAACTTTCACCGCCTCATTGCGCTAAGCGACCTCCCAACTAGGGAGGAATGTGGAGAGACTTCACGTGGATGACATAGTGCGTCAAAACCAAGCAATTGGCGCTCCACGGCGGGGATCTCAGAGACCCGACAATCTCGGAACACGGACATCAAGCTCAGCACTGGACAAGTGCGTGTTGGTGTGCGAGCGAGCAAGCTCTTGGGCTTCACAGTGTCGAGCGCGGCATCCAATAACCAGACAAGGTCAACGCAATCCTCGCCATGGGCGCCCAAAGCGGCGGGGAAGTCCAAGACTACGTGCGCCGCATTCTGTGTTGAGTCACTTTGTCCAAGCGTGGACGCGGCACCCTTTCAAAACCCGCGGTGTGATGGGTTTTGTTGGGGCACCCGATTGCGCTAGCGCCTTGGCGACCTCAAGAAGCACCTTGCAAGCCTACCCACTCTGGTGGCCGGCACTGAGGCCCTCTTACTTTCGCCTCCTCGCCTCGGCGTGATCAGCGCCATTCTCGTTCTCGAGGAGGTGTTCGTCGGCCTTGATCTACGCCGTCTTGAAGCCCTCCAAAAGCGCCAAGACACGGTACGAGCTTGAGAAGTTGGCTTACGCGCTAGTCATGGCCTCGAAAGCTCGACACTACTTCCTCGCCATCCAATCCTTTGTGCGTCCTCGTTCCTTTGGCGGAGATCTGCACAATAAAGAAGATCACGGGACGCGTTGGTAAATAGCGGCCGAACTTCGCCCTTTTCGACATATGCTTCGCGCCGGCAATCAAGTCCCAAATCCTTGCGGACTTCCTCGCGATGGACGTGACCCGGCCACGCCCGGCGGCGGGAGGACCCGGTGTGGGCGCTCGACAGCGCGAGCCTCTCTGCGTCTCGGCGCGGGCGTGGGTGCGTGGTCACTCGCGAGCGACACACTTTGTTATACTCGCGCGCCTTGTATTTCTGCCACCAACAACACGGCGGAATACGGCGTTACTCTTCGACCTAGCGAAGCTCAAAGCTCTGGGCGCGGCGAGTCCTTGTCACGCAGTTCACGGCTAGTGGTGGGGCAAATTGACAAGTCATACGGGCCAAGGACCCGACCTCGCCAAGTACGGCAGCCGTCACGAGCAAAGCGACATTTCTGGCGTCACGGTCAAGGCCATCCCAGAGCAAAAAATGAGCAGCGGACATCCTCGCCGCCCGACCAACAACTCCCGCTCGGCGCATTCCCACGAGGTCACTGCGCGGCGGTCATCGCGTAGGACAATCGCGGCGCGGCCCTAGTCCACCGAGATCACCCATCAGGCGTGGCGAGCCAATTCACGCCTTCTTACGGGGCATCGGCGGGCACGGCGACCGCCGAGCCGCGCCTCGATACCACGCGGATCCTTCCGGATACTGCGGCGGGTGCTCTACAAA